>VZSE01008996.1:204260-388029 GCA_013398275.1 Promerops cafer
GTGCGGCTGAGGAGCGCGGGCAGGGGCGGGAGGCCTGGGCGAGCCCGGGGCCGGGGGGGGCCTCTCCTCGCGCCCTCCCCGCCCGACAACACCGCGGGGCCGCAGCTGCAGCCGCGGGCGTCCGGGAGCGGGGGAAGGTGCTGGCGGCCGTGAGGAAAAGGGGAGGCAGGTGGGGCCGGTCAGGTGTCTCTGCCCTGTTGCTGAGGCTGGGAGAAGGACGGGCGTCCTCGGGCAGCTCTTCTCCCTTAGTGGGGGCTTTTTGTGCCTCTTCGAAGCGGTATAAACTGTACGAATTCTGCATTGTGCTTCGGCTGAGGTCCTCGGAGCCTATGCTTTTCCCCCATGAACCTCATGAATGCGGTTGTAGTGTGGCCGCGCATTTTCCTTTAAGTATTAAGTGTATCTCTGGCTACGTGCATCCCAGGTGGACCCGGCAGTTGTCACAAAATTCAGTCTGAAATTTGTCATGTTTGCCTTCATCAACTGTGTGAATGACTGTAGGTAGGTGTTCCTTGTCTCTCCAGACCTGTCATCTGAATTGCACCGTCTTGCCATGGCATATTTGCTGGCTCTTGCTTGCAATACTGAAACATTATATGTATACTTTTACTTAGAGGTGATTTATTTTGTATTTCAAAGTGAAGTTCTAGCAGGTGTTTTGTTGTTGTGTGTTTTTTTTTTTTTTAACTGCATATGGTTAATTTCATTGAGATGTTGCTGTACACAAGCTGCTTTTCATGTTTTTTTAAAGGGTAGAATCCTATTGTTATGCCCTCTCCCTTTCAGAGTATATAGGAGAGGTTTAGTGCAGCTGAAACATTTTCATTTCTTGCCACATATCTAAGCTGATTGTTTCCTCACAAATGATGCAATTTGCTGTAGCTGGAACCGTGTGCTCTATATACATGTATACGTACCCTATCTGTATATGTACATGTGTATATTGTCTCATGAGGCTGATCAGATTTGTAGTTTAGCAGAGTGTTCCATGCTGGTATTTCATAATAAAACCTCAGTTTACATGTGCTGAATTTAATGGTCCTTGTTAGAGACCCCATATATACCACATCTGCTCCTTTGGAATGTGGGACTGCTGAGGACTTGGATCTCAGGGTTGTCTCACATAGTTTTGGGGAAGAATGTAATGGGTATTTAATCTGGAAAGGTAGACCTGGTCAGTCTGTTACTGCTTCCCCATTCTGAGAGCAATCTGTTTTTTGCATGGAAGATTAAAAGCTGTACAATGTTGTGCTACAGGACAGAAGGACATTGCCAGTCTTCTGTATCCTTGCACCTATGAGGAATTTGTTATGTGGCTGTATCACAGAGGTTGTGTTTTAAAATAAAACATCTTAAAGCTTTTTGTCTCTGGGTGCAAACCTGTAGGGAGGTTTTCCTCTCTGCTCCTGTGTTCTTATTTAAATATGTCATGTATGTTTTGTTCTTTGAACATTAAGACTAAACGTGTTTTTGGGGTTGGAAGTATGTAGGTTGAAGGGGAAGTGGGAGTGTTGAAATTTTTTTTTGGAAACTGTGTAAAGGAGGTGTTTATCTAATTGTTAATTAAGCATAGGGATGTAAAGTCTTTGACTTATTTTTGCTGAGAGACTGCTTGGCATAGTAAGAATATAACACAGGATTTTTTTATTAATTTAATCTGTGAATTGAAAAATAGTTCACCAGTGAAAACTTGTTGTTCTGCTGTTTCGGAACTGAATTAAATGGATAGTAGTTGATTAGGAAATGGTTTGTGTGACTTGACTAAAGATCTTTGTTGGTTTTTGCTTTTAATTGACGAATCTGAGGTAGCCATAAACTTATTTTTGAAAGAAAACAGTACAGGGATGCTCTGCATATCTTAAATTATCAGTAATGACTGGAGTAGGGCCATTTTAAAGATGGGGAAGGCTACATGTGAAATTAGCAATAATATTTGTGTTTGAGTAGTAAAATTATGTATGTTTAAGCACTTTTGTTTAAGGTGTTAAGACACATGTAATATTCCAATCTTTCTTTCTTAGTGTAATTATTCTTGTAATACTCATGGGATAGAGATGTGCTTATCCCCATTTTAAAAATAAGTAATGGAGACAAAAATTATATGTATTTTAGGTAGGCTTGGTGGAGCAGGCATTTGATTTCTGGTCATAGGTTGTTACGAAGTCATTAGCCTTTCAGTGCAATGGCTAGATCCTGTACAGATACTTAATCTTCCTCTGTTCATGTAACTCAAGAGATTTTTATCTTGCACTGGTGTGTTTTAGTTAAAAGTAGGATGCAATTCTCTATGGCCGCTTTGACTTCCTGCTGTCAAAGTCGTGGTAGTGAATGGTGAGTACTGTGCTGGTTGTGTTTCCTGTGACTGGCTCTCAGAAGTACTCCAACTCTGAAATTGCTGCCAGGTTTTCTTATTGTCTGTCTCCCTTGTAGTGACTGACAGTCAAGTGGAACATTCAAATCTAGTAGGTGTTAGCTCCTTGAAAACATCTGGAGTAGCCCTCAGAAATCGAAGCTCTGCTGTCCCAGGGCTGCTTGACATAACTGCCAGTGTGCTGCAGCTGCTTGCTGTGCATTAGAGCAATTCAGAGTAACCCTTGTAAATTCTTAATATCAAAAGAAGAAAGCCAGCCTGGAGCCCAGTGGCCACAGGATTTGCCCTCAACAGCAAGAGTAACTGTGACCTTGGAACTGGCAGGTATATTCCCTGGCCTGGACTGCCTGTTGTGATTGACCTGGTGTCACCGATGTTCAGGTGGCTCAAGCAATCATCTTCTCTGCTGGGAGCTGGAATTAATTTGCTGCTTAAAGAAGAGCCTGCAGTTTGAGTCCTCCTTACTAGTAATAATTTTTTCTTTTGCTGTCAGGACTAGATAATACTGAAATTTCACCCTCAGTACATTTCCTTGTGAATGCCTGAATTTACACAACAGAAGTTTCTTTTTCAATGAGTTATAACAGGAGTTCTCTGAGTCAAGAAATGCAAATGTTAATAGGAAATGTTAACACGAAGGGGCATCCACAACTTAGCTGGGCAACCTGCTCCAGTGTCTCACCACCCTTATTGAGATGTTTTTTCTTTATATCCAATCTAAACCTACCTATATTCTGTTTAAAACCATTTCCTGTTGACCTGTTGCCACAGGCCCTGATAACCGGTATCTCTCCATTGGTCTTGTATGTCCACTTTATATATATATATATATATACACACATATATATATATGTCTATATCTGTATATCTATATATATACCTAGAGGCTGCAATCCACCTTTCTGCTTACATACAGCTAACTTGAAAGTTGAATGTGTTTGAATTTTGACTGTCTGTACATATTGCACTCTCCTGTCCGTTGCTGAGTTTTCAAGTTCAAGTCACGATTTCTAGTAAATACATGTTCAAAATTTTTGTACTTTTTGCAAGAAAGTGTCTGTTTCTATGTGTTATGGTGGTTGAGAATACTGTAACTACATGGTAGAAGTACAAGTGATTGTACCTTTTGATGAGAGTGGTAGAGCTAAAACCTCACCAGAGTTTTCATCCCTTTTCCAATGCAAGAGCAGGCACCTTTCTTTGCTGACACTGCTGGGATGTTTTGATGCATGGGGATTTCTGCTTCTCAGCTCCTCTTCAGTAACTGCTTTTGATGATTGTGTATGTGGAGCATCTTGCGTTCTCAGCTTTTGTTTCAGTAACCTTAAAGCATCTGAAGAAGTAATGGAATAAATTGATTTTTCTAAGTTTATCTGCTGAACAATAATGATAATTTTTATTTCTTTGCTACTTGGGTAGATTTTGTACAGCCCCCAGGGATTTACATTGACAAATGATTAGGTTTTTGTATCACTTTCTTTTTAAACCGTAAGGGCAAAAGGGGAAATAGCTTTAATTTTGTATCAACTTAAAAATAACTTTGTCTTCCTTTAGTCTGTCTCTGAAAAGGTTTTTGGAGTAACCAGTTGTGACCAGCTGAAAGCATAGGGTTATACTGGTTGCAATATTATACCTAATAATGAATTAATAAATAGTCCCTCAGGAACCTAAAATCATGTAGGAAGACTAAAACTGGTAGAACCTTATCATGGCTTACTTAACAAATATAAGGTTAGGTGGAATTCGGTATTTGGAAAGAAAAGTTGATGGTTGTTTGCATAATTAATCTTATTCTGAATGATGATGTCATTCATTTGGTTTCCATATGCTGAGCAGGAGGCTAATACAAGGAGGAAAGATAGTGGCCATTGTGCTCAATGGAGACAGATGTTCACATGAATTAATGCTGGTGTGTATTTCACTGCAATGTTTCAGTAGTGAAAAACAATCTGCTGTAGCTGCTGTTCTTGCTTGCTTTTTCTGAGTTAGTTCCTTTTGTTCCTTGCATCCCATTCCAGATTTGTAGGAGACCACAACTCATTTTTTCTGCACTGTTTTACAGTCCATTTCCTGTTACTAGCACTGCTGCCTTTTTTCTTTTTTTCGCTGCTTCAAATGACACTTTTTGTCTCTTTGCTTTCGATTCTTTGTGAATTTGTAGTAATTTCTTTGCAGTGTCAGTATTTTCTAATGTATCATTTTTTCTTTCTTTCCCATGACTGTTTTGGATGGATTCCATTCACCTTGCATCTGTCATGATAGTGTATCCAGACTACATGGACAGGCCAAAAAGAACATTTGAAGATTCCTACCTTGCATGGTGACCTACAGTGCTTTTTGGCACTAGTGAAATATTGAACAGATAACTCTTCTTGGCAACATTATGTCCTGTTAGTTCCAACTGTCATAGTGTCCCCTGGCCATAAGCCATATGAAATGTCTTGTGGGTTTTGCATTTCTGTACATTTCATATTTTTGGCATGTGACAAGGCAGGATTTTAATTACTTTTATATATTCTTGGTTTCTAAATCACCTTTCAAGTAAAAGGCTGTAAATGTTGTTTGGAGCTCTCATACCTGCTGCTGAATCCTGCATATAAAGTCCCTTATTTATGAAAAAAGAGAAGCAAATGAGTTTGGTTTAGTTGTACCTTCAGATTGTAAAATTCTAATAAGGTTTGCAAAAATTGCTGCTGTTTATGGGCAGTGTCTCGGGGGTCGCAGTCTGTCTGCTGTGCCTTGAGGTCTAAGTCCAAATCAGCAGCTGTTTCCCCATACAAAAGAGGTCAATCATTTTCTAAGACAATTACATGGTGATAAAAATACACAATAGTAGCTTACAGTAATATCCAGCAACTTACGGTAAAAGGTTTAAAAAAATACATAATGAAATCATTGATAGGAGTAACTAACTTGTCTTTACAAACAAACTAGAAGGATTTGTCTCTACAAACAAACCGTGGAGGGGGCTGATACACAAAACCAGACACTGAAGAGCCAAAGGCACAAACCAAAGAAAAAAAACTTTAAGGGGAGGGTTATACATGACATTTTTAAGGGAAACCTGTATCTCTCGGGTGTTTTGTGGTTTAATTTCCCTGACATAATGACACGAATCACCAAAATACATATTACAACATGGAAAGGGAAGAATATGGAAATTCCTTCGAGGAAGTGTGTATATTCTGTCCAAGACCTGTCTTTCCTGCTGGACTCAGAAACAGGATCTTTGTAACTTCACGGACTTTAACCTTCAACCCCATGCTGAAGTCCTTTTTAAATTCTTCTCATTTCCTCCTGTGCCCTTGCAATATAGGAGTATTTGGGGCAGTTTCTGGAGTCCTCACTCCTTTGACTGTGTTGAAGTTGAGAATTTCCCTTGCTAACTTCTCTAGTAATATTTTTTCCCCCTTCATGAGTTCTTATTCTTGCATTTGAAGGTGATCAAAGCTGTCTTACCTCAAAGTGAGAAGACTTAAAAACTTCTTGGTTTCCTGAAGCTGTAGTAAAAATCTGAAAAAAATGTTTGTTTTTAGAGGTTTGACAGTCTTCATGTCTGAGCCAGCCAAGTGGATTTATGAGAAATCTTCAGTGTTTGCTTTTTTCCCTTTCTAGAAAAATCTCCTTCCATAGCTAATTTAGGAGATGGTGGTAAGTGGCTGGAAAATTTACTGTTACTTCTCAGTCCCATTTTACCTTATGTATGTCACTTTATATAAACACAAAAAAAAAAATTCTACATAATTTTTTTGATTATTTCACTTTGATGTTACTTGAAATGCTTTGCAAGAATTATTCCCCTTTGAAAATAAATAGTTGTTGCAGAAAGATTACTTGTGCTTCTGACACATATACATGAAACACAGATATTTTTAGTATCCAATATAAATACAAAAATAAAAATATACATATATATGTGTGTGTGTATGTGTGTATGTATATATAAAAATACTGAAACATTAGTGGAATACCTATTTTGTTGTATTTCCTTGTCAGTTGTGCATTAAGGTGTTAGTCATCCATGCAGTCAGTGACTTGGTATTGTATATATGAAATAAACAAGCTGGCATTAATGACAAGATCAAATTCCTCTCTATTTCTTGATTAAATTGCTGTCGTGGCAGAGAGAAAGAAGTAAAAGCATTCGTAGTTTATCGGTGCATAATTTATTTCTGTTTCATGGAAATAACTTGTGAATGTAGGTAGATGCATCTCCAGTCTCTTATTTTATTCTTGTTTGATTTTTGCCTAAAAAAGATGCCATTTTTCTCAGTGTTTGGCCTATTTAATTATTAATATAAACTTAATTTTAATATGCCCAATAGTCTGTTGTATTTAATAATGACTTGCACCAGGCCATTCACACTTACAATACATGTGACTTATTAGTTATTGTAGGCAAGCTTCCACCGCAAAAATTAATATTTTAAGTGACCTGTAAAAATTAGCTGGTTGTTTCAGGCTGAATTGATTTCTGTTTAAGAAAAAACAAACTCTTTAATAACACAGCATATTTTAAATTCTTTAAAATTATTTGCTCGGCCACTGAAGACTGCATGCTTTCCCTGAAATATGGTAACTTTCCTCTTTTTCCCTATTTTTACTCAAAAGGGAGGATCTTGAGTGTATCAGTTATTATTAGTGTTTACTCTGTCTTGTTGACAAACATTTGCTGGCTCTTGGTTTTGTCTTTATTTTTTTTCCTTAGGTGCAGTAAACACATCTAATCAAAAACTTCTTAAAAATCATCATCTAACTAAATAGATGAGGAGAAATAAAGGGGTAATGAAATTTGGATAAAGGGGTAATGAAATTTGTCATCAGCTTTCTTTCTGAGTTCTTGGCTGTGTGGAAATGCATGCCAGTCATTTAATTATTATGGTTTCACAATCATTAGGGCTGCTTGTAAGTCTATTTCTTTGAATTTGAAATGCATCCTATTACCTCCTGTCTATGCTTATTAGTTATTGCAAGATGTGGAGACTTGATTCTGAGCTTAGAATTCGAGTGGTAGCTTGGCTATGTGGTGTGTATGTTTCCATGAAGGGGAAAACCATGAACAGACCAGAACAAGTACCTGGTTTTGAATTTTGAGCTTAAAGAGACAGAATCAGGGGATACACATTCAGTCTGGGATTCAGCTTTGGGTTCACCTTTGGGTGCATTTAAAGCAATTGACTGATAAAAGGAAAAAGAACCTTTGTCTCTGCCGCAGGTAATTTCCATGTTTCTTATAATATTAAAAAAGAGCTCTCTTAAGAATATTTTCTTCCATAATTTAAACGTTGTACTCTTAGCTCAGGCAAAAGCCTTCCCCAATTATATTCCTCACAGGTTTCGTTTTAAAATTCTTTTCCTCACATTCCCTTTCCTCTGATGTAAGAGGAGCAGGCAGCAGTTGGTGTCCAGTGCAGTGATGGGTAACAACAGCTCTCCCTGTGCTTGTGCACCTACTCCAGGAGAGGATTTGATGAACCTGAGCCTTTCCTTGAGTTCAGTTGCAGCACTGGCTGTGGTTCTCAGGGCGGACAGGCTCTGAAGGCAGGCTTAGTTACCTTCACATGTCTTCCTCTGCAGCTCAAGTTGCTGCCACTGCTGTTTTGAAAGAAAATTCTACATCTAGGATACATAGAACTTGGCTTTTAGGGTTTGATGTATACATTTTGTCCCCACTGTTCCCTGGAGTAAGCTTTTGAAACAGGTGTTAAATTTGGTAACACTGTTGAATTCCTTGTTCAGTATGAGTTGTAAGTCCCATTTTAGCTGACTTACCAAGAGGCAGGAGTAAAATATATGTGAACATTTACTCCCCCAAAATGGTGATGTCCTCAACAGGAACTGTGGTTCTAAAAGATATGACAAATGAGTTGTGTTGCACATTGTCACAGTTCCCTTCCCCCCCTGGCCCTGAGGAGCAGGAGGAGAAAGGGAGGAATAAGGGCAGGTGAGCTGGGCTTTTTTTTTTAGTGGTTTGTTTTTTGTTTTGTTTGGTTTTTTTTGGTTTGTTGTTGTTTGTTTTTTTGGTTTTTTTGGGTTTCTTATTTGTTTAATACAAATCCCAGAAAGTTCTGGGTACTTTAGTTAGAAGTGTTTTAAGCGTTCCAGTGTTGAAATAGTTTTATAAAGCTGTTGCTATCATTTAGACTGTTATAGGTTTATGATGATGTAAGAAAAGTACTTTTCTCCACTTGTCACGTTTTTCTGGCTTCTCCCTTTGTGCTTGGCCGTGTGATCAGCATGTTCAGAAAGCATGTGGGACTGCACCCTGTGGGACTGGCCCACCCTGCACACTCGGTACCTTCCACATGTTCACCTGACCCTGCAGAGGTCAGATACAGTGAAACAGCAGTGAGCATTCACTTGGATTTTCAAAGCCAAATTTATTTTCTTTTTGTCTGCCCTAAAAAGAACTGAGATGTCCATGTCCAGGCTCTGGAGAAGTTATAAACCTTGTATTTGTGGCAATGAGCTGGAAGAAATAAACCCTACCTATACGCTGTGCTACCACTGCTACCTGGTTTCTGCTTAACTTCAGTGATCTGTAGTTGTTACATGCAGAGACAGAGATAATTTGCATTTGCGTTCAGAGAAGATTTTCAGGATTATCAGCAGTTAAAGCCTTCTGCCTGTCATGTGAAACTGAATGTTATTTTCAAGGTGGACCAGCAGATTTCTTTCGAAAGCTGCAGAAGGAGAGTAGGGTACTGCTAAGAGCTAAGCTTCAAGCTTCAGTCTGTAATTTTAGAGAGGCATACAAGGGCAGGAGGGAAAAAAATCTATCCGTTTTCAGGAAAAGCTGCAGTACTTGCACCTTTGAGGTACACGAGCACATTTTGAAGTTTCTGAAAGAAGAGTAGCTGGCGAAAGCATAAAGCCCATGAATGAGTCTATTCAGGGAGCTTCTTAATGGAGCTACATCCCCATGTTTTACCTCTTGAGAAGGCACAAACTTCACATAAGGCCAGAGTCAGGATGTTTTCATTAACTGGCCTTACAGTTTCTATTAGGATCAAACGGTAGTTAGCAAATCCTTTCTGACAAATGAGCCAGTGTTGCCCTTTCTTAGTAAACAGCGTCCTGGGTGTAGCAGTACCTGTCTGTGTCACTTGGAGGCTGAGCTGCTGGGGAGTTTTGTGGTGTGAGTAGACAGAAGGTGTGTCTTGTGTGAAGTGCAAGGAATGCTCCCTGCTCTGAATAGTACTTAACAGCTGTGGCTCCAGTTTCTGAGGGATGGACCTCTGTATGGGGCTGCTGTAGCACAACAGAACTTACTTGGGTAAGGCTCACTGGGGCTCACATCAAGTTTTTTATGAAGGTATTAATCTATTGTAGGGAAAATTTGGCTGAAATAAAAGCAGGTGCTTAATAGCTTTATCTACTTTTTTGGCAGATAGATTGGCAGAATAACTGTAGTAGTTTATATTTTTGATTTATGTTTTCTAAGTGTGAAATGTCAAGCTAAAACAAGGACCAAACTGCATTGCCTGTTACCCGTTACCCTACAAGCACGGCATGGCAGCGGCACCAACTTTCACTAGGTGGCAGAGACTCCCTCCACCCCCAGGAGTTTAGTTTGAAATTAGATCAAATAGGGCACACGCTACCAAAGGAGACAAAACTCTCCTTCAGGAAATTAGAGTACTTTTTGGTGAAATTGTAATACATTAGGACTGAAAGGGTCAAAGAACAGAAAGTGATCGTTCAGAACCTATGTAAACCATGGTTAATGATTATAAAACAGGAGTTCAACAAATCTGTTTTGTACAATAGGAGGTAAAGCATTACTTTAAATAAAATTCTTTTAAAATGAGCAGTTTGAAAACACTCTCTTTGATGAAGCCTCTTTGCATATTAAGCTATAAACTACCTTGGCAAAACTTAGAGTTGACATCAAGAATCCTCTTGAAGAAACTGGAGTTCTAAATGCTACTGGCATTAAAATTAGTAACTCGAGTGTCTCTTTAGGGTCAGAATGTTCTTTTAATTTATTAGTTTTTAAAAATTTTCTCAGACTTAGACTTAGAAGAACCCTGGACTCAACTGTTTGTGATCCGTCTGTGTTCTTGTATGTGAGAAATTTTTCGAACTCAGTGTATGTTTTTGGAATTATGATCCTTTATTCAGGTAAAATAGCAAAATATCGTACCATTACATGGATGATCCTGCAGACATGAATCATCATAGTGCTGAGATATGCTTATCAGCCCTACACCTTTGTGGTACTTGACATCTAAATCTTAAATTGCCTTATCTGTTAAGTGCTGTTCATATCACTTAGCAGAATTAAATTTGCTTTATGTGAATTTTTGCGCATATGGATTTAGAAAATGCAGACAGACTAAAATTCTTACATCATGCTAAGTAAGTTGCACATACATATAGGTCAGACAGTGAAACTGGTAATTCTTGGTGGTTAATCTTTTGCTGCTTACCTTCTGATCGGATTATTTGGGTTTGTCCTGCTGTAAGTAATAAGATCTGTAGATAATATTGCATACCTATTGACAGGTTTCTTTCATCTTCAGGACTAATGGCAAAGAAGTAAACCAGCATGGCAGCTATGGTCCCACCTGTGAAGCTGAAATGGCTTGAACACCTAAACAGCTCTTGGATCACAGAAGACAGTGAATCTATTGCAACAAGGGAGGGAGTTTCTGTCTTGTATGCTAAGTTAGTTAGCAATAAAGAAGTAGTGCCATTGCCCCAGCAGGTTCTGTGCCTCAAAGGACCTCAGTTGCCAGACTTTGAGCGGGAATCTCTATCTAGTGATGAACAGGACCACTACTTGGATGCCCTTCTTAGCAGCCAGCTGGCACTGGCAAAGATGGTGTGCTCAGACTCTCCATTTGCTGGAGCTCTTCGAAAGCGTCTCCTTGTGCTGCAGCGTGTCTTCTATGCACTTTCTAATAAATACCACGACAAGGGTAAGGTGAAACAGCAGCAGCATTCACCAGAAAGCAGTTCTGGATCCACAGATGTGCACTCTGTCAGTGAACGCCCGAGGTCAAGCACAGACGCACTCATAGAAATGGGAGTTCGGACTGGACTGAGCTTGTTATTTGCACTGCTGAGACAAAGCTGGATGATGCCTGCAGCAGGACCTGGCCTCAGTCTCTGCAATGATGTTATCCATACTGCAATAGAAGTTGTGAGCTCTTTACCACCTTTATCTCTAGCAAATGAAAGCAAGATTCCACCAATGGGTTTGGACTGTTTGTCACAAGTAACAACTTTTCTTAAAGGAGTAACGATTCCAAACTCTGGGGCAGATACTCTAGGTCGTAGATTAGCTTCTGAGCTGCTGCTTGGTTTGGCTGCCCAACGAGGTGCCTTGAGATACCTTCTTGAATGGATAGAAATGGCTTTGGGTGCTTCAGCTGTGGTAAACACCATGGAGAAAACCAAGTTGCTGCAAAGTCCAGAAGGGATGATCAGCTTTGATTGCTTTATGAGTATATTGACCCAGATGCGACGATCTCTGGTAGGTATAAATGGCTTTGGTTTTTCTGCATTGCAATGTAGTTGCATTCTTAACTGAGCAGTTTCTCCACACTGAATGCCAGTTTGCTGAATATGTTAGAAAGGGACTTTTTCTGTGAATTTTTTTTCCTCTTATTTCCTTTGTTACCCACCATCTCATTCCCTTCCTGCCCACCTGTTTCCTCATAGGTAAGATGAAACAGCAAAACAATCTCTATGTTGTCATTTTGGTGTTATGCTCTAACTTCAGGGAAAGAATTGAGGACATACTTGATCCTCTTGGACTTGTACATTTAAGTTCATAGCAGAAAAAGTTAGAAAATTCAAAATTCTGCAATGCATCTTGTTTCCTGTTAGTTACTTTTATTGCTCATTCCTGCTCCCCCATTCACCTAGGCCTCTGCTTATACATCTTCAGGATGTTCAGCAGTTTTGCTGATGCTCAGAAATTAATGTGATAGAAAATGAGCTAAATTGGAAGTGTGGCACACTGATTTGTATATTGAGAGCTTACTGCTGGTCCTAGATGAATATTGCTTTTAAAGGTTTGAAATGATTGCACAGTAGACAAGCTTCTGCCTTATGGTGCTCACACTGAAACAGGGAATGACTTTTTCCCTCAACTGGTCATTCTTTTCTTTCAGGCTTGTACTGCTTGTTAATAAACATAAACTTTAAAATCTAAAAAAGATTCTAAGAAAGATCTAAAAAATATTTTGAAGAATGGGGTCTATGAGAAGAGCATGGCAGTAGCAGTATCTGAATTGGATTAAATGTTGTGATGGGCAACTTTATTTGCTGTTCAGTTTGGGCTATATATACAATTAGAGACCAAAATATGAAAGATATGTAAACGTAAAATTAGTTATGATTAATAATTTTAAAATAATTATCACTTTAAACACAAATAACATGCATTTCATTACAAAATAGTAATGGGAGAAATGAACTCTGAACCCAGATACTTTCACAAAACTGAATCAGTAAGAATGTTGGACTAGCACTTGTGGCAGTTTTGTTTTCCTGGAGTGTATGCAGGTATCACAGCTCAGGAGAGAGGTACTGCATTTATGCTTATATAGAAAGAGCCATTCGTTTTTACTTAGCAATAAGAAAAAACCCCTAATGTATTTTGTTCAGGTGGACTGTTGCTGTATTGGAAGCATGTTTCTCCTAATAACAACATTTAAACATTGTAGGGATCATCTGCTGATAGAAGTCAATGGAGAGAGCCAACCAGAACGTCTGATGGCTTATGTTCTCTGTATGAGGCTGCTCTGTGTTTATTTGAAGAGGTATGTCTTGAAAAAAACTTCCAAGTTACTGTAGTTTACTTCCTCCTCACACATGTGATTGGTGTGCACATGTGGGTGTAGTCCAGTCCTGGCTGAGTTATTGTGGGGTAGAAGAGGTGCAAAAAACATTGAAAAACTAAGATGTAGTGAGACAAAGTCATTTGGGCAAGGTAATGATACGGTCGTGGTGATTTGTATTTTGGGCAGTTACCATGTTGAGGGGCAATTAAAGCTGCATTAAACACTGTGACTGTATAGGAAGAAATATAAAATGCTGCTGTGTAATAAGTCTCTGGTTTGAACAGGTTTGTCGAATGGCCTCAGACTATTCAAGAACATGTGCCAGCCCTGACAGCATTCAAACGGGTGATGCTCCCATCGTGTCGGAGACCTGTGAGGTGTATGTGTGGGGCAGTAACAGCAGTCACCAGCTGGTAGAAGGAACTCAAGAGAAAATACTTCAACCTAAGCTTGCTCCAAGCTTTTCTGATGCACAGACGGTGAGTGACATCTGTTAGTGGTACATTATGTAACATTCGGCTGCTTCATAGTCACAGTACGAAATTGAAAAATAGTACTTTATTTCTGAGTGTCAAGTTGTAATGAAGGGATGGTGCTCAGAACTGGTTACACAGGTTATTTTACTGAGAATATCTTGCTACTTTTATTGATGCCTGGGAAAAACACTCTGGTTTGTTTTTAGTGTCACACACAGAAAAATATCCATGTAACAGGAGTGACTGAATTACCTGACTTGCTCTGTGGAGACAAGTGTAGTTGCCTGTAGGTTTTTTGATGGGTTTGTGCTAGTTTTGGTTTGTTTGTTTTTTGATGGTTTTTTGTTTGGTTTGGTTTGTTTTTTGGTTTGTTTGGTGTTTTTTAATTGTTGGTTAGAAGGTATGTTAACGACTCCATGTTCTTTTCCATTGGTGGTTTTCACACCCGAGATTGCTGAGTTAAAAGCTCCAAACTGGGCTAGCTGCTGACATAGCAACCTTAATTAGCTTTCTGAAAATCAGTGTACATGCTCTTTCTGCTCTCAGTCACAGATTCTGCAGTTGCAACTGAGCACTTCTATTGATGCATGATCCAGAATATAATAGTTTGCTTTTCTAGTACTGTATTGGCTTTGCAGTGTTGACTTAAGTAAAAGCACTTTTTGGTCACTAGACAATTTAGGTGAGTTTTCTGGAATTGTTTCTATGAATGTCACTGATGTGTTTTATATTCCAACGGGCTGCAGGACTGGACATCATACAGCAAGTTTATGCATTCAGAAAACTTTCCAAATATTCAAAAGAGTAATACACAAGAATGGAATGCATGATCTGAATGAGTGGATTACTCTTTTAATAGTACTGTATACAACTATACAACAAATTTATATGATTTTTCCACTTAGCCTTCCACTTGATGATTGTTGTAGGATTATATGTATGAAGACATTAATTCCCATTAAATAGGGCCGTGGCCACCTGTTTGGGGCTGTTTTAGGATGTTCCTTTATGTGCTTCAGATGGAGCCTGCTCTGCACTTCTGCTGTGTTAAGATTCCTATAGGGAATGATTTCTCTGTTAGTCTGTTTGCTGTTGGGTCATTCCTCAGCTGAGCACTGACTTCCCAATAGGGGCAAGTTCTTATTTTCTTAAAAGCTTTTAATCTTATTTCTTTGATGTTCATGTGATTAAAGTTTATAGTCTCAAGTGAGTGGATTTTTTAGCACTTGTTGTATTTCTGGCTACCACTTGGTACTGGTTAAAATTAAGCAAAACCTATAGTGTTTTATCAAGCTATTGCTTTGTCCTTTTTGCTTTTAAAACATTAAGATTTCCATCCATGAGTTTTGGAGAACTGAATGCAGCACAAGTTCTATAGTCTGTAGAAGAGATACAAATAAATAAAATAATCACTGTTCACATAGTTTAGTCTATTATGAAAATAGATTTAATCATATTTCCCAAGAATTTTAGTTTTACTGCTTGCTGAAATCCAAATTAGTTTTAGTTTTTACATAATCTTATATAAAGAAACCTGAAATTCTGTTAAAAAATACAGACTTCTAGACCTATGTGTAAATTCTGGATTTATCTAGTCTCTGTATTTCTCTATTACATCCTTTTTTCTCTTTGTAGATTGAAGCTGGACAATATTGTACATTTGTCATTTCTACGGATGGTTCTGTTAGAGCCTGTGGAAAAGGCAGCTATGGGAGACTGGGACTGGGAGACTCCAACAATCAGTCCACATTGAAAAAATTGACTTTTGAGCCTCACAGGTCTATTAAAAAGGTGTCGTCTTCAAAAGGATCTGATGGTCACACTTTAGCATTTACAACAGAAGGGGAAGTCTTCAGCTGGGGTGATGGTGACTACGGAAAACTGGGACATGGAAATAGTTCAACTCAGAAATATCCCAAACTTATTCAGGGTCCCCTGCAAGGGAAGGTATGTTTCATATAGTAGAGCATCTGATTTTGTTCTGTTCAGCTGGGATGTTGCATAAAGTTTGAAATAGATAAAATCCTAAGAAAAAGTTCTGCAAGAAAAAGTTCTGCGTTTTTGAGGCTGGGTCTGCTTTCAGCAAAACACCAGAGCTTGTGGTTGTCTGTAGGCCTGTGATTTGGGCAGTGGCATTGTCAGGAAAGCTTATAGTTTCTGAGTCAGACTTGTTCAGGGGCTTTTGCTGAATTGCCCTTTCAATTTTGCTAGCTGCAACATCAAGGCTTTCTCATATAGCTTGTTTAGTGTCTTAAACATCCACTGATGCTGCTTTTTTCTCCTGTAAGACTAGGATATCATGAGGCTAAAGCTGCTTGATAAATAAATCATTAGTAGTTTTACATATAAACTTACCTTTTTTTGTACTTATTTCCCCTTATCAAATAAATAGATTAAAGATTATGTGTGTACTTGATCCATGTGAATGAACAAGTAAGTTTATGTAGACTCCTTCTGAAACTTGTGTCTCCTAAGCTTTCAGACTTCCCACTTGATTTGTGTAAAAACTTAATCTTTTTTGCATGCAATGTAGGTAGTTGTGTGTGTATCGGCGGGCTACAGACACAGTGCTGCTGTTACAGAAGATGGAGAGCTGTACACATGGGGAGAAGGAGACTTTGGAAGATTAGGTAATTTGAAAATTTCGTGAGATGCTTTTGGAAAAATTCCTGTGTCTAGTAATGATTTTATACATCTGTTTGCTTTGTTCTCTAATTGTCCCCTCTACATACACATACACATGTACTCAGGTGTGTGCGTACAGCTGACAAGTGCAGAGGCTGTTAAAAGTTTTTAATGCAGTTAATTTTACAAAGATTTTTTAAAAAAGATTTTTCACTTCAAGGCAAGTTGCTTTTATTCATTTTTATGACTATATGGTTGCTAATGCCATTGGAATGTAAACAGCAGACATTTTAAATAAACTGGAATTCTAGATAAACCTCATCTAGCATGGTGGTAGAATGATTCTTTGAAGAGTCAGGAATCACTGACTAGTAATATCAAGGGTCTGATTCTAATAAGGATACTTGATGTTAAGTTTGCCAGAATGGCTTAGTGTCCTTTTCCCTTAATACATCTGAAAAGTTAAATTTAACTGAAACAAGAAACCCTGTATTACTGTTTGCTTCAAGTTCACTTGTCTGTTTCATGGTCTTTGCTGTAGAGCTGCTATGCCTGGTGTAAAACTCCGCTTCTCGAGCAGGTTTGGTTGAACCAATAGGTTTTGCATAGAAAATTGTTTCAAGTTGGGCTTTGGTTCCCTTCTGTTTTCTTTGAATGTCACAATCATGAAGGATACAGGGGTAAAAGCAAGCAAGTGGCAGGGGTGGAACGTGAGGGCAGTGTTCAACAGTCACAGCTTCCAAGGGAATCAGTAGAAGTTCTTAGTGTATCCCTGTTGGTAAGAAAAGAACTCTGTGTTAGAGGCTTAACTGGAATTTTGATGGGAATTGTGGAAACATTCTCCTTGAGTTTTAGATTATTGTGGGGTCCTTTGGGGGTCTTGGAGTGTACAATGGTGACTTCCAGAACCTAGCTAAATGTAACATTTCATTGGGTTATGGGAAGTCTTTAATCAGTTACGGATACCAGTGATATTAATTTTCCTCTCTTCTCCATTTTTCTTCCATTTCCACAGAATTTCTGGAGTTAGTAGAAATAAAACTTATTATAAAGTAGGTGATAGCTGTAATGTACTTGGTTTCTGCAGAAAGGACCCGTTAGAACTATGGCTGCCTAAAGGCAGCTGAGGGGCTGATCTGTTCAGTCTGTGCAGTATGGACATGAGTGCCAGCGGGTCCTTATTGCAGCTTCCTCATGCTGTGCAGGATACCTACTGCCCAGTATTGGGAAGTCTAGCTACCTGATCAGCTGGTATTGAAGGCAGTTGTGCTAGCAATTATTTCTCTTCAGCTAGGTAGAAAATAATCTTAAGTTTTAGGGGCAGTGAGATATGAACAGGTGTTCTGGAGTGTGTCATAAAGATTGAATGTTTAACTTTATGACAGATGTCTTCCAAACCTTACTACGAATCTTTCCAAAAAGTCGTCGGAAATCATCATTTGTCATGACTGCAATACATATGGAATTTGCAAAATCTTATGATTGCAGAACAGATATAGGACTTTAATCTTCACAAAAAGAAAATACTTTTTTCTTTGTTCCTTAGGTCATGGTGACAGCAACAGCCGCAACATTCCAACTTTAGTAAAAGATATTAGCAATGTAGGAGAGGTTTCCTGTGGCAGCTCACACACAATAGCTCTGTCCAAAGATGGGAGAACAGTGTGGTCCTTTGGAGGAGGAGACAATGGTGGGTAAAATGCATGTTTTGGTAGTAATTTTTGTCCTATTCCATCTGCCTCATAGTTTCAGTACTCTTTGCAGTTTGGTTCTGGTTTTTATTCGTCATTTGGTAACTGTTCAAGGAAGGGATTCTTAAAAAATCTAAATACAATATCTGAAGTTCACCTGCAAGAATATAGGGTTTTAAAAAAAGATTTTCAGCAGGGGAGGGGTTTCACAGGTCAGAGAATAGATGAACAATTCAGGAAAAAATGCTGTGCTGATGACTTTCAAATAAGCTCACTCATGATATGACAGTAGCTGTTTATGTCCTACAGACTATTATGTATAAACTGCCTGGGATTAGTATTTCAATTTTAAAATAGACTATAATAAATATATATTTCTTCAAATCTGTAATTATTATAATTGAAAGAGAATAGGTTTTATAAAAATAGTAATATGTTTTAATTTTAAAATTCCGCTCTGACATTTTTGGAAATCAAAAAAACTCTTCTGGGTTACTTTTAATTGTTGTCTATCCATTCAAAATACCTTCCAGTTGTGTTTCCTCCCTTTGCAGGCAAACTTGGTCATGGTGATACAAACAGAGTATATAAACCTAAAGTTATAGAAGCCTTGCAAGGAATGTTTATTCGAAAAGTTTGTGCTGGAAGTCAGTCTTCGCTTGCCTTGACATCAACAGGGCAGGTAGGCAAAACCAAGTTTTCACTTAAATTATGAGAGCTGGTGAAGAGGGTCTGGGTTCACATTATCTCAGCATTTATTATTTTGATTGTTGAGAAAATGTTCAGCTAGTACTTAAGTAGAAGTGAAGTTCTTGATTAGAGATTGAAGTACCTAATGCACAAGAGTATTTCAAAATGTGCTAAGAGTCATCTAAAACACACTTTTGAAGATTCTTGCTTAGTCATAGAAAATGTAGTATTTTTAGGTTAATAAATGTAACCAGCATAAAATCAAATTGGATTTAAGAAACAAACAGAAGTGAAATGCTTGTAATTTTTAATACAGTAACCAACTCAGGTGATTAAGTGATTTAATAGTTTTTTAAAATGTATGTATATATTAGAATATAGGTTTTACCTGCAAGTTTTATTTCTAATCTGAAAAATCTCAGGAGGGCTTGGAGGTAAATGTTGAGGTGGTAAACAAGGGCCCTTCCTGAGTTGCTGATGGGTACCTGTCATGCAAGAAGCATTTCCACACATGTAACACTGCTCTGTGACTCAGAGGCAGTGGGTTTCCAAAGTGGGGGTTAGGAATGTTGACATTCACTGTGGCAGTTCTCCTGCAGCAGCCTCCCCGGTGCTCTGCGGCACCTCGGTGTTGGGGGAAGGAATGCACATTGTATGAGATGTGTTTTCAGTCAGCAAAGTCCTGTGCACCTTGTGCTGGAAGTGTAGTTGCAGTCCTTGTGCAGGTGGTTTGCTGGGATGTTGTTTGCTGTGCTCAGCAGTAGCACAGCTGTGCCCTGCAGCTGTTCTGTGCTTGCTTTGCTCCAGGTTTACGCGTGGGGCTGCGGGGCCTGCCTTGGCTGTGGCTCTTCGGAGGCGACTGCTCTCAGACCCAAGCTCATTGAAGAGCTGGCTGCTACCAGAATAGTTGACATTTCCATTGGTGACAGTCACTGTTTGGCACTTTCTCATGGTAAAGGGAATAAGCTGTAAAAATACATAATCCTTCTCTTGATCAAAAGCAGTTGTATCTCAGCTTTTGTTTTCTACTTTATTTATGTTTATAGATAATGAAGTTTATGCTTGGGGTAACAATTCAATGGGACAGTGTGGTCAGGGAAACTCTACTGGCCCCATTACTAAACCAAAGAAAGTAAGTGGTTTAGATGGAGTTGCAATTCAACAGATTTCAGCAGGAACATCCCATAGCCTTGCCTGGACAGCTCTTCCGAGGGACAGGTAACAATGACATTTGGGACAGGTATAATTTTATTCTTTTATGTAAGTCCACTTTGGGATACATTTAAATATTTCCTGAAGGTGTTCCCACATCGTGGGTCAAGCATTCTGGTTGTAATGTTTTGGTCTGGAAAGTCTTCTTCCTCTCCTCTTCCCTCCCTCCTCTTCTCTAATTGTTGCATGTTACAAGTGAAAATGTATCAGCACCAAAGATTTGGATATTTCTTCTTTATGTATGGATGTTTCTTACATGTAGTTAGACAAAACCTACCTCTGTTTACTAAATATTGACAAGGTAGTCAGTGGGAGGTGAAACAACTCAGTATTTTTTATTTTTTGCCTCTAAGGGGATTTTTTATGGCTTGGGAAGTTTCTTTTACTGTAATAAGTAGTACACTAATCAGGAGACTTTGGGAAAGGGGAAGTTCAGACAAATTACTGAGCTGCATTTAAAGATCTTAAAAAATTTCTATATGGTTACATGTTAAACTGAAAATAGGTACCTAAATAGTTTGGTTATGAATATACAATAGCTCAAATAATACTTTTACACCAAAGATGTTAGTAAGTGGTTGAAGTGAAACAGTAAACTTCTATGTATGGACTAACACAAAGGAACAGAAGGACTTAATATTTGGAAGATAATTCAAGAATTTCAAATGCCCTGTTTTCAAGGGAGCTATCAACTAAGGAAATAGTGAGACTCAAATAGGACTAAGTGTTACTTCTCCTTTTGAGTTCTCCCTGCATTTTATCAAAGTCTCTAATCTGACATTTGTACTAAAACCAGCTTTGTGAGTACTGGTCAGCCTTTGCATGGATCAGATTAAATGCATATGGCTTCAGATTTATGGCATTGAGGTGTTTTTGTCCATAGCGTTTGGGTGTTTGGAGTGTTTGATTGTAAAGAGTTTTACAGAAAAGAGAGCAGAAAATAACTTCATGGGTCAGGAAGTTGGTCTGCCATAGTTGTATTAGTTTGCTCTAAGAAAGAAACTGGTTTAGTTAAGTGTGGATTCAGCCTGTTTAAACTATTAATTTATTAAAGCAGTTAAAGATTTCCAGAAGGTAATTTTCTTTGATGTTTGATTCCAGGCAAGTTGTGGCATGGCACAGACCCTATTGTGTCGACCTTGAAGAAAGTACCTTTTCACATCTTCGTTCTTTTCTCGAGCACTACTGTGACAAAATTAACAGTGAAATTCCTCCGCTTCCTTTTCCTTCATCAAGGTACATACAGCATATGCATGTTACAGATTTTTATATTTGTGTTTTCTTTACAGCAGTGATGCATGGCTTAGTCCTGTTTGGTCTATTCTTTAACAAGCAGAAGTCTGGTTTACTTGCTCACTCAGGTGCCATTTGTGTAGAATTACTCTAGTGCATTTGTATAACAGAGGAGCTTTACAGTGTCTCAAATGTAGCAGGATCATTAGCCTGAAATTTGTTTTCATTATGCAATGAATTAAATGCTATACTTCAGAGTTTTCCTTTGAAACACATTTTTCTGTGTGGTTGAAATGCATTCACTGTTTCTGTTGTCAGTTCTTACTCCCGTAACCAGTCTTTCAAATTTTTTTTAAGAAGACTAGAAATGAATATCCTGACTTTTTGTTTTTAACCTGATTGTTGTACTTCTAAATCTTCAGAGAAAAGATTACATTTATTACTTCTTAAGGTTTTTTTTTTCCTCTGTGTATCATATTTTTGTTTATTTCTGTATTTTGGGACTGTTTTGCCTCATAATTCGTGGGACTGCTAATCTAAAGTGAATGCCTCTTGCGACCATTGTCCAGAAAAACACTTCTCTATTCTTGTTTCAATTTTTGTTCTTTTAAGCAGGTTGGCAGTAAGTTTCTCAGAGGAGTTTCCTTAAACTCCCAGTTGGAATTTACTTGCCTTTTTGGTATGAAGAATCAAAGGAGCGTTAAAAGCTCAGTGCAGAAATAAGTGGAAGGGAGTCATGCTAATAACAGGAGAGGTTAACAGATGCATATTCCTTTTACAGGGAACATCACAATTTTCTTAAATTGTGTTTGAAGCTGCTTTCTAATCACCTTGCACTTGCACTGGCTGGAGGTGTAGCCACCAGCATTCTTGGCCGGCAGGCTGGTCCTCTTCGAAATCTCTTGTTCAGACTGATGGACTCTTCTGTCCCTGATGAAATTCAAGAAGTAAGTCATGCCTTGTTGTTTATATGTGAAAATCATACTACTCTCTTCTCTTTTTTTTCCTGCGTAGTTAGATATTTATCAGACTTTCTGAACAATTCTGACTTGCCAGTTTTACTTATTAAAGGTAAAAAATGTAGTCACCATCACTGCTTTATAATCTGAAAGCAGAGGAGAATGTTTGCATAAGAATTTTAAAAAGCTGCTTTATTTTGTAACTTTTAAATTATTCTTCCCTGTAATAATGAGCATAAAATAATGTTGTTGTGGATTGACTAACTAACTTGGTTGAGTAATTTTCCTAAGATGCACTCTTACAGGAAATAGCAACCTTTGTTGGTCGTTTCACTCCTTCAATGTACTGCACATGTTTGCGTTGTAGCATAAAAGATTCGTGTGCTATTGTGTGGTAGAATTCTGATATTAAATGAAATTAAGCATATATTTGGGATATATCATCTGTGATGTACAGTATTTTTTAAGGATACAGGTGGGTTGATGATTTCCCTTCTCTACTGAAGAAGTATTTTTGGCTGCTCTAATTTTAGGTTGTAATTGAGACACTGTCAGTTGGAGCAACTATGCTACTTCCTCCATTACGAGAGAGAATGGAATTGCTACATTCTCTTCTACCCCAAGGTCCTGATAGATGGGAAAGCTTATCAAAAGGACAGGTAAGGTCAAGTGAAAATATGCCTGAGAGCATTTGGGGTTTGCTTTGGGTTTTTCTGTGGGAACATTTTGAGCTATGAGGTGAGCCTCATTTGCAGAGTGCACATTTCTGGGGAGATGCAGTGCAAACCCCAGCGTAACAAAATCTTTTGGGCAGCCTGGTTAAACCAGAAGGGGGTGAGGCAGGGAGTGAAGTGAAGGTTGACTACAGAGAGCTGAGGAATTGCTGTGGTAGTGTATCCAGACAAGTTTAGAGACAGATAATTTTGAATACTAGATTGATTGAACAAACCTTGGTAAGAGAAAATTAACTGTTTTCTGGGATGAATACTTGTATAATGCTTTCCCTACATGGGTTTCACCCTACTTTGCAAAGATGACTGCAAGGTTCATTTTTATACCCTTTTTCCTATGTACAGTGTAGAGAAATTGTGTGTCTACTACCCATCTTCCCAAATAATCAGATGACCAGTATATACTGGAGAAAGTGTTGGATTCAGTGTCTTACCCTCACTGCCCACCATGTGGACAATCTGGTTTCTGTCTCTCTTAATCTCAGATTTTTACTAGGTATGGTCAATCTAATTCAGTATATTTATCTATTCTCTAATAGTACAAATCTTCAGGAAAACCTGGAGTATTTTGGTAAAGCCCTCCAGCTTATTTCTGTGTCCCATTAGAAGATTTTTATTGGGTAACTATGCCTAATGCTTTTTTTCTTCTTAGCTCATTATTTTATCTTTATTAACAAAAAGTGATTTTTGTCTAAACATTCTTCTTTAGAGAATGCAGTTGGACATCATTCTGACAAGCTTGCAGGATCACACCCATGTGGCTTCCCTGCTTGGCTATAGCTCCCCATCCGATACCACAGAAACTTCCTCATTGTGTGTCAGCTATGGAAACCTCTCTGATCAAGCCTATGCTGTCCAGAGCAGTCATCCAGATACTCATCTAGCTGAAATCTTAATGAAGACTCTTCTAAGAAACTTAGGATTTTATACAGTATGTACAGGCTTCATATTAATTTATTTTTTAAAATTATAATTAATTATTTTATACTTTGAAGAGTTAATATTTTCCCCCTCATCTTAAGGAAATTATGCTCATTTTGTTTCTCTAAAGTAGTGCCACATGTATTTGTCCTTAAGTGGACTAAAGTCACTTAAATCATCTCTAACAATATGGTTCTAATATTATTATAGTGGTATTTATTGTTTAAGGTGACTTATATAAGTGCAGCTCTTTTCATATCAGACTATTTTATTGCTCTTGCTTTGGCTTCAGATTTTTTTGGAAGAGGAAACGTAACACAAGAAGTAAATAGATTGCATGCAGTCTTTGTCAGTGTAATCTCAGCCACCAGGGAACAGTAAGGAGCTTGAATCTGTTTAATTAACTTCACTAGGGTGGGAACTACCTTGTAATAGAGCAGCAAGTACAGGTCTTATTAAACACAGTGTGTCAGCCAGATTCTTATTCTTAGTATTTGTAGTGGAGTGTGGGAGCAAATCACTGACTCAGCTTTTTATTCAAGCAGCCAGTTGAATTCAACAGCGAGAAGAAATCAGAGGTTTGGACTTCCCTGGCACAGCGTGCAGCTCCCCAGCACAGGGTGGCAGTGTTTTGTTCTTCTCTCTAGACCTCTTTCAGTCAGCAGGGTGGAACTGTCTGCTTTGAATTGGCTGCTTGAAACTAACTCAGTTTTTCCATTGGATTCCAAAGGAAGTCAAGCAGCCATCTATGTACTCCTTCTACTGCCATCCTAGACAGTGCAATCAGGGATTATACTGTGAGATATCTTATGCATCAGCCCACAACAGATCCTAAGGAATTATTCCATATTTTAACCCATTGTGCACTGGGGGCTAAGTTAGGAAGTGAGTTTTTGAATCTAGTTATCCTTGGTGAGGACTAAAAGCATTGCTGCATGTGAAATAAACATTGTAAGAAATGTTCACCTGGTGGCTACCACAGTCGCTCCTGTGACATTATAAACAATTGGAATTTCAAGTCTGGTTATTCCCTGATCCACTTAACATTATTGAATTTCTCTGGTAATTACAGGTGCACATAGTAAAGATGAAAATGTTTCTTTTTTGGTGATAGTAAAGTATTATAGCGCTTGAAGCAGAGTTAATTGTTACTTTTCCCCTCTTTTGTCTTAATAGGACCAAGCCTTCGGAGAACTGGAAAAAAATAGTGATAAATTTCTACTAGGTACATCATCATCAGAAAACAGCCAACCTGCTCATTTGCATGAGCTTTTATGTTCCCTACAGAAACAATTGCTGGCTTATTGCCACATCAACAGTGTTACTGAGGTGTGTGTCCTTACTTTCACCATTTAGGAGAGAAAAAAATAATTCAGTATTCATAAATACCAGAATGTTGTAAGGTTCCTTTTGAAAATCTTCTGAGTATTTGAAAGCTGAAGTGTTTTAAATAGTGAACCCCTTATATGTATTTATAGAATTATTCTTATGTTTATTTCCTTCTAGAATTCCAGCAGTGTGGCACTGCTTCACAAACATCTCCAGCTTTTATTGCCTCATGCTACAGATATCTATTCCCGTTCTGCAACACTGCTTAAGGAAAGCTCTTGGAATGGTAGTGTTGGGGAAAAACTGAGAGGTAACTGTCCATGGAAAAATCAGTAATGATGACTCTGTAACCTTTAGCACTTTTTTTTTGCTTAGGTTTGAATTTAAAAATCCCTTATTTTTCCTATATATGCATAAATCAGGCATCCCAAGTCTTCCCCAAAGGAGGAGATGAGGTGTCTATCCAGGAATGGCATCTGGTTCATGTTTTTGATAGGACATTTTGTGTGCAGGAAAAGCACAGGTTGGAGAATGTGAATTCTCTATTCTGTTCACCTTCACTCCAGAATATGAATGTGAACAGAATACAGAATGTGCATGATTGTTTCAGTTTCATTAGTTCTAAATGTCTCTTTTTAAAAGTACAATTATTGTGATTACTCAGAAGTGTGTAACTAAAATAAGAGATTAATAATTATTAAACAAACCCATTAATTCAACCTTTATTATTTAAGACATTCTGAGATAGCTGAGGTGCAATTCTTTGACTTGTTAAATTATGCTTACATAATTCCACAACTGTAACTAATTCAGGTTTGTTTTTTTCTCTGCAGATGTGATTTATGTATCAGCTGCTGGCAGTATGCTCTCTCAGATTGTCAACTCACTGTTGCTGCTGCCAGTGTCAGTAGCCCGGCCTTTGCTGAGTTACCTGCTGGATCTGCTGCCCCCTTTAGATCGTCTCAACAGACTCCTGCCTGCTGCAGCCCTTTTGGAAGATCAGGAATTACAGTGGCCTCTTCATGGTAAGTGTAATAACAAACATGCTTTTAATCTGAAAAATAAACAATGGCACCTTTTGTAGTGGAATTTAGCTCTCCCTTTTATATGGCTATTTTTTTAAACTGTGCGTCCTGCTGCATCTCCTTTTCAATTTCCCTTGCTGTGAAATATTTCTTCTGCTCTGAGTGCCGTTTCCAATTGTATCCTTAATCTGTACATGTTTATCAGAACACAGAGGAGTGTGTGTTAGACAAAGCAGGTTTTTGGGCAGAGTTTAAAAAAGCCTTTACTTCATGAACAGCTGTGCCATGAGTGGTAGTGGCCTCTGCTGTGCTGTAGTTCCAATGTTCAGCGATCTGTTTGTCCTAGCTGCTGTTTCTTCAGTTGAAAGGTTGCTGATTGAGGAGCAAATGTGCGATTACCTGGGAAATATTAACAAAATCTGCCATTAGCTTTGGAATTTCAGAATTGTTTGTGGCACCTGCCCATGGGTGACTAACCTGGCAGTGAATACTTGCAGGTGGCCCTGAGTTGATCGACCCTGCGGGCGTGCCCCTGCCGCAGCCTGCCCAGTCGTGGGTGTGGCTGGTGGACCTGGAGAGGACGGTGGCCCTGCTCATCGGGCGCTGCCTGGGGGGGATGCTGCAGGGCCCTCCAGTGTCCCCCGAGGAGCAGGACACAGCCTACTGGCTCAAAACCCCGCTGTTCAGCGATGGAGTGGAGATGGATATTCCTCATTTAGGTGAGCTGTTCAGTGCCAGTGCCTAATGGTCGGTGTAAATGTGTGTTCAGGTGGGAAATTTCTGATGGTGTTGGAATCAATCTCTGTACGTAAGGTTTGTCTTTCAGTGTTCTTGTCTAGTTGTGTAGTAATGCAAAAGGTTCCCAAATGGTATTTAAGGTTATGATGTAGTTTCTAAAGGGTCTTGGAAATGCATTCAGGAGAAAAAAAATCACAGTTTCTCCATGAAAGACTACAGACTTCACACAGTTAATTGGAAACGTTTTACTCTTAGATGCTCAGCATTTAACAGACACTCCAGGAACTCAATTTTTCATATTAATTATTGGAAAACCTCTTCTATTTTATTCTACTTGCAAAATGAATTTTTTATTAATTAGAAACAATACTATTAGTAGCAAACTGCATTCTTTATGATCTACCAGAATTATCAAAAACTCAGCAGTGGTGTTCCACTCATCCCTTCCTATCTGAATGGGGCACTTGCTTCTTTGTGCCCTGTTCCTCTTAATTCACATCTCCTCCTCCCTCTGGTTCTGAGTAGGCTACTTCAAGACTTACAAGACAGAGTGTTTTGAAATGGCAGTAGTTGCAAGTGTATAGCTGTGCAGTTCAGGTGGAATTAATGATACAGATTTATGCTCTTGAAGAAGAGTTGGATAATGCTTCTAAATCTCCATGGGTTTTATGTAGATTGTATTTTAAGTCACTTCCCTATGTAAGGTGAATTTGTGGAAGGACAGTGACATGTCATGATTATTTTTTTTTTAAACTAAGAGCAAGGTGAATGGTGGTTTAAATGCTGTTAGATTCATGTAATCCTCAAAATTTGCAGAGTTTAATTTCTTTGGTATTTCCCTTCTGTTAGACAAATGCATGAGCTCCTTGTTAGAAGTGGCCCTGTCTGGAAATGAGGAGCAGAAGCCCTTTGATTATAAGCTAAGACCAGAGATCACAGTCTATGTTGATTTGGCCTTGGGTTGTACAAAAGAGCCAGCAAGGAGCCTGTGGATCAGTATGCAGGACTATGCTGTCAGTAAAGGTAAGGTGTTAAAAATACCTGTGTATATTGAAAGCAAGTTAAATGCTCCAACTGTGCTCATAGCATAATCTTGTATTTTCTTTGGCAACGATTTTTAATTCTACAACATGATAAACTTAATTTATTATTATGTTCCATGATCTTTCCCTTGCTTTTTCTGTTACTTTTTGACACTGATTTCAGTGCTTGGCAAACATGTAGCTCGCTGTTGTTTTCCCCCTGAATTGGTAAGAAGAAACTCTTGTTTGCTTACTCTAGTAAACAACAACTTTACTAGTTGTGTTTTTTTTCTATTTTCCGAGTAGAGCAGGGTGAAACTTGCAATTAAAAAGAAAAATTAAAGGGAAGGAGATGGGGGAAGGCAAAATAACTTGCAAAATATGTTAGGAATGGAATGAAGGTCTGAGTCAGCTTTTGTGTTTCAAGTCCCTGGGAGGCTGGTCCTACAGTCATAATAGTTTTTCATTCTTATTGCCTAAAATCTGAGTTTCCTGCTCAAGCTTTCCAGGTTCCTTTTAATGAGATCCACTGAGCATTGTAGTTGTACTGTAACTGCTGTATCCAGAGATAATTTTCTGTAGCTCTGGCCAAGCTGAGCCAGGTGAAGAAAAGAGCAAATGGTATTGTGTGCCTGTTGAGAAGAACACAGGGAATTCTGTTACAGGATTCCACAGAAGTGGGAATTCCAGTAAAAACAGTGCAGGTTATCTGTTTGCAACATCTGAGTCGAATGGGCTGGTCTGTATAATTTAGGCTGTGGAAGTGGGTTCCTTAGAAGTTGATGTGGGTGTGCTCTGTTCAGCTGACTGAAAGTTGTGTGGTCACCTTAGCAGAGCATCACAGGCAGTGTCATGGAACTTGCTGAGGAGCAGGTGTGTTAGACTAGACTTACCTGTGACCAGGTACGTTTTGTCATTTCTACAGCAGTTCACAAGCATTTATAGATAACATCTAACACAAAAATATATTCTGAACATATTTGTAAAGAAGGGGGACAGTAGTTTTTTATTTCCCCGTGGAAAATTATGGTGCTTTGTGAAGATTTGCTTGGCAGGTCAGTTATTTCACAGTGGAGCAGTATTATTTTCATAATGGTTCTTTCTAAAGTGGGGAAAAGTTTTTTTGAAAGTAAAAAGTCAGTTCCTTAAGAAGAGGGATTTAAATGGCTCATGATAGTGAATACAATATTGAAAAAAGAAATATTTTTGGTTTTTGGGAACAGTAGCCAGTTTTGATGAATCATTTCTATTTTCAGATTGGGATACTGCAACTTTAAGTAATGAATCACTCCTAGACACTGTGTCCAGATTTGTCCTTGCAGCTCTTCTGAAACATACGAGTTTACTTAGTCAAGCTTGTGGTGAGAGCAGGCAAGTAACTTAAAGCTGCTTTTAAAAGTTCAGCTTGACTTCTTGAAAGGAAGTTGGTGTGATTTTTTTCTGGCTTGGCTGTGATTTTCTGTAGGTACCAACCTGGCAAGGCCTTGGCAGAAGTTTACCGCTGTGTGTATAAAGTTCGGAGTCGCTTGCTTGCCTGCAAGAACATGGAGCTTATCCAGACCAGGTCATCTTCCAGAGACAGATGGGTAAGGCTGTGCATCTCTTTGTAGTTCTTCTGGCTTTACTGGCTGTTTAGAAAACGTTATGTAATTGCCAGTATTTTTTTCTATCCTGTTGAAAAACCTTCATGAGTTTCCAAATGAAAATGGGCAGGGTATAATTAGGAGTCCATTAGTCTGGAGTATGTGATATTAAATCAGTTAAAGCAAATGATTGGTTGGCATCATTCGACCCAAGCCTAGCCTCGAGCCTAGTTTTCCCTCTTCCCATCTCTAGAGTGCTGGGCTACAGCAGCCCTACAGTTTAGCTGGAGATGGCTCAGCTGTGTTGGGCAGGCCACAGCTTTGTCTGGCTGCCATTGCTGAATCCAGCTGTATTATCTGGGCTTCTGATCTCTGAACCTCTTTCTTCCCCTTCCTTGCCTACCCCTTCTTCCTTCCTCCACGGCCGCATTATCTTCTTAGTCCTAGCATTGCTTTAGGGCAACTTGTCCTTGTCAGCCCTGTGTGAATGTCTGATATGAGAACACTGGGCTTGAAACTGGCAACTTCTGAAAAATTTATTAAGCCAGATCAGCATTAGTGATGGAAGTGTTCAGTGAATTACAGGGTTGGGGCCTGTTTGGCAATACAAAGTAGTCCATAAAGCAGGTTTCTCTGATTTTTAATTGTGGTTTACAATCTACAAGCAGGGTATTTTTAATGAACAAAAATCTCATGTAACATCAGGATTAGGAGGTTTTTTAGCTGTATTGTAACGCACTAATGGCCCTCTTTAAGATAGTGTAGGTATGTCTCCTCCTTTTGATTAATATTATGGGGATGTGTTTGTCTTGCCCACTTCCTTTCTCAGGGTAGGGGTCTAACGTAGCTGCAGGAGACTCAGCACTTTTGAAAGCATTGGGTGTGCATGCAGTAAGTTCTGTTACTCCCAGAAATCCTCAAACTTACAGATGCAATATGGCAAATCTGGTATATGCAGTAGAGTTGTTGCTTCAGATTTAATGCCATTGGGAAAAAGTACCTGGTTTGCTTCTGCACAGTATACCCAGGCTTATGGTTTCTAATGGCTTTGGTGCTGAAGTGTCAAAAGTTTGACTGTAGTGTCTGAGTGAGCATTACAAGGAGACATTTTTCTGCAGATAATCTGAGTCACGGTTACAAAAGGAAAACTAAATTTTCCAACTTAACTATTTAAAACCTTGAATGTAAATAACTGTCTTTGTTGTTTATTTCACACAGTATCAAAAGTATTTTTTGATAGGAAGAAACCTATTATTCAATGCCTGTGTCCTTGTACATTCGTCTTTCATTTTGGTGAGAATTTCACTTCATGTGTGTAACTTTTTTAATCAAGATGCTAGATAACCAAGAATCTGCTGATGTTGATACTCAAGAACATTCTTTTACTCGTACAATTGATGAAGAAGCAGAAATGGAGGAGCAGGCAGAACGTGACAGGGAGGAAGGACATCCAGAACAAGAAGATGAAGAGGAGGAAAGAGAACATGAAGTTATGACAGCTGGTAGTAAGTACTGGTTATGTGTATAAATAATGCCATGTCATTTGGAAGGACAGTGTCTTCTTCACTCTGAGGTAAAATTGAAAAGTTGTTTAAAAGCTTATGAAAGATCTGTCTGCATAAACATTTTGAGAGGTTTATTTTTATACAATGGTGTAGTGCTTTTTATGGTTCAGGAAAGTTTTTATATACAAAGGAATGTGAATACTAAATGAGTTCACTGAAGTTCAGGGCATCTGACATATACTAGCACCTCTGTATGCACTGTCTACAAGACTACTTGGTCTGGTCTTGTTTTCTCTAAAGTTCTTGTCATTAGATCTCTGAGCTTTCATCAGTATTTAGATACAGAATTTTGGCAGTGTTTGTATGTGTTGTTTCATGTAGTAAGCTTTGAAGGGTAATGTTATTCTGAAGTTTGGAAACAAAACTGTTGCTAATAGTGGACTGTGTTGGAATTCACTTCTGTCTTTGAATATCCCTGTTCTTAAAAATGTGGAGGCTTTAGTCAGAGTTTGGTATTTTTAACAGTATTTGCCATGTTTTCTCCTGGGCTTTCTAAACATCTTGTTTAATTCTTCAGAAGATAGCTTGAAAAAGGTGAATTTCACAAACTGTTGTTACACTGATCGAGGCTTGTAGTCCAGCTTGATGGGATAGTTAATCCTTAATTTTTGCAGTTTCAGTAAAGCAACAGACAGTCACACAAGGTTGGTTTTTTGTCTGTTGTGAACTGAGTGTTCTCCAAGACAGCAGTTGTGTTAGCCTTCGAACATTTCTGTAGAATGCATGTAGCTTAAAAATTAAATTGGCTGACTTGAAATATTTTCCATAGCTGCACAATTTTCTTTTTCTTTTCCAAATATTGTTCCTCTGGATACTGTTAGAATGTTCCTATTTTTCCAATCTCTGCTGTCACCTCTTGGTTTGCTGACAGTTTCCCATTAGGACTCCCACATTTCTCTTGGGGACCTTATTGATCAAAATGTGTGTTACACCTTTAGTTTTGTAGGGTGTGTCATTCCATGGACAGTGCAGTGGAGCTGAAGTGCACGTTCATGAGCTGATGTGTGGTCCTAGAAGATTTACACGTCACCTGCTCAGTACAGGCAGTATGTTTGGCTGCTTGATTTGCAGTTGCTCTGGGCAAATGCTCAGAGCTCTCAAATTCCACCTGGACAGGGCTTCTGGGTGCAATAAAGGAAATGTATCCAGAAACATCCAGACAGACAATAGTGTTACATGCACAGATAAGTAGGAAGATGATGTCTGTCTCACTTGTGTTCCTAAGGGATGCTGAGCCTGACATGTGGAGTTCTATTCATATCAGTGAAGGAAGTATTTAATTTTACCTTTGCCTTTCCAAAGAGGACCTGAATCTGTAAAATTAAAATGACTAAATTAAGAGAACTTTACTTCTTTGGACATAGATGAGGAAGTCTCTCACACATATTCTTCAGAAGAATCTGACCGTTTAGACTACAGCAGAATTAAGTAAAGTGTAGGCTAAGAATTTTGATAGGATCTTCATTGTACTGCCCAAAGCTAATAAAAGCCTGAAACTGTTCCAGTGTAGAATTGGATATTCTGGTGTCCACAATACAGATTTACAGAAAAGCATTATTTTATATACATCTGCTAAAAGGCAAACGTGAAATAATCTTTCTCTTTGATGCTATTCAGACATGAATTGGGTTGCAGTAAGACCCTGAAAGAGTTTTGGTGTTCTGTCAAAGAGCACTGTCCTTCATTTTAAAATTAACGTTGCGTAAATGCTTCATTTAACTTGTTTGCATGACTTCTTTTATGGCACTGTATTATTATTGTGTTCTCTTACTGTTAGAAAAATATTAGTTGTTCTTTATAGTGCGGCAGGTTTTGGCCCAAGGTGTAGATGAATATTTTATTCCCTGTAGCTTTGTCTAGAAGTTAAGACTTTCTTTTTGTGTTGCATGTTACAGAAATATTTCAGTGTTTCCTGTCAGCCCGTGAAGTAGCTCGCAGTCGGGATCGAGATAGGATGAGCGCGGGGACGGGGACTAGACTTGATGATCCACCTGCTCAGTCCCAGCAGGAGCGAAGGATCAGCACTGATCTGACAGAAGGGCAGGATGTCTACACTGCTGCCTGCAACTCTGTGATCCACAGATGTGCCTTGCTGATCTTGGGCGTGAGCCCTGCCATTGAGGAGCTGCAGAAGCGAAGGGAGGATGGGCAGCTCCAGCAGCCTCCCTCTGCTGCTCCAGAGGGCATCGGGCTCATGACCAGGTGGGCTTTGCTCTGCACCATGGTAAACTCTTCTCTGCTCCCTTTAGAACTGATTAAACAACCCCAGTTTTCCTCTGAGGATTATTGCAGTTTTTTTTGAAGAAAATTTCTGCTGAGAGCAGTGTTATGCTTCTGTTGAATGTAGTGATTTTTCTCAATTTTTCTTGGCCATGCTAATTAAACCGGAGGAGTTTTATTCTGTGTGGACCCTATTTAAGTTTCAAAGTTGGGCTTCATGAATAGTTCAGATCATCAGGTGTACAGATAGCACAAGATACTTGGAAAAATAGTTTCTTTTTCCTGTGATTTGTTTGTGTTTGAATTTTTTTTTTACCATATTTGTGGTTTGTTGAACTGTACCAATATTCTGTATAGGAGTGTTAAAAAACCACAACTCTATATGTTTAAAACAAAAGATTCAAAGCCTATTACGACAAAAGTGTTGATCATGATTTATTTTTATAGATATTCCTATCATAGGCATGGGTAAGACTTGTTGTTAGGTGTCCTGTTTTGATATTTTAAATCAAGATATTGATGGGAAAGATGTTAAGATATTGGAGAGGAAAATTATATATATTCAGTACCCTTTTATTCTTTTTGCCTCTTTTTGGAAATCTAGTCCCTAAAGCATGGGTGGCTGCCTCTGTCATTGTCAAAATGGCTTTCATCTCCAGCATATCAACTTTAGGAGGCATTTTATGGGTGGGTTTTTAATAAGTTCAGTGCTTTTTCACCCACTTACTATGTCTCTGTTTCTTGTCCTCTCAGCTCAGAGTGTTTCTGTTTACTCTGTGTAATACTTACCATGGCTCTAGAGCAATCACTCATTTGAGGTTGACATTTGTTCAGTTGACCAGTAAGGCTGCTAAGAAGTAACAAAGTTTACTAATACCCTTTATAAACATAATTGAAGCCATCAGACCACTCTTTTCCTCTTTAATGTGGTCTTGTGATGTTCTGTGATAGTCTCTTCCCAGATAAAACTGTGGCACCTGCTAAATTTAGCTATCAACTCTTACCTTTGTGTAATATCAGCATTTTTTTTCTCTGTGTGTGTGCACACGAATGTGTGTTCACCTGAAGCAGGAGTGAAAGTCTTACAGCAGAAAGTCGCTCAGTCCATGCAAACTCAAGCTACAGACTGATGAAGTCAAGAAGTGAATCTGATTTGTCTCAGCCAGAATCAGATGAGGAGGGTTATTCACTGGTAAGTAAACCAGCATGATGTATTTATGCATTGTCAATAGGCTGTTATGATGGGAGGTACATCTGAAACATTTGTTCAGCACTGTGCTTTGGTACGTTAGCTCGTCATTGTTAATAGAAAGCACTAATGGTAAAAAAAGTTTGAAATAATTATGGCTCTATTAACTGTCTCACTTTTATGGGTGAGGGATGAAATGTAAATACTCTAACATTATGCACCACATATGATCACCTGAGGAAATGAGGCTTTTATTAATCTTTTAATTTAGAGCGGAAGACGAAATGTTGATTTGGATTTGGCAGCAACACACAGGAAGAGGGGTAAGTTCTCTTGTTTACCTAGTGAGTACTAACCTGATAAATGTTAAGAGTTTAAGTTAAACTATGTTTGCAGTTGCATACAGTTTACAGTTACATAACCGGTGTTAAAACTGAGCATTTAAAAATAACATTTAAAATAATTGTTACCTACTCTGTGTTGTGTGAAGTTCTGTTGCTTTGTGGCTTGGTTATATTATTTCCTTGGTTATAACTCTTCATTCTGGTTTCTACAATTGTAATGCTCTGTTGAAACAAGTGAGGTTTTCTGTTAAGTGAATGAGAAACATGCCTTCTGTTTTCACTCATATGACTCCAGGAATAAAAAATTATGAGAGAAGTTTATGTGGAACATTCTGTTCTTGTGCTAACAATGAACTTTTACCATAAAATGTGCTTGAACCTGGAGAACTTGCATTCAGAAGACACTGCTTTACTTTGCATCCTTTGAACACCAGCACACCTACAGAACCAAGCAACCAGGTTTTCTATTGCTCATTGTTACTGCTTCATACTGGGGAATCTCAATGAGCTCCTTGACAGAAGGTGGTGGAGGGACTAAAAAGTCCCACTTCCATCTGGACGATGCAGAATCTGTCTGAGAATCACGACTTAGGTCTGCTGTATCTTTAAAAAACATGGGACTATGCAAACAGGAATTAGGTTGAATTATGATATGCCTCAGTAACAGAAGCCTTGATACTGTTAGGTAAGGTAAGAGTTCTGGTTTGAAAGGCTTCATCATTGAGCAGAGTACTCAGAGGTTTCATGCCTTTTAAAGTCTTTTGGAATTGCAATGGGTGCCATCAGTGGCAGCACCCATTAGATTTCAATATTTAAGTAATGTGGAAAGAGATGCCTTGTCTACGTGTAATCAGTTGAAACAGTTGATCAAATAAAGAAACGCACTAGAGCTGCTTTTACTGTGACAGCAGATGTATCATGGCATTCTCAGGGTTAGAAGATCTATCAGAAGGCCTCTGTCAACCCCTGATCTGCAGGACATTCTTTGCAGTCAGCATCTTTAGCTTTGCCATTTCTCTGACACAGAACTCTGTATTTGATATCCTCTGTGTCCTAAAAATAACCTAGGAAATGATCTTGGATTAGGTCTCAGGTACAATATGTCTCATGGATTATGGTTCCTGGGCTGTTGCTTAGGCCAATGTTCCTTGGTCACGAGCCTCAGGAAGTGATGAATAATGCAAGAGTAGACTTCATCAAAACTTTTACTACAGCAAGAAGATTCTCTACCAGGTCTGAACTCTGAGGAGAAATGGGTGAATACAGTGAATCTGTCCAGAACCTAGAAAGACTCTCCAATAGCTCATTTGCAAACTGAATGCTGTCACAACATGTACAGATGCCTCTGTTTTGGTACTGGAAGACTTCCTTGGGAGTTAGCACACAGTAATGCAAGCTTGTCTGCTTGTGCTGGGTGATACATATGCCACTTTTGGTTGATAACCAATGCCAGAGTCAGAGAATGCAGGGTGCCCCTATATGGAAACATTCCTCATGCATCTGTCAAGGTTGGGAAAAGATCCACAAATATTTGTGTGATAAATGGATGGGCTGTTCAGCTCAGTGCTTTTTATGATCTTTTGTCTCTTTTGACCTGTCTGTTTTGTGAATCCTAGTTATCTCCTAGAACTGAAGCATGTCCCAGTGTTTGGTGAGGGTGTAACTTGCAGCTTTTTTGGATTGTCCACCCCTTTTCATGTGGCCAGCACAGTGCAGTGCCAACTATGTTTGGTGAATCCTCTTCAGTTTTATCTTTATTTTTGTGGTGTGCTGTGACTAATAAAGGAGATAATACTATGAGTTCCTATGGTCTTGTAGATGAATGTGGAAGGAAAAGCATTCTCTTTTAACTTAACTAACATCTTAGCTGCTCAGTCCAGTCTTTATTCTAATTGCCTTCTTAATTTATTCTGTCTTTTCAGAAAGAGAACTGGGTTAATCCTACTTCAGCCTTAGGATCCTTTGAGTATCTTGTTCCTTGTTGTTACTATTCAGTTATTTCTGTATTAGTAAACTTTTCCTTCCATCCCTACAGAAAAAGTCTTTTTGAGTAATTTTGCAGTAAGGGCTGATGAGCAACACATTGTTGTTTTCCCGTTGTATCTACTCCCTTTGATTTTTCTGTTGCTTAGATCAATTTTTTCAGTTTTGCAGATCCAGAGAGTGTGCCTGCAGATGTTGTACGTGTTGTGTACAGTGCCTGTGGGGTGCTGTACACCACATTAGGTACACAGCAGTGAGGAAAGCACAGCCAGCAGGGCAGTCACAAACAGCTACAGATCAGTGAGAGTCCTCTACTCTCAGCTTTTCGTCACCTACAGCTTAACTCAGTGAATTTCAGTGTACTTGTGTGTACTGCTGTGCCTTACGAACACAACTGAGCTACTCCAAAAAACCAGCAACTTAACTGAAATCCAGGTGGAATTGAAATATTTTAGTGTACCTGCAATAATGAATTCTGCCTTTGAAAACTGACAAATCGTGCTTAAGGAAGGGACTTGAACATACAAGAATACACACATGAATGCATACAGCTGTGCTACAGGGGATTATTTCTTTTTTCCTTGAAGGTGGAGAATTTAGAAAGACTGTTATCTAGTATTTATGCCAAACAAGAGTAAATATTTTTTCCACATACCTTGCTACTTGGTATATTGTATTGACTGAGATGAGACTGATTGTTTAAGTCAGAATAATATGAGGCAGAGATTGTATGTTACCTTCTGTTTCAAATGTCTTCTTTTGTCTTCTGATTCTTGTATGGTGTAGTGTATTTACTCCTTTTTGGCCAGTTGAGCCCCAGAAAAAAGAAGAGCTTCAAGCAAGTAACTGATGGCATGTTTATTTTTTGTCTCTATAGCTTCCCTACATATTTTTTGTTTTATGAAGTGTGCATTGCAGCTGTGCCACATTCATTTAGAAAACTCATTATTACAAGCTGGCTTATAAGGCCAAGTAAATTTCTTTTTTTACTGTAAGCTTCAGGTTTATTCGTCTGTGCAGCTCTGTTCATGTGATTGTAGAGGCTTCTGGAAGCGCTGTACTGCAATCAATTCTGTGTGATTGATGTTACAGAATCAAGCTGAGCTCCAGTGTAGTCATACATTTGATTCTTCTTCTGCTACGTAATATCTTCAAGGGGGAAAAAAATTACTATTAGATCTCTGCGCCCTAATGGTTAAACATTTATACTTCTGAAGTATGCTCCTTTGATTTCTGACATATTTGTGTTTAAACTCTCTCTTTTCAATTATACCTTCTATTGTTTTACATTTAATCTGCAACTCGTAATCATTGCACTTTTCTCCAAATTAGAAATATTTTTATATTGGTCTTACATTTAAACATTCTTACATATTATACTTAAACAACTAGCTAAGACCTCATTGTTTTTTCAAATATGAAATAATTTAGGGTTTTATTAATAAGTAGTTGGGTTTCTTATAAGGTTTGTTGCCTATCAAAACTAAATTTTCTTCTGATGTTCTGTAAACCCATTGAAGGTTTCCTTTAGCTTGTGATTTAAGCCACTAGAATTGGCTTTTGTTTCTTTACAAATGCTTTGATTCTGTGCTGTGGCATAGTGCAATGTGGGGCAGGTGGAGGGGAGGAAGCTGAAGTCACTCTTGGGTGCTTTGAGCTCTCCTGCTGTACAAAGGCTGGAGGGCTTATGGGGCTTTTAGAGAGAGCTGCTGCTGTGTAGACAATGTTTTGTGGACTTGGAAATGGTTTAGCTGTGCTTCCTGTGGGTAATCTGAGGCTTCATTTATCCTCTCCCCTGGGCTCTGTTCGCCATGCACTTGCCAGGAAATGCTTCCTACATGAAACCAAGTATTTTAGCACCTAATTTTTCTGTTCTTATTTATCTTCTGTTTCTCACCAGCCACTTCCCCATGTAACTTAGATTTTAAAGGAAAGCTTTAACGCAACTATCCTAAGAATTGATGTTAAAATTAGAGTAAGGTGATCTGTCTTTTGTTTTAAATATTATTGCCAGGTATAAATTGTAAGATTGAGTAACAGAATTTCTTTAAATTTTTTTCATAGTAAACACGATAAAATAGGTTGTTCTCTGTAAGCCATGTAATCTTACTCTGTTACGAAAAGCAACAGAGATTAGGAAATTAGATTGCACTTTGAAAAGAAGTGTTTGAACATGATCTTTGCATTACCCAAAATAAACTTGAGTCTGTATGACCCAAGTACTGTGATGGTTCTTTCTGAAGCCATAGCAGTCTGCTTAGTAGCAAGTGTAAGGGAATACTATGGAAATGCACATTAACACTGTTTACTGACAACAGAATGGGATGTGAAGAGGTTTTCATAATTCATAGCCCTGACACTTGCATTTTTGGCAACTAAATGAAGGTAATCTGGTCGACAAAAGGGAAGCAAAATTTCACAGTATTTTGAATTTGTAAATTGCTTGAAGGTGCAAATTGTGACCTGCAGGTTCTGACTCATTGGCAGAATAAAAGCGTTTTGCCTTTACTTCAGGAAAAAAGTTATGTAGGTTGCAAGGAAAGTTAGCCCAAGTTCAAAACCTTTGTGTCTGTCTTTGCTTGTTCCTATGAGCAGCTGCTGTAGGTAGGCAGCATTCAAAGGGGGTCCTGAAATTTGGATCTGGCTGTTACTGTTGGAACTCAGACTTACTGATGAAAGCCAGCTTTGGACAGATGAATTCCTTTGTCTTTGTGTGACTTTTCCCTGAAAATGCCTATGTTTAATAATGTTTGAAGCTGATTACCCTGCAGAAAGATGTTTAAAACTGAATATAGATTTGTACGAGTACTGTGAGCAGGTTGTGATTCTCCAAATTATAACTTACTGTACACAAGGTAGGTAAATATTTAAACATTTTTTGAACATTATGTAAATAATCCAAACTAAAATTTCAAATTGAGTTTAAACACAGTTTAGGTTTCCACAGAGGTCTCCAGACACTGTCTCACAGTACAGATGGGAAGTTCTTCTGAGCAGGGTGTGCCCTCTTGTAATACTTTGCATGACTCCAAGTTGGCCGACAGCACTTAGAAAAGAAGGAAAATACTGACTGATGCCTATCAATTAACTGCTAATGAAGTTATTATTTGAGTGGCATGGCACTCATTTGTACCAGGGAGAGAGTTCTAGCAAAACTGTTTTGGAAATGAGATCAAACCTATGGTGATAAATTCCAGTGCTGCAGAATTATGACTGATGCTCATTTGAACAAGTCCATTTATTAGTGGCAGTAAAGTTTCAGGTAATGACATGATAGGAAATACTTGAAAATAGTGAAAAATAGTGAAAATTGTGAAACTGCCAGATGACATAGATCTAACACTTACTCTAGACAGTGCTTTAATACACATTTATCTATCTTGTGTCGAAGTAAATGTTCTCTGTTAGTCTAAAAAAATTTCTGTTCTCTTCTGCAGTCATGAATTCCAAAAATATTTCATTCAAAATAACATTGTGCTTTTTCAAAACTATGAAATACAGTGGCTTGATTAAAACCAAATCCACTCTTGCTTTACGTTTAAACCTCAAAGTAAATATCCAAGTGCATAAGTTGTGTTGGTAGAAAATCTTTTCTTTACTGTTTTGTCATTTAGCTGCAAAACATTTTTTATTCAGTGTTTTAGCTTTAAGCTGAGCAGTTTGAGTGGCTTATTTTTGTTTTTTTCACGTGGCAGCTTGTTGCAATAGTGCTTAACATTTAAAAGAAATACAGCCTTTTCTTTAAGGAAATTGCTGTAAATTTAAATCAAGTGTTTTGCTCTAAGTTGCTTACTGCATGGTATAATTAACATGGATATTCATTTTCCACCTGTGTCAGTAGCAGCAGCTCAGTCTTTACCTACTGCCAAAATGTGTTACCTGAATTGGAATTGATCAGACTTCCTTGTGTGTATCTTTAGGAGCAATACACAGTCAGATGGAATCTCTGAGTGACTCATGGGTTCGACTGAAGCACAGCAGAGATTGGTTATACACATCCTCCTACTCATTTGTTGAGTCTGATTTTGATCTCTCAAGATCCCTTGGAGTTCATACTTTGATTGAAAACGCTGTCAGTTTTGTAAGTGGAGATGTGGGAAACTCCCCAGGATTTAAGGAACCAGAGGAAAGTATGTCCACCAGTCCACAAGCATCAATAATTGCAATGGAGCAGCAGCAGTTGAGGGCTGAGGTAAATTTCAGTTTAACAGCTCTTCTTATTCTTCATACATTATTGCTCATTATAGGAATTTTTTTTGAAACTGTGTCCAAATTCTATCTATTAAAGTAATTTTTCTTGTTTTCTGTTAAATATCTTAACTGGAACTGGGAACGTTATGTAAACAAACTAAAACCAAACTGAAAGTGTTCCCTTTAAAAAAAAATATGTGAAGGAGCAAACAGTGGCCTCATTCATCCTTGCTTACAGTTCAGTATGATCCAGTTTCCATTTCTAGGGGTACTGGCTACCTACTTAATATTGTCTTTTGCCTGCCTTCATTTTTAGCTTCGTCTGGAAGCACTTCATCAGATTTTGGTGCTTCTATCAGGAATGGAGGAAAAAGGCTCTGTGCCATTAATGGGAAGCCACCAAGTACCAGGATTTCAGTCTTCTTCACTGCTTACTTCTGTTAGACTCCAGTTTCTTGCTGGCTGCTTTGGTCTGGGCACAGTAGGACATGCAGGGGCCAAAGGAGAGAGTGTAAGATTGCATCACTACCAGGTGTGTACTTCAGCAGTTTCTGCTGTTTCAATAACCCAGTGATAAAAATGTCTCAGTTTTTACAATATTTAATTGTTTGTTTGGCCCAGGATGGTATCAGAGCAGCCAAGAGGAGTATTCAGATTGAAATCCAGGTGGCTGTGCACAAAATTTACCAGCAATTATCTGCTACTTTAGAAAGAGCTCTGCAAGCTAATAAGCATCACCTAGGTAAGTGAAAAGCAGATTTGCAAACCAGATGTTCTCTAATGTACAGTAGAACAGCTTGTATGTTTTCCAAGGCAGACTTTGATATTAGGGACCAGAATTCACTGAATTACCTATCTGACGACTTCTCCTAAAAGAGAAATCTGCATTTGTTGGTAGAACCCAGTGGCTGTTTTTACCTGGGTCGTTTTAGTGTTTCGCTTCGAGAAACAATGTGAAACAGGTTCAAAATGAAGTATTTCACCCAGTTATCCTTACCTCAGAGAGAAGATTCTGGTTTGAGATTTAGCCTCAGAGCATTAAATCACAAACTAGATCTGCATGCTACTCCTTCTTGGACAATTTTGACACAGAGTTACACTGAGTTAAAGAAGAGTCCAGTGGTTCATCAGAAAGACTACCTCAAAGTATCTGACAAGACTCACTTTTTCTTTGAAAATTTAATTAATTAAATTATATTTTAAAAATAGTCTGCTGATTGTCTTGGTATTCTTACTCTGAACATCTTATTAATTAAAAACAACTTTATTTAAATCTTAGAAGCACAACAGCGTCTTCTGTTGGTGACAGTCTTTGCTCTCAGTGTGCACTATCAGCCCGTTGATGTCTCCTTGGCCATTTCCACGGGGCTGCTGAATGTGCTGTCCCAGCTGTGTGGCACAGACACCATGTTAGGACAGCCCCTGCAGCTGCTGCCCAAAACTGGGATTTCTCAGCTCAGCACAGCTTTGAAAGTAGCCAGCACAAGACTGCTGCAGATCCTGGCTATCACCACAGGGTGAGTGTCCCTTGCTTTTGGGAAACTTCATCACTGAGCTTATCAGCACCCTTGAAAAATGTTGTGTGAGCTTTCATTAGGACAGTAAATGTTGCTCAGAAACACATAAGTGAAGGGGGCAGGGGGAAGAGTAGTCACATTATTCATAGGAAAGATGCATGTAAGACTAACACATATTTTTCAGTTGTGAGTGTTTGAACTTGAATAGTCACAACTTTGTGGTTTGTAAACATTGTATTCTGGTAATCCCCACTTTGCTACTTCAGCTTTGTGTGGAGGTGTGTTCAGTTGATGTGATAAGACTTCCTACTTTCTGTTGCTGTGTAAAAGTCATTTGTGTAAAAGCACTACTGATAATCTGGGAGTTCCTTAGAGGGACATTGTGCTTCTTTCCAGAATATGAAATAATTTTCTGAGGAACAGTGGTCTCTGCTAGACCATGGGACAGCATGCAAAGTCCTAGCAATACTTTAAATATTTAGTCTTACTCAGTAAAGAAAACACCAGTGGAGAAAGTATTTTCTAGTTGAAGCAAGAGTATTGTTTGATATTCAGTACATGCATCTTCCTTTCAGTCTTTACAGCACGTACCATTTACCTGCCAAATCTGTTATGTAGAAAAACCCAATAATCCTACACCACAAAAAAATCCCCCAAACCCATAGAAACAGCACCCCAGCTTTAGAAACTGCAGTGGAATTTTGTTTAATTAATAGAGTTGTTCCTTTTTTCCCTAGAAAGTACTGAAAACTTGACTCCAAAGATTAGACTGCTTTAATTTGTATTAAAAATAGGGTTAAAATAATAATAATCTAAGCCTGTAATGGAGGGTGGGGAAAAGTAACCTGCTGCAATTATTGTTCCTTGGATCAGCTCTCAAGTACTCTTACTTTTTCTTTGTGTGTACAGAACCTATGCAGATAAACTGAGCCCAAAGGTGGTGCAGTCCTTGCTGGATTTATTATGCAGCCAGCTGAAGAATTTGCTATCACAAGCTGGTGTGTTGGCTTCCTTTGGAGAAGGGCAAGGTGAGGAAGGTGAAGTGGAATCAAAAAAGGCAGATTCGAATGGGGATAATGAGAAGAGAGACTTCAGAGGTAATTATCTTACATAATTTCTGTTACAATTCTAAAATACCAGGAAACATAATAGAAGAAAGCACTGAATGCTGAGGTCCTCATTCACTCTGTTGTGTATTGGGTTTTTTTGGGTCATTTTTAAGTCTGTAAATTAGATTAAAGTCATCAAATGATTTTGTGCTTCAGTTCAGATTTATACAGAATTGATGCACAAAGCTGCAAGGATAGGAGCAGACTGAGAATAAGAATTACTTCATTGGGTTTGGAATGAGGAAGAGAATATAGCTTTCCCTTGAAAAAATGAGTTGGTGGTCATAGTGTTTTTCATAAATGTGGTCATAGGAATTTAATTATCTAAATTTCAAAGTACAAATAAATACAGCTTTATTCAGGAAGTTATTGTATTTGCTTTGTATTATGGAGTTTTGCAGTCTGAGTGGAAGGCAGGAAGTTGACACTCGTGTCATATGGAAAAATCTGCAGCGAAAGATTTTCTGAAATACTGGTATCCTCACATAGCTTGCAATCCCTTAATGAGCATTCTGAATTTTGGTGGAAATTGTTTCTGAAGCATTTTTAATTGTAGCTTGGTTTTAAGTGTACATATGTTTTTGTTTGTGCTTTTAACTGTCTTCACTTTAAAATAATGTCTGATGAATTCATAAGATAATTAATCAGGAATTAGATAGAATATGAGGTCTTCCCACAGAGTTCTCCCTCCTTTACCTTGACCCACAAAAATTTAATGTTATTTTTCTCTCTGTGTCTTGCTGAGGAGCAGGAGTGAGAGCACAGCTTGGTGGGCACCTGCCAGCCAGCCAAGGTTAACAGCCAGCCACCATGTAATAACTGATCATTGTGCTTTTACCTGCAGAACAGGTTGTTCCCAATAACCAGGACTGCCAGTCAAGTTGTAATATTAAGGCTGTAAATGAAAAGTTTTGTTTTAACTTCCTAGCTGCCCTCCGAAAGCAACATGCAGCAGAATTGCACCTGGGAGACTTCCTTGTTTTCCTGCGTAGAGTTGTGTCTTCAAAAGCAATTCAGTCCAAGATGGCATCTCCAAAGTGGACAGAAGTCCTTCTTAACATTGCTTCCCAGAAGTGTTGCTCAGGTATGATCATGTCAAAATGTGCTCCATGGTTACTTTGCATTTCTGTAGTGCAGTTCCAAAAACTAAGCCCTGGTAGAACATGTATTACATCGTGAGTGTTCCTAGTGAACACTTCAAACCAGCTGCAGTGTAGGTGTACAGGGGTTACACTCTGGGGCACTGGGGGCATGGAGCCAGGGGCAGGCCTGAGGCAAAAGTAATTTTAAGATTATTGACACGTTGTTCCATCTTCAGGAGTTCCCTTGGTTGGCAATCTGAGGACTAGACTGCTCGCACTTCATGTATTAGAAGCTGTGTTACCTGCTTGTGAATCTGGCGTGGAAGATGATCAGATGGCTCAGGTCTTTATATTTTGTTATAAACTTTCACATTTCCTCAGAAAGTCTCTTAAACTTCTAAATGTTTCGTAGGTTTCAAAATCCAAATCAAGCAAGGCTCAGTGTAGTTGTTTTTAATCTAAGAACACTAAATGTTTTGGTGTTTATACCTACAAAGCAGAGTAAAACAATATAATGTTGCTGTTGTCCTCATGTTGGAGTTAAAATGATCTGAATTCTGTCCCAATGCCCCAGGTTGTTGAACGATTGTTCTCACTTCTGTCTGACTGCACATGGGAGAGTCCCATAGCCCAGGCCAAACATGCAATTCAAATAAAGGAGAAAGAACAAGAAATGAAGCTCCAGGTAACAGTGCTTGTACTTTGTCTTACGACCGAATGCAGCTGAATTACATTTACCACAAATGTTTTGTCCTATTTCTGGTATAAGCAAGGAGAGTCTGAGGATGAAGATGAGAATCTTCCCATCCAGGAAGTGTCCTTTGATCCTGAGAAAGCTCAGTGCTGCATAGTAGAGAACGGGCAGATTCTAACTCATGGAAGTGGAGGCAAAGGATATGGCTTAGCATCCACTGGAGTTACTTCTGGGTGTTACCAGTGGAAGGTAAGTTGCATAAATGTGTATTTCTTACTTTCTCTCATTGTTTTGGAAATGTGCTGTGATTTATTAACAGCAACTGCCTGTGTTTTTTGCTTATGACACGACTGTTGAGTAAATGGCAGTGTTACATTTATGGTTGGACTCAATAATCGTAGAGATCTTCTCCAACCTAAGTCATTCTGTGATTTTCAGTCACAAGGGAAGAGTTTGTGTCTGCTTTTGAGTGGTGGGATTTGAGTATTTCAGCATGCAGATTGGAGACTCTGAACATGTGTTGTGTTATTAGAGGTAATGGTACTTGCCCCTAAGGTCCCTAGTCAGCATGCATGTGCAGTTTTGCAAAACTTACTTACTGAATTATGTAGATCTAGGATTTTTTTGGTAGAAAAATATTTCACAGAGCGTGTTGTATTCCTGCAAAAAGACACATCAGCCTGACTGACAAGAACAGTGTTTAATACATCATTTGGAGGGATTTTTTTAATGGTTTTATTATATAAACTTACTGTTTTTTTCATTAAAAGTTTCTGTGAAAAACAGTTAAAAGTAGAGATACGTAGGTGTAAGGAAGATTTTCGTTGCTTTTTTGTGCTAAAGTGTATATTCCTGATGTTTTTCCCTGTGTGTTTGTTTTGCCTGCTAGTTCTACATTGTGAAGGAGAACAGAGGCAATGAGGGCACTTGTGTTGGAGTGTCTCGCTGGCCCGTGCATGACTTCAACCATCGCACTACCTCAGATATGTGGCTCTACAGAGCCTACAGTGGCAACCTCTATCACAATGGAGAGCAGACCTTGACTCTGTCAAGCTTTACCCAAGGAGATTTCATCACATGTGTGTTAGATATGGAAGCAAGAACTATTTCCTTTGGTAAAAATGGAGAGGTATTTGACATAATCCATTTTTGGTGGGTTTTTTTGCAATGGTAATATGGCATGGAGAAGCATGAGTTAAAACATTTGGCAGCTTCAGTACTTAAAAGATTTATAATACAGACAACTTTTTCATGTTTCATATTTTTTGCTTGTTAAGGTGTTCTAAGATGGAGGGGTTTTTGTTTTTTTTCTTCCCTAGGAGCCAAAACTAGCTTTTGAAGATGTGGATGCAGCTGAGTTATACCCTTGTGTTATGTTCTATAGCAGTAACCCAGGAGAGAAGGTAACTTAAATGTTCATCTGTGGAGGTGTACTGGTTTAGGCTGCTATAAAGTCAGTATTTATCAGAGCAGCCTGTGTCGTGCTGCTTTGAATTACTGACCAAAACAGTGTTGCTAATACACAGTGTTTTAACTATTGTAATCTATTGTAAATTTAAAATGTATTTTACTATTTAGAATAGATTTAAAGGCTTCATGTTCTACACAAAACATTCTATTCCCCAGAAACCAAGGAGAACGTAGTATTAGGATTTCTAGATAGTCTTATGTGAGAAACCATGAAATATGTAGTTTCAGCATCCTTGAGCCTGAAGGATGGAGGTTTTGCTTAGTGTTAAGGTGGATTTCCTAGGGATTCCAAGGGAGAAAAAAGACATGCTAGACATTCTTTTTATTCAGCAGGTGACTCCAGATTTTATAAGAAGAGCTTACTGAGGTATAGTGAGAAGATAACTTGTGAACTGTTCTCTTCAAACAGGTGAAGATCTGTGATATGCAGATGCGTGGGACACCAAGAGATTTGCTGCCTGGTGACCCCATCTGCAGTCCTGTTGCTGCAGTGCTGGCAGAAGCCACGATCCAGCTCATTCGAATCCTGCATCGCACAGACCGCTGGACACACTGCATCAATAAAAAAATGATGGAAAGGCTGAATAAAATCAAAACATGTCTTAAGGAAGCAGGTCAAAAACTGAAGAAAAGTCGCTCTGTCCAGAGCCGAGAAGAGAATGAGGTGAGAGAGGAGAAAGAAAACAAAGAGGAGGAGAAAAGCAAGCACAGCCGGCATGGCCTGGCAGAGCTCTCAGAGCTGCAGCTGAAGATGCTCTGTGTGGAGGTGTGGCCTGTCCTGGCAGTGATTGGTGGAGTGGATGCTGGGCTCAGAGTTGGAGGTCGATGTGTTCACAAGCAAACAGGTCGTCATGCCACCCTACTGGGAGTGGTGAAGGAGGGCAGTACCTCTGCCAAGGTCCAGTGGGATGAAGCAGAGATTACAATCAGGTATGCCCATTTCCTACGCTTTTCACTATCTAGTGGTAGTTGTTTGTGGTTGGAAATCCTCAGAAGTAACCTGTCCTTTATATTAGAGTCATGAAATCCTCAGAAGTAACCTGTCCTTTATATTAGAGTCATGCTGATCAATTACTTTAAGTGTAGACTTCAGTGGTACTGAGATTAGTGCTGCCTTGAAGTAGTATTTATTCATTCTCCCACCTGCCTTCAAGTGTTCAAGGCTGGAAGGAGATGCTCCTTTTCCCACCTGTCTTGCAGACAAGCCTTCAGAGGGAAAGCACCTGGAAGGAAGCTGAAATGAAGCTTCTCTAAGCTTCTTGGTGCTCTCACAGGAATTGCCTGTGTTTTTGTGTAGAAAAGATTTGATTAACTTAGTTTCTTGAACTCCTTCTGCCTGTAGCTGAAGAAGCCTTTTGAAGAAATTGAGCAGTAATTTTTTTATTTTTCTTTTCCCTGCCAGTTACAATTACATTCTGAAATAGCCAAGGTCACTTTACTTTTCCAGCTGTTGCAGCATTATGTCTGTTTTGTCTTTGCAAAGGCTGTTGTCACTTTGAGTAGATATACTGAAGTGCAGTTAAATTAGTTCTAGATATAAATTCTTTCAAGTATGCCCATGTGACAGTATAGCCTTAAAGTAAGAGTGCCCTTAAAATAATTCGAAGCTTTATTTGAGTGATATGGAAGAGCACTTGAACAAAAGTAAGCTTTTGGTAAAGCCTTTAATTAGGTTCATTTTATACCTTTTTAATTAAAACCAGGCTAAAGCTTGCTTTCATTGTTAGGTAGAAGTTGACATTGTAAGATGGGGAAACTTTTTGGGATAATAAAAAGAAGATTTAAAAGTCATTATCTGCTGGATGTATGGAAAATACAAGGCGTATGGAAATATGGGCTGGTGAATTTTTGTCCTGCTTCAAGTGAAAATTAGTCAAGTGTAACAATCCTAAATAGTACCACAAAATATCACTGAATATAGATGGACAGGTAGATAAATGTGTCTGTTAGGTTTTCTGGCCTGTGTTTTTTGAAGGTCACTGTCCTCACCAGGTTGTCTGTCCTGACACACCAGAGACAGAATCGTCCTGAGCTCTCACTAGTGTGCTCAGGGTGATGAATAGCTGAGGTCAATCAAAGCTTTTCCTTAATGTTTAAAAGTTATCTGTATAAGCTTTTATACCTGTTAAGATTCAGGTATGATGATAATATTTACCTTTAGATAGTTTGTCTTAAAAAAAGTCTGTTACATATTTCTGATAAATAATATATCCAGAGCCTGTGTCAGCACAGAATGGATAGCTTCTGTGGGGCTTCTGGGTCTCAGTGCTTGTTATTGAAAACCTGTGTATGCTTTGTTGCATTTGCTTTGAAACCATATCTCCCTGTTTTCTGATCATAACCTCATTTTCCCCTGCTTGCATTTAATTTTTAGAATTGGTTTGTTTTATTAAATATATTCTACATCTTATTTGCCTACATTATTTCCTGTACTTTCCTCCTGTCTCTCCCTCACTTGCTTTTTCCTGTGTCATTCTGATCTTTATTAAAGCTTCCCAACTTTTTGGTCGCCTAGTGATACTCCATTGTATAATCTGGAGCCCTGTGAACCACTGCCTTTTGATGTTGCAAGATTTCGTGGGCTGACAGCTACTGTGCTGCTGGACCTTACCTATCTGACTGGCATTCATGAAGATACTGGAAAGCAAAGCACCAAGAGACACGAGAAAAAACACAGACATGAATCTGAAGATAAAGGGGAAATGGACCAGAAAATGGAGGGTGACATTGGATCAGATACACGCTTAGGCCAAAGTGCTGATGATAACAAAGGACACAGTGCTACAAGCTCTAAGTCGGAAAATGAAATTGTTTCCTTTTCTTTAGAACCATCAGCACTAGGTATGGAATCCCAACACCAGCCTGCTGAAGGAAGAAAAAAGAATCACGATCACACCCCACGAAGTCATGATATAGTGCAGTCAGAAATCCGAGCTGTACAGCTGTCTTACCTTTACCTTGGTGCTATGAAGTCACTTAGTGTTCTTCTTAGTTGTAGTAAGTATGCTGAGCTGCTGTTAATCCCCAAAGTGCTGGCAGAGAACGGCCACAACTCCGACTGCGCGGGGTCACCGGTGGTGCACGAGGACGTGGAGCTGCGCGCGGCGCTGCAGTTCCTGATGCGGCACATGGTGAAACGCGCCGTCATGCGCTCGCCCATCAAGAGAGCGCTGGGGCTGGCAGACCTGGAGCGGGCACAGGCCATGATCTACAAATTAGTGGTGCATGGGCTGCTGGAGGACCAGTTCGGTGGCAGACTTAAACAAGGTATGTTTTCAAAATGAGGTTAAAATGAATAGTAACAGTGATAATGCAATTAACGTAGTCTTGTCGATTTGTAGCCATTATACTTCGGGGGAATCTTAATTGGACAGAGAAATTTTGCAGAACTGTTTACTGTTTTTTAGCTATACTGATTTTTTTTGCCTTTTTCCTAATACCTTATCTTAATAAAAAGCGAATGCATATCAGTCAGAAATAAGAGTTTTTAATGTCTTTAATACCTCTAAAAATGAGCATACTGTATATTCTTGTCCGAAGGATTTGCACTTCTAGACCAACAATAAAAATCCCTTAAAAATGCTACTTGCACACTGAGTTAAAAATAGCTTTATAGTTAATCAGCTGTATTTTTATCGGAGACCTCTTCCCCTTTTGCCTGTTCTGAGAATAATCCAAGCTGTTACAACCATAAATCTGAATATCATAAACTTTGGCATAAGTAAATGGTTTGTTTGCTATTTACCTTGTATCACTGTGAGAAGAGCAAGAGCTCCTGCACTGATGTCTTCGCTCAAGTCCATGAGTTAGTGGCAGAACCTGCACACCCCTTTCTTTCTCTGGAGTGAATTCTAAATAATGATAGTTGTTTTTGAAAGTTGAAAGTTTAGGCATGGCTACTGTTTTGATCTGCACAATTATATTCATGTTGCTGTAACATCCTTTTTTTTTCTGTTGCAGAAGTGGAGCAACAAGTAGAAGAAGGTGATCAGTCTCAGCAAGCCCAAACACCAGTTACAACCAGCCCTTCTGCTTCCAGCACAACATCTTTCATGAGCAGCTCTCTGGAGGATACCACCACTGCTACTACTCCAGTAACTGATACAGAAACTGTTCCAGCATCAGAATCACCTGGTGTTATGCCTCTCAGTCTCCTGAGGTAAAGTACTCTCTTCTGGCATGTATGATTCTGTGGGTGTAGAGAACCAGTTGTGTGGTTTATGTAGAATGTATGTCTTTAGCTGCCTAAGCCTTTAAAAATGCTGCCAAGAACTTCCCCTGTAGAGGGACACAGTTTAAATGTTACTTTGCCTTGCAGGGTTTGTGTTTTTTATTAGAAAACTGTTAAGCTTTTGCTATACACTGTATATAAATGTAATATCTGAATTCTTTAAGTATGAGAAAATGTTCTCCTTAACTTGTCCTTCAGTTCTCATGTTTATTTCGTATAGTTTAAATTATAAATCTCTGAAATTTTGTATTTTTAATGAATGTTTGGTTCTCAAACTAGAATAGATCTTGGTAGGTAACATCCTCTAAAGCTAAGATGTTTCAGCTTACCCTGATATACTGAAATAGAAGATAAACTACAGAATTTGCAGAGGCAGTTTGTGCTGTTGAAGGAAATCTGCTGTACCTTGCATGGAATACTTTTCTAGGTTTACTAATTCATAGGAGTTTTGCAGACATCTTTTGATAAAAGCCAGAACAATGTCTTCATACTAGGACAGTGAAAATCAAATATTTACCTGATTTATTAGTCAGCCTGAGTTCTGAACAAACCATGGAAATGGGAAGAGTGTTTATCTTTTATCTCCTAGGACAGCTCCTGCTCTCTGAGGGGCTTTTTTTATGTCGTGCTTAGAACTTAACTGTACAGATAAAGTTGGTAGGAATGAGCCTCACAGTATGTGTTGTCTCTTACCCTTACTAAACTCAACGGTGTCAAGTAGGATTTCCAAGGTGCACTCCAGCTGGATGTACTTTTTGTGTCAGATTTTTTCAGCATGGCTCCATTCAACATAAATGTATATTGTTCTTTTTTCAAGGCAAATGTTCTCCAGTTATCCTACTACAACTGTACTTCCAGCACGACGTGCTCAGACTCCTCCAATATCTTCTTTACCAACATCTCCTTCAGATGAAGTTGGAAGGAGGCAAAGTTTGACCTCTCCAGATTCCCAGTCTGCAAGGCCTGCCAATCGCACAGGTAAACTTGTCAGTGGAATAGAAATGGGGACAAGTTAGGAAAGCCACAGGAGCTCAGGGGCTGTGTTTTAAGACATGGAAACCCAACAGAGTTTCTTCTTAAGGCAAACTAACATGCAAATTGTTGAAATTGTTGAAAACCTTTTAGTCACCACCTTAGGGAAAAAAGATACAGATGATCTAGCTGTAGGCTTTAGCAAGCAACAGAATGAGTTTTTAAAAGCTGTGGATTGGATACAAAACCAATAATGAAGTATGATTGGTAACTGCTTCAAAATGTTCATCTGATTTGGGCTTGTTTACGTGGTTGTGTGCTGCTGGTAAGTGCAATAATTTTCTAGCTATTTTTAGATCACATACCACACAGAAAACAAGAATTGATGTATTTTATGGTACATGCACCCATACTTTTTATTCTTGCCCGTATATCTGTGCTGTTAGTTGGGAGTTTAGTGGTTCATGTGTTGCATAGCAGCTGGTCTGCTCAGTTTCACGTGACTTTTTTTTTCCTTTTGATTTAATTATGAGATGACTTGCTTCTAGTCATGATAGTGTTTGTTTGTTAGTACATTTTTGTCTTCACTGATTAGACATCACTTTTATGGCAAGTCAGAAAGAAACTGTGGGTTTGGGGCAGTAACTGACCTCTTTAGTCCCTTGAATGACTCTGCACACAAATACAGCCATCATCCACAAAGAGGTTTTTTAGATACGTTCCAAGTTCAGCTGAGGTCTCCTTCTGTACCTTAAGAGGAATGTATAATCTCACCATTTGGGAATCTCAATGATTTGGACAAGAATAACTTTTATCTAGGCTACCTAAATATAGATCAAATAGATAATTTGATACAGTTCAAAATGAAAACAGTAGAAATTGCTTAAATAGTTCTTTGCAAATCATCAGTATCCTACTTGATCAACAGAGTCAGTTAACATAATCTGTGTTACAAAGAAAAATGAACTCCATCTGGTTTTGTTACAGAAAGTATCTTACTTTGTGAAAAGTAATTGAGAGAAAAGCTGAGAGTAATTATTTCCTTAGTTCAAGCTGATACATCAAAGTAAGGTGTAATAAAGTAACACTAGAGAAAGATGAATGTGCTTTACAGTTATCATTTTCTGTCTTTTAAGCTTTGTCTGATCCAAGCAGCCGACTTTCAACATCCCCTCCTCCTCCTGCCATTGCTGTTCCCTTGCTAGAAATGGGGTTTTCTCTCAGGCAAATTGCAAAAGCTATGGAAGCTACAGGTAATCTATAGCTATAATATCAGTTTAACTGAAATATTGGATACACTTGTTTTCCAATAGAATACTTATTTTTTAAGTTCTATAACCATTTCTGTGGAAAAACAGATAGCTTTTTTTTTTTGTAACCATCAGTGGTAAAATACAGCTCCAAAGTGTTGTTTTCTGGCTTTCAGGTGCCAGAGGAGAAGCAGATGCACAGAACATCACGGTGTTGGCCATGTGGATGATTGAGCACCCTGGAAATGAAGAGGATGAAGACCCTCAGTCAGAGAGGACTGCAGAGTCACGGCATGGGACAATAGTCTCTGGCAGTGGTGGGAAATCTGGGGATCATTGCTATTTGCAGTCTCCAGGTGATATCCCTTCTGCTGATGCCACTGAAATGGAGGAAGGCTTTAGTGAGAGGTAAAATAATTTTCTTGTAATTGCTTGTAATCTGTTCCTGATACTGGAAATATCTCAAATTCATTGTTGCTGAAAGAGAATCACTTTGTAGTACAGCTTTTGAATTTTATTGCAGCATGAGCAGAAGCAAAGATGCACTTAAATTAGGTGTACATGGTGCATTTATTTTCCAGTACTGTTTATGTGCAGAGCTGGGGAAGAATGTAACTGACCGTGTTTTCTTCACAACAAAAAAATAAAAGAATGAAAAAAATGAGGGCTTATAGTTGCATTTTAACTAAAAGGCCAAGTAATAAAGCAAAATTCCATTAAATTACTTTTTTGCCAAATTCATGTGTTAGGCCAAAGGTGAATTGACTCAGCCAGCAATAACAGAGATGATTTTATTTCTTCAAAACAGGAGAAAAAACTAATTCAAGCTGATTAATTAACTATTCAAGCTACTAACTAACCTAGTATAAAATGAGTGCTCTCTCAAAATTTCTGCTGTGCTTAGGCACTCTGGAAGATCAAATAGGTGTTGACTTTGCTGGATCTGGTCTGAGCATTTGAGGTAACTGTCACAGTCAAAACGGTATCTGTGTGCTCCTTGAAACTGAAGATTCTTGAATTCCAAATTCCTTTATTTTCTTCCATTAAAGAAAGGAAAAAAATGCTAATAAATATTACTTAGTTACTGTATGTGGTTGTTTACAACTTGGTTTGATTGACCTGTAAATTCCAAATTCCTGTAGCCCTGACAATCTGGATCATGTGGATAATGCAGCTGCAGCGAGCGGCCCTCCCTCTCGAAGTCGGTCAGCGGTCACACGGAGGCACAAATTTGATTTAGCTGCCCGAACGCTGCTGGCACGTGCTGGTAAGGGACTGAAAGGGTTCCAAGGGCTTTGCTCATCCAGGAAATGAAAGGGGGGGGACTGGGACTTTGCATGACATTCAGCAAACTCCTTCTCATATGTGTGCCAGTGTATATTTAAGGGTTTTAGGTGGTGATAAGTAGATTGTTTAGCAGAAGAGTTAAAACAAAAAGGAAGTTGGAAGTACAGCCACCTCTCTGCCATGGAAAATAAAAGTCCTGCTTTCCTGTTTCTCTTTTTTCCCACCTTGAGCGGGATTGTATCGCTCAGTGCAGGCCCACAGGAACCAGAGCCGCAGGGAAGGGATCTCCTTGCAGCAAGATCCAGGGGCACTGTATGACTTCAACTTGGATGAGGAGTTGGAGATTGACCTTGATGATGAAGCAATGGAAGCTATGTTTGGGCAAGACCTGGCTAGTGATAATGATATTCTGGGAATGTGGATCCCAGAGGTACTGGATTGGCCTACCTGGGTGTGTGTGACTGCAGCAGGGGCTGCTTTAACTTACTGCTTTTTGCATGCTTATATTTTCAAATTTAAAGTAACATGTGTATGCTTAGAGCCTGTTTGAAAATATCTTACTAAGTGCCAGCAGTGCTTGAAATCAACTTGTATTCTGTAGCATCACTTCTAGATTAAGAATAGTGTTTTCTTGTGTTTCTTGCTCTGCACTTCCACATGTAGTTTTCTTCTCCCTCCCCTGAAAGATGACAACAGAACTCATAGTTCTGATGATACCAATTAGAAGTCAAGTAGGTGTTCCAGATGGCTTAGCTGTGTAAGATAACAAACAGTTGTAAATGTTTCTTCTCCTGCTACTACTAATAGCATCTAATCTGTAGCAACATAATTTGCACTTAAATCATCTTTTCTTAATTTAATTGTGTCATGTAGTCCATTCTCTGGGAAGGATGTGGTGACAGTCCTCTCTGAATTTTTGTATAGAGCACTAAAAAACTATTGAGGTAGAAAACAAATATAATAACAGCACTTTGTTAATCTTTGGATTAGCCATGTCAGATTAGACAATCAACCCGTAAGACTCAGCTTTTCATGCCCTAAGTATGATGCTACCCAGCTTTGACATGGAAGTAAGTTGCAGGATGTATATTGAATTTTTCAGAGCACTTGTTTCACTGAAACATCTCAATGAAATTACTGACTTAACACAGAAATATAATTACAGAAAATGGACTTCATGTTGAGATAAAACCTTGATATTTCCTGACACAAGTGGTAATTTTTGTTGCCCAGTAAATGTAAAATCTGTCTGAAAGCAAAAAAAGATTCTTTTCCTTTGTTAGCTCTAGTTTCAGACAAGTTCTGAGGAGAACCAGATGGAGACAGTGTTGAATGTGACAGGGTTAAAAATGAAAAGTTACACTGTCAAGAGTTTTTGAGTCAGTCTAACATGAAATAGGAAATTATCTCTTCTGAAACTTCCGAATGTTTTCCTGTTCTGAGATGGTCTTCAGTTTGTCAGAAATTGTGTGTTTCTGCTTTTCTTTTGTACGAGTCAGCCATATTAAAAATACCACTCAGTGACAGAAGTGTGCAGGGGCACCCACCTAAAGGATATTGGCCTGCTTTATATCTGAGGTGCAGACACTTACTCTGTACAAATAACATGTGGAAATCTTGCTGTGCAGCACGTCTGTGAATCTGAAGACAGAGAAGAAGTAGTGGTTTGTGAGCTGTGTGAATCCAGCGTGGTCAGCTTCAACCAGCACATGAAGAGGAACCACCCTGGCTGTGGGCGCAGCGCCAACCGCCAGGGCTACCGCAGCAACGGCTCCTACGTGGACGGCTGGTTCGGGGGGGAGTGTGGCAGTGGGAACCCCTACTACCTCCTGTGTGGCATCTGCAGAGAGAAATACCTGGCCCTCAAGAGCAAATCCAAAACATCAGCCTCGGAAAGGTACAGGAATAGGAGACAGGGGATCAAGAAAGGAAATTAAACGTGGTTACAAGCCATCAGTGTTTTAAGAATTTGATTTAAGGGATAAGAATTCCTAGTGGGATTTTCTGGTACTTAAAATCATTCTCTGTATTTGACAAATGCATATTTAAGAAAAAAAAAGTTGATTTGATGTTTCTGGTTTTTAAATAAGAACAAGGAATAATTTCTTGGGATGTTGCCTTCTTCTCAGTGACTTTTGAAAACTCTTTATCAGTTTTGTCTGATAATTCCAGTATTTTTTCTATGGACCTTTTACATGTTAGTACTGCCAAGTGCTTCCCCCCTCCACACACGCTTTCAGAAGCCATTTTATCTGCTTCTCTATTACTAGGCTTTTCTGGAATCATTCATAAATACATGTAGACCTAACAGTAAAGTTAGACTAAGAAGGGAACCAAATTTAAAATTGTTATGTGTATTTATAAAATATTAGAGCCACTCAGTAATTTTCTTTGTTATTTTTTCATACAGGTACAAAGGCCAGGCTCCTGATCTAATAGGTAAACAAGACAGTGTCTATGAAGGTATGTTTTTAAGTTGCTCTGGTTTTTGTTTTTTCTAAGAGGTACTTTCATGCAAATAAACCTGAAGGTGTATTTTGAAATCTCATCCAGTTAGATACAGTTATTTTAGTTTTGGGGATTTATTTAGTTCAAATCAGAAATAAAATAGCGACTTCTTTCCCCTGTCTTTCATGTAAGCAGCTGAAAGGGCAAACACCTAACTTGGGGTTGATAAGGTCTTGTGAGGAGATGTTACATCCAGAACTGCACATACAAAATCTTACTTTCAGATATCTTTCTTCAGCTGCCCTTGTGGGATAAATTAATTAGTGTAAGTTAGTGTCCTTAAAGTCTGCCATTAGTCTTGTTCTTAGTTTTTCTCCCTGTGTCGAAGCTGAGGGCATCCTGTGGGTGGCTTTCACTTTTAACAGATTATTTCTAATGTGTGTAAAAACCTCTCCCAGGGGGTTCTGTGATTCTGGTCCTTTCTGTAGCTCCTGTAATCACAACTGTGTGATTCACCACATTTGTCTGCTTGAGACTAAAGGAGTGCTTCAGTACTTAGGGCAAGTCTTTCTGCTGTAGATCAAAGGTGCTCTGATTCTACTGTGTGTGGAGTGAGACAGAGCAGAGAGATCAGTAAATATAAGCTAACTTGGGTGTAAATGGTTGATAAGTGAAGTGCCTCACTGAATTGCACTTAAAGTGGTTTTTCTTTTTTGTTTGGGTTTTTTTTTTTTATTCCCTGGGAATGAAAAGCAAAAGCCTGGGTGTTCAGTTATAACCCATGAACTAATGCATGCTTTTTTGATAAATACAAAGACCATAAATTTCTGACATCTGTCTTTACCATTCAATCCTTTGGAATAGGCACTTGTTATCATGATTTAAAGCATGACTGTATGCCTGCACTTTTCACTGTACTCTAGGTTTTGGAGCTGTCTTGTGCTGTATGTGATGACCCCTAATGTCTGTGTTTTTAAAGAGCAGCTAATTTGATGCTTCAGAGAATCTTCCATAAAACTTTTGTGCAGTATAAAGATCAAGTTGAATAGAGAGGGCCAAGAACTTGGATTTTGTTTTTCTGATTTACTTTGTTGTGTCTATGTCAACATCAGAAGCTGAGCTTTTAATGCTGCTGTGCTGTAGATTACAGTACAGATTTCATCCCTTCTACTGTTTGTTTTTTTTAATTAATTGAAGTTATTTAATATTTGAGCTTTTGTAACCAAGTCTAATTATGTTTTTCCAATTCTAGAAGACTGGGACATGTTAGATGTGGACGAAGATGAAAAGCTGACAGGAGAAGAGGAGTTTGAGCTACTGGCTGGGCCTCTTGGGTTAAATGATCGACGCATTGTACCTGAACCCGTTCAGTTCCCTGACAGTGACCCTCTGGGTGCTTCAGTTGCAATGGTGACTGCCACCAACAGTATGGAAGAAACATTGATGCAAATAGGTACACTGGAAATCCATTTCATTTAAAGGAAGAACGATGATAATAACAGCAGCAGCAACAGCAATAATGATAACAATTACCACCACCTCCTCCCCTTTTTAGTGGGTTTTTTCTAGAGGCAAGGCAGGAACATCCTGGCAGTATTTCCTGCCTGCCACCATGAGGAAGTGGAGACTGGCTCTGCATTGTCCATTTATTATGGGGAAATTAGAGAGAGGAGTGTGAGGCATTATGAATTGACAGAAGGATTGAATTTTGCCAGTGAAACTTGTGACTGTAGTCAAACAGTAGATGCCAGTAACATGTTTTGCAGAACTCAATGAATGGATTTAAGTTGGGATGTAAAAAATAGTCCCCTCTGGTGGAAAAGGGAATCAGAGGAATTAAGATTGCGTATGTCAGATTGTGTTAATGTCTCTTTGAAAATAAGGAATAATTAAATTATGGAGCTTATTTCAGGAGTGTATTTTCCTCTCGGTCATTATTATTGTAGTTCTATATGTATGAAATACTGAAAAATGAGTAACTTAGGCTGACTTTGCTTCTGTGCTTATTACTATATGATAATGTTTTGTTTTTCTTTAAACACTAATGCAAATCATCATTATTTCCTAGGCTGTCACGGCTCAATAGAAAAAAGTTCTTCTGGCAGGATAACCTTAGGAGAACAAGCAGCTGCCCTGGTAAATCCACACGACCGTGTCATGGCTCTCAGAAGAGTGACAGCTGCTGCCCAAGTGCTCCTGGCAAGAACAATGGTTATGAGAGCGCTCTCACTCCTGTCTGTCAGGTTTGTCACATCTTTGGCAACACTTCCACCTTTCCTTTTGCAACCAGTTACCCAGTTCTGTTTGATAAGGATGCAATTTCAAACTAATTGGGGAAGCAAGTCTCGTGTCTGTACTTACATAATACTGCTAAGAGAAAAAGTCCTGTTGGTTTTGTTCTTTTGAACCAAGGGCTTTTACATCCATTTCCACAGTGGTTCCAGTTGCAGCCTGGCAGCTGGCCTTGAATCCCTGGGGCTGACAGACATCCGCACTTTGGTTCGTTTGATGTGCCTGGCGGCAGCGGGGAGAGCAGGCCTGTCCACGAGCCCATCCACGGTGTCCAGCTCCATGGAGAGATCCAGGGGCATCCACAGCAAAACCAGCAAGCCCATCTCTTGCCTTGCCTACCTGAGCACTGCAGTTGGCTGCTTGGCATCAAACACTCCCAGTGCTGCAAAGCTGCTGGTGCAGTTATGTACACAGGTAGGACTTCAGTACTTACTTGAGACTACTTTGATTATTTGTGCTTTTACCTTCTCAACTGGGGTGAGACTGCCCTCAGTTTGAGGATCTCCTTAGAGTCCTTTTTTATGGCTTTGCACAGGGGTATGGTTGTTGGTAAAAATCAAATAACTGTATGTGTCTTTGCTGAGTACTCTTTTCAAGTGAGGAAAATTTTTCTGTTGAGGTTTTGGTTTTTTAATTGAGTCAATTCTATGTAGAGAACAGGGGGAAAAAAGGAAAATCTGTAAAACTGTGTGCAATTTATGCAACTGAAAATGTTTCGAAATTTGGTAGTTCTGTTTGTTCTGATTATTTATCACCAATTATTTCTTTTCAGAATTTGATTTCTGCAGCAACTGGTGTGAACTTGACAACAGTTGATGATCCAATTCAGAGAAAATTTTTGCCAGGTTTTTTAAGAGGAATTGCAGAAGAAAACAAACTTGTCACATCTCCAAATTTTGTGGTTACTCAAGCACTTGTAGCATTGCTGGCCGACAAAGGGGCCAAACTGAGGCCAAACTATGATAAAGCTGAAATTGAAAAGAAAGGTATGATACAGCTTTGTTTTTAAATATTAATCATTAGATCACCAATGTAATCCATTAGATTGGTATGTAAGGCAGAGATTTGCTAGAATAATGTATAAATAGATACACATTTAAAAATGTACAAAACTTGCTTTGATCAAAGGAATGTTAAGGTTTATGACACACATGTTACTTAGAAATATGGTCTTATTCTGTAATTGCATCTTTCACCGCTTCAAAATGTAGTCTGAACATGTGTGTATTCAAAGCCACAGGGCTGAGTCATTGAGCCTGGTTGTGCCTCCTGATGAAATTAAGGAAAGTAACAGCTGATTACCACTACCCAAGTGCTGTCCTGTGTCTGAGGCAGAAATTTGTGCTGCCTCTGCTCTGAGAGGTCAGAGAGCCACAAAGCAACACCTGTGCCTTCCCCTAGGCTGGTGCTAGGATAGAGAGGGAAGGACAGGGCAGTGGCAGCTCTCTGTCGGAGGAGGCTTTTCCTGTTTAGAAAGCACTCGCTCTTTGACCAACCATTTTCATGTTGTGGGAATAAGGCTATTTGGAATTCTATTCTTAAGGTTCTTTTTGTGAAAATTGAACTGGGCTTATTTTGCTCTTAGTATCGGAAGAGCGTTTTTACTGTAGTTCACGTGATTGCAATGTTGTGCTAAAGATGCTCGTTAATCTCTTTCTGGAAATGCTGGCTGTTGCTGTGTTCACTCACCTAGGCATCATCTCACTGTTTTGTCTAAGCAGGTTTAATTGCCCATTTGTATGCCCATCCTTGCTATGATCCCTCTGCTGTAGGCCCTCTGGAGCTGGCGAACGCGCTGGCCGCGTGCTGCCTGTCGTCGCGCCTGTCGTCGCAGCACCGGCAGTGGGCAGCGCAGCAGCTGGTGCGCACGCTGGCCGCGCACGACCGCGACAACCAGAGCGCGCCGCAGACCCTGGCCGACATGGGCGGAGACCTGCGCAAGTGCTCCTTCATCAAGCTGGAGGCTCACCAGAACAGGGTAAGCACGGCTCCCCCACTGCACCCGCTGCCCTGCTCTCCTTGGCGAGCGCAGAGAAAGGGAAACAGGATCGTTTTACAGCTATGCTGACTGAAGCCATTTCCCTCGGGATGTAGTTTTTTGGAGATAAAGTTACTGCTTGATGTAAAGTTACTGCACCTCTGATGCACAAAAATGCTCAGCTTCTTTGAGGCTTCAGTTAAAGGGGCTGTGAAAATGTTCTCACGATATATAAAGTTAGCAGAATCACTCTGAATATTTCCTTAGATCTTAATTTGCGTTAATCTTTCTGTCACAGTTAATGTATTTGTGCAGTATTCTGTACCATAGCGGCCAAAGGAGCGTGGGAAGTGTGGCATCCCTGTCAAGCCTGCTTAATTGCAGTAAATAATGCTGTAAAAGTAGAAAAATAAATCTAGTTTGGTTGTTACAGGGTATTTCAGTCAGTCTCCTTGGTTAGTGTTTGCTTAATATCAGCGAGCAAAAATACCCAAGTTTTAAATTCCACTTTTGCCATGGTTGTTTTGGTATTTGTAGGTCATGACATGTGTTTGGTGCAATAAAAAGGGACTTTTGGCAACAAGTGGGAATGATGGCACCATCAGAGTGTGGAATGTGACAAAGAAGCAATATTCATTGCAGCAGACCTGTGTGCTCAACAAGCTGTAAGTTGATTCTGTACAACAGCCAGATACTTAATTTAAGCTGTAATTGTGTTAGATACTGCAGGGTTAACTGTTCTCATTATCTCCTGCACTTAAAATCTCTCATTTGTTTTCTGTTGATGCGTTTATGGCATGCAAAATAAATTAAATAGCTTAAAACTGAAAACAGAACTTAATTGTCAACCTGGTAAGAGTCTCTATAAAGGGATCATGTCAATGCTGTTTAAAAACTTCCTTAATTAATTGATATAAGGAGACATGGGTAAAATAAAAATAGTATGGGACTGTCATGTATCAGAGAAGTGAATATCCCTTCAGTGGGTTCCAGTGGACAGCTCCAGCGTATAACATGATCATTGCAAGTCATTGATTCAAGTGTGAAAAAATAATTCTGACTTCTGAGATACAGGAACTAAATGTAATTCTACATGAGTGTCTTGGAAGTACTTTTTTGTCATTTTGGTGTGTCCAGAAAAGAAGAAAGCAAAAGGAAAGATTAAAATCTAATTCTTTAGTGAAGCATCGGTGAGTTGAACTTGGAAGAATGAAGAAGCAATAGTGAACTACTAGGTTGTTTTGTGACAATTTTTTAGTGGTTGGCTTAGTTCTTGTTTGCTTGCTGCTGTTAGATGTGGCCTTAAAAGGAACAACCAGAATGATATAACAGTATTATAGCCTTCATTGTTCTGGTACCAAAAGCAGTAAAAAAATGTGGCTGTTGTGTATGATCTTAAGGGAAATTAAAGGTATCTGTGGCCCTGTTACAGTTAGGCAAAGCAGACTTGAAAATGGAGTTTCAGAACAGTGTAACAAGATTGTAACAGGAGGAAGAGTTTAAAGTAGAATTGATAGGAAGATGTGTTTCTTTAATTTCTTGTCCAAGCTGTTGTTTCATTTCATAACTTCCCAGAAAATTTTGCCTTTGCTGAAGATGTTAAATTTGAGATTAAATAGATAAAGGTAAAGAGTTTCCATTTGAAACCTAATTTGAAATTTCTGGAAATAAGTAGTATCTCATTCTGTAATTTGAAGTGGTTTTAGAGGGAATGTAGTACTGTGAGCAGAAAAATGTATTATGTAAATCTACTGCAATGGCAGGACTCCAGGTTCTAGCTCAGATGTTTTATGAGTTCTAGGTTTTCCTGTCTGCTTAAAGGAAATGCCCTCTTAATTTCATTCTTTTATTCTATTACAGAGAAGGTGACTCTGAAGAAGGTCTGGGGTCACCCAGTGACCTTAGTTTATCTCTTGTCTGTTGGAGCATCAGTGGCAAGTACCTGGCTGGAGCTACAGAAAAGATGGTGAACATCTGGCAAGTCAATGGTACGTCCTGAGCTGCCTCTGGGCACTTCCTGGTCCAGCATATTTCCAGGGGAGCTGCCAAGTCACTGCATGTTTGTTTACCCCAGTGTTTACTGTCCAGTTTAAATGCCTGCCATCTCTCACAGTGTCTTGTGAATCTGTTTAGTTTGAGAAAGGCACTAACACCAAGTGCATGTGTGATACACATCTTTGAGAGGAAGACTTCTAATCCCTGTAATTTGTAATATTGGAAACTTCATTCTGTTGCTTTGCACTTATGAAACTCACCAGTTGCTGTGCCTATGGTAATAGACAGTCCCCAAGAAAAGTATAAATTTACTGGGTACGGAAGAATTCAGCTTCCTTCCTTAACAAAACTACCTAACTTGAATGATAATTGAGATTTGTTACCTAGATTTTGTGTCTGCATAGATTAGTGAACCACGGCTTTGTATTCTTGTGACTTGGGTGAATTTGTAGTGTGTTCTAGCTCTCAATAAGATCTCTTTTTTTCCCCATGGAAAATATTATTGTTTTCTTTATGAAGATGAAGTAGTTTTAACAGACTTTTTGATCTCCTAGGAGGAAAAGGCTTATTAGATCTTCAGCCTCACTGGGTATCTGCTCTAGCCTGGCCAGAAGAAGGGCCAGCTGCAGCATGGACAGGAGATGCTCCAGAATTGTTGTTAATTGGGCGCATGGATGGATCTCTGGCTCTTATTGAAGTTTTGGATATTTCAGCCATGCACCGGCTGGAACTGGAACACTGCTACAGAAAGGATGGTAAGAGGCTGCATCAATATTTGAAATTAAAATTGTGAACACACTCCCACTTTTTATTAAGGAAGTATATAATCATTTTTGGTTGTTGTTCACGGGATATGATTTCTGGTTCGTGGGAGAAGAAGAGTCTGTGGGATCTCTATCTGCACCCTGATTCCCCCAGAGCAAACAGTTTGTAGTAACCTGGTAGAATCCTGCTGTTTCTTGCCATTGGGGACAACCAGTAGAGATCCCCTGCAGTGTCTGCTCTGTTTGCAGATAGCCTGCACAGTGTCATTTGAATTCCTCAGTGATTGCCATTTTTCCTTTATAACTTCAGTCCCAAATAACATCAAGTAGCACATTTTTGGTGGTACTGTGTGGTTTTGCATATTGCTTCTTCAGGAAGCCTACATATATTTTTCAAGTGAAGCAATATCTACTTGCTGGGGAAGGCAAGTTGTTTTCAGAGCACTTTTTAGAAGCCTGTCTCAGATACATGTATAAGATTCAGTCTGCCTTTTTCTTTTACCTGGTATAGTTCTTTTCACTATGCCAGGAATATAAATTCAATTATTTTCATAAAAAGAATGAGAAAACTAGTACAAAATAATCTCAACCGCTGTCATTACAGTGGCACTCAGTTTTATCTTTATCTTATGAATTCAAAAAAATTTTCAGACCAGAATATGTTAAGTGACCTTGATGGCAGTGGACATTGTTATGCACTTCATAGTTTAGACAACTGCACTGCAGAAACCTCCTTGCTAGGAGTGAAGTTCAGTTTAGTTTTGTGAATGTTTGTGTTGTCTGTTCACGCAGTGTCTGTCACATGCCTGGCCTGGCTGAGTGAAGACAGACCCTTTGCTGTTGGCTATTCAGATGGAAAATTGCTCCTAGGAACAAAGGAACCAACTGAAAAAGGAGGAGTCGTTCTCATTGATGCACATAAGGTAGAGCTGGTCTTTCTTAAACTAATCTAGACTTTTTGGAGGTAAAATCTGTTTACGCTGTTCTCTCTATTTGAAAGCTATTTATAAAGACAAGTGCAGATTATATTAAAAACTCACACCTACTTCTGATACACATATTAACTTAATGTACTCTAAAGAAACAGTCTACCAAATGTAAAAAAAAAAAAAAGGAAAGAAAAACTTGATATCTTTGCTATCAGACACTGTGAAGTGTATGTACGTACAGCAACAGAAGTGAATTAAGCACACAGCTGTCCATTGACGGGATTTAAAAGATTGATTGTTTTACTTGGTAAAAGTAAATCATAATAAATTTTAATTTTCATTATGTCACATAGTTTTTGTTTAGCTTCCTGTGCAAAGCAAAAGGTGTTTTTCTAAATAGGCAGTTGCAAAGGTTTAGAACCTTTGCTTGGCCAGAATGTAATAATGAGTCATTAATAGTCCACGAATTATTTGTTAGGCTAAAAGCAGAATTCCTCAAATGTAGGTGTAGTAAGAGCATCTTGGGTGCTTCCAAGAGCTGCTCTGGGTGTGTGAAGCAGGGCAGTCCCAGAAGGGAGCACACTGTGGCTATATATCTGTGCTTGCCTTCTTACTATGGGCTGTCCTCCTTTCCTACCTGAGACTCAAAGCTGCTTCTGGGGAAAAATAATCAAGAAGCGTTTGCAGTGAAAAGAAAACTTTTTTCTATGTTTCCCATTTAGTTTCTTTCAGCAAACTTTTCAAAGTCTTTTTAATTTGATAATTCTGAAATGTATCACTATGACTTTATAATTGCAACTCACTATCTGTGATTTATATGAGAATAAAATATTTTTGTTATTAGTAATTAGAAGTTACATTAGCTCTGAGAGTTAAATTTCCTCCTCATTACCGTGTTACTTCATACCATCTTTTCATTTTTTTAAATCCAATAGGATATGGTTGTTAGTATGAAATGGGATCCAACTGGTAAGATTCTCCTGACCTGTGCCAAAGAGGAAACAGTGAGGCTCTGGGGGTGTCTGGGAGGCTGCTGGAGGCGCCTGCACTCCCTGTCCCACCCAGCCCTGGTGAATGGCATTGCCTGGTGTGCTCTGCCAGGGAAAGGACCCAAGTCCCACCTTCTGTTGGCTACGTGAGTCACTGTGTTGTTATTGTTTCTGTAGTTCTTTTTCAGGTCTTTTCTACCAGTCTGTAGTGTCTGTAGCAAAGATAAGGGTTTGGTTTTTTAAAAATAATATTCCTTCAGTAAGTCAGTTGTTATGAGATCCGTGAAGTTCCAGAATTCAAATAAAAAGAGTGACCCTGGTTGTGTTACCAGCTGTTTTCTCTGTGACCTGTGGGTGCTGGTCCTGCATGGAGTTTTTTTCACTTCATCCAATTTTTTTTTCTGAGAATATGTTGTTAGTAGAAATGGAAAAGCTACAGCATGTGAGGAATAGGAAAAAAATGCATTTACTCATTGCGAACAGGCCTTTCTACTTTAGATTGATTGATGGAATGTAGTTTTATAGGAAGGTGGTGAAGACTACTGGTATATCAGTTAATACCAGACCACTGATATTTTGTTAGTTAATATCTTTACTTTGTTTTTCTATTGTCACCTGACATGCTTTAGGGGATGCCACAATGGTTTGGTGTGTGTCTGGACTGTTCCCCAGGACATAGTAATCACACTGCAGTCCAGCTCAGCTTGCTCAGAAGGATGGTGGGAGCAAGAAACAAGTGCCAAGGTAAAAGGACAAAACTTGGTGTGTAAGAAATTCTCTTTGCTCATTGTGAAGTTGAAGAGGAGAAGAATATAAGCGAGTTACTTGAATCTCAACGTTTCCTGAGAGCAGAAATTTGCTAAAGAAAGTTTACATTGCATTTGTGTATGTGTAGGCATTTTTAGAAGAGGAAATTGAAAAATTTATTTAAGATTAAGGCTGAAGATTATACTTTGATCTGTTTTCTTTCCTTTAAAAGTTGATCAATTTATCCTAAAATTTAGTGAGAATTCAATGTTTTTTGTAGAAAAAGACTGAAGATTATTTTCACCTACATAAATTGTAATGTAGTCTCTGATGTTGATGGCGTTTTGTAATGGGAGGAAAGCTGATAATGTGATCAAGATGTCTATAAAATATTGTCATGGTCCTGGGGGTTTTTAAATTATTTAGTGGAACTTCACCATCTGTGTGTATGATCAGTGTTTGTTGCAGAATACAGACACTGTCATGCTGCTCCATTTCCTGGAAGTAGTGCAGTGTTCCCTAAGTGTGCAATTGCTTGCAGGATGGATGCAGGAAGGCAGTGGAAGTGAAGTGTGTGTTCCAGCTGAGAGGACACATCACTCCTGTCCGCACTGTTGCTTTCAGTCCTGATGGGCTGGCACTGGTGTCTGGGGGCCTTGGTGGCCTCATGAATATCTGGTCTTTACGGGTAAGATTATCTTTGGTGTGGCTTGATTCTCATTCTTAGTAACAGTGTCTGAAATGGTCAAGGTATCAGACCAGCTTCCACCCCACCATGTGTTAGATACATTAGAGAAAGCATGGTGTAAAATAATGTTATAACATCATAAATAATAAAACAGAAATTGAAATTGTACTTAGCATTGAGGTACTTTATGGTTCAGTATTGATTGACTTCTGTAGGTTTGGCCACGTTAGTTAGGTTTTGCAGAACCAGCCACTTTCTTTATAGTTAAGAGCAACGTTCTCTTATGTTGAGGTCTCTTTAAAGAGCCAGATAATGTGGATTGTTAAACACTTCTAAATCCTTAGTTATATTATCTCCTTAGTATGATAAAAATGAGGGGTTTCTGCTTTTAGGTTAAGCAGTTCAGTTTTTAAATAGTTATTGAAAGCTTGTGAGGGTATCATCCCTTAGGAATGTGTGTACACTTGAACAGAACTATAGCTGTGTCTGCACCTGACTCCAACCCCTTCTCTCCCTAGGATGGTTCAGTATTGCAGAGTGTTGTGATAGGGTCTGGAGCCATTCAGACTGCAGTGTGGATCCCTGAGGTTGGCGTAGCTGCCTGCTCTAACAGATCAAAGGTGAGACAGAAATTTATGAACCTGTGTGTTTTCTGGCTCCTGTGGAAACCAAGAGGGTTGGTGGTAAATCAGTGGGGCTGGATGATCCTGCTTTGTGAATTTTTAATCTCTAACGGGTTGTGTGCCTGCTGTTGACCAGGACGTGTTGGTAGTGAACTGCACCTCGGAGTGGATCTCTTCCAATCACGTGCTGGCGACGTGCAGGACTGCGCTGAAGCAGCAGGGAGTTCTGGGCCTGAACATGGCTCCGTGCATGCGCGCCTTCCTGGAGCGCCTGCCCGTGATGCTGCAGGAGCAGTACGCCTACGAAAAGGTAGGAGGAATGCAGATGTTCAGCATTCATAGCTGACTTGAGTTCACTGCTTAGATCTCAGCTGGTTTCAGTCCTTCACCAGAGAACCCAGAAGAATTTCCTACATTCTTCTTGAAATATCTTCCACTATTCTCAAAGCTAGTAGTCTCCTTATTCGAAAAGATTTAAAATAGAAAAACTTTGATTAATCATGGAGGAAGGTATTGCTCTACAGCACTAGCTTTTAAGGACTTGTATTTTGAAGTGATTGATGTATGTTTCTAACTGGGTGTTCCTTTTTCTCCCTGCTGCCCTGCAGCCCCATGTGGTGTGTGGGGACCAGCTGGTTCACAGCCCCTACATGCAGTGCTTGGCATCCCTGGCCGTGGGGCTGCACCTGGACCAGCTGCTCTGCAACCCCCCCGTGCCCCCTCACCACCAGGGCTGCCTCCCTGACCCCTCTGCCTGGAACCCCACGGAATGGGCCTGGCTCGAGTGCTTCTCCACTACCATAAAAGCTGCTGAAGCCCTGGCCAAGGGAGCTCAGTTCCCAGAGTCCTTCACTGTCCCAGACCTGGAGCCTGTTCCAGAGGATGAGCTTACTCTCCTGATGGTAAAAGTTGATGTATTGTCTCAACACCCAAATGTGCTGTTACTGAGCATGTGGTATGATGCACTGAATATCTCTGAACTGTAAACATTTATATTTAGTAACATAAGCACCAGCAATAAGTATAAGTTTATTTTTTTAATTAACTGGTGAGAATACACTGTTAAAATTGCTCTGTGTGTGTGTGTAATGAGTGCAAGTCAGTTGCATATTATAATACAAAGCAACCCAAAACTATGACAGTAAATTTAATATGTGCTAGGAAAAAATGTGGAGCTTTTTTAGTACTATTTTAAGAGTAACATTTTGTCACATTCCCACACCAAATTATTTTGCTACTGTCAATTTTCTTCATGATTTGTTATGTAAACCAAAACAGAAATTTTTGATTAAGAATTTTTTATAAGCAAGCTTATAACATTTCAAGCCAGTGTTTGCAACTGAAACTTCAAAAAGCCCTATGCATTAGTAAGAAGAAAAAGATTACTTCATCATGACTTTACTTTTTCTTTCATTGATTTGGATCGTATGTCATGGATAACAGTGGCATTGCTAGTCTGCACACATTTGTTCTTATTGCTAAATTGTTTAGAATAATTTAAATACTGTTCTTAGGAAAATATGTATTGTATAACAGAAAAATAATGTGCCTCTCTTGAGCTGAATGTGGTAAATGTGGCTTTTGCTGTGTAGGATAACAGTAAGTGGATCAATGGCATGGATGAACAGATCATGTCTTGGGCAACATCAAGGCCAGAGGTCAGTAAAATTGATGGTTCGGAGGGTTTTGGAGGGGTTTTTATTCTTTTGAAATGTGGCAAGCTGTTGAAAGTACTCTTGTTCTACAAAGGCTCCTTTCATGCTCTTCCCTAGGATTGGCACTTGGGAGGCAAATGTGACGTGTACCTGTGGGGAGCAGGACGGCACGGGCAGCTGGCAGAGGCTGGCAGGAATGTCATGATCCCAGTGGCAGCACCTTCATTCTCCCAGGCCCAGCAGGTGATCACTTGGAACCAGTCATGATTTCATCATTTGCCATCTACTGTTTGTACAGCTTGTCAAAATCCCTTTCTAAATGTCTTTTCAACTTGTTGTTTGAATTAACTCTTAAGTATCTCAAAACATGGATTTCACTAGAAAGGAAATCTTAAATAATTTAACAAATTCAAACCAAGAAGCCACTGAAATCTGACAGCAGAATTATTTTATGTGAGCATGATTTGAAAATACCTGCACAACTTTCACATAATAGATGTGGCAGTTTTGCTTTCTGAAATAACATTGACTTGATAGAATATTGTCTTGATATAATTGCAAAGAAAACTAATTAAAAGGAAATGTTGCACTGTAATGCAAGTATTACAGCATTGCTGCATTTAGCATATAATTTATTAACATTCCTTCATGTCTTTCTAACCTAGGTGGTTTGTGGTCAGAATTGTACTTTTGTCATCCAAGCCAATGGCACAGTTTTGGCCTGTGGTGAAGGGAGCTATGGGCGACTGGGACAAGGAAATTCTGATGATCTTCATGTCTTAACTGTCATTTCAGCACTGCAAGGTAAAACTGTTGTGTTTGAGAGGAATCCAGGGATGGAGCACAAATAAGCATTTTGGTAGTTAGTGTAATTGTTTCTGCTGATGCTCTTCTGCAGATTTACTCATTAAAATATTGTCATTTTTAATTAAAAATTTGAACAAATAAGCAAGATCTTCATATTTCCTTAAGATTTTAATAACAGGGTGTTAAAATTCCTTAATTTTAAGAAGGCTTCAGGGAAAACTGTCTGCTCAAATTAGGAACATTTAATTTCAAAACTAATGGCAGGGCAGAAGCCCAAGTTGTCCAGAAGAAAACAGAGGTTTTGTTCAAAATAGAAGTAAACTAATTGCTATAAAAAGAAGCCTTTTTGCAGTTTGTTCCTTTCCCCAGACCTAATTGTCTGCCACGAGGCACCCACGGATAAATGTATGTAAGACTTTGTTATAAGTGATGCTAAGCTTTGTTTTCTCACTTGTCTTTGCCAGGCTTTGTTGTGACACAGCTGGTGACCTCCTGTGGGTCTGATGGACATTCCATGGCTTTGACAGAAAGTGGGGAAGTCTTCAGCTGGGGAGATGGAGACTATGGCAAGCTGGGCCACGGGAACAGTGACAGGCAGCGCAGGCCCAGGCAGATCGAGGCTCTGCAGGGAGAAGAAGTCGTGCAGGTTTCAAAATATTTCTCCTTCCAGTGGCAGGCCTGGGAACCCAGTGCTGTAGAGCTGCATGAAAACAGGCAACTTCTTGCTTCTCTGGGCTTTATGAGCCAAGGTGGTCATTTCCAGTTAAAGGATGTCAGTACCACAGATATATTAATCAACAGTTGGTACTGGAGAGGACTAAAAATAGACAGAGCATGGAAGAAAGGGGTGCTTTAAAGATGATCAAAATGCTGACATGATTTATAAGCTTCTCTTCAACCTTGTCAGGTGACTTTGATGTACAAAACTAGTCACCAAGTCCTCCTCCTAAGTACTAACAATGCACAGAACCATATTTGCTTTTGACTGGAGTTTTCTTTATAAAAAAATTAGATAATCACACAGCAAATTCTTCATGCAAATATACTCCAGTCCCCCTCTATAACATTGCCATTGAAGAGAGTTAAGAGATGAGTTGCTGGGGAAATCGTTAATACTAAAATGTCTGTATTTTAGCTCCTTAAATAGGAATATAGTTTAGGGTCAAGAAAGGTACTACATATGTACATATAACAGTCAATACAAATTTCCACCCAAATCTAAAATGTGTGTAAAAATAATGCTTATTTTACTTCCAGATGTCATGTGGCTTCAAACACTCAGCTGTGGTGACAGCAGATGGCAAACTTTTTACATTTGGAAATGGTGATTATGGTCGATTGGGACTTGGAAATACTTCCAATAAGAAACTTCCAGAAAGAGTGACAGCGCTGGAAGGCTACCAGATTGGCCAGGCATGGTTTATCTAAAATTAGCAATATATCTTAGTTTAAAGCTCATGTTTTTAAGTGTTCAGTTGTGGTTTTTAACCTTGGCTTTTATTTTGATTATGATGGCAGAATTTGACTATGCATGATTTTTAAAATAATTACTTTCCTGACTCTTTTGATCCTCTTCGTGCAAAACTGCCCATGTTTTTAAGGTTTTAACATTTCAAGATTTAGGCATTTTAAAGCATGAATTAATGAGATTTTCTGTATTTTTAAGCAGGGAACATGTGTGCCATAATACTATCCTTTGGTTCTATGAGCTGAGAGAAAGCAAGTGTTTAAAAAATACTGCTGTATTTTTTCAGTCCTAAGTGTCTTCAAGACACTCTAATAAGCAGTGGAAGTTTTAGTGGTTTTACAGGGATAGTTCATTTTTAAAACACAGTTTTTCTTCTTAAAGGTGTATGTTTGAGTTAATAAGTTAGCAAAAGCAGTGGTAATAACATTATTTCTCTCATCCAGGTTGCCTGTGGCCTCAATCACACGGTGGCTGTGTCAACAGATGGCTCAATGGTTTGGGCTTTTGGTGATGGAGATTATGGTAAACTTGGTTTGGGAAATTCCACTGCAAAGTCCTCACCACAGGTTAGATTCCTGGGGAAATGATTCTTTGCATAAACTTTCAGTGCTGTTAAAGGTGCTGCACAGTGTTGAGAGTGTGATTTCTGGATATAATTCTGATGATACATTATGCTGAGCCTGGTACTCTCAGGAATTTTGTGTACATCATAGTGGCTGTGTCCCAGTAGCAGTACAGATAGTGAAAATCTGAGGCTTATCTTAGAGAAGAGAGATTTCTTCTTTTGGAAACAGGGGAGAATGTTGTTTACACACCCATCTACTTCTTCCCATGGCACTCCCCCTCACTCCTAGGAAAAAAAAAGGTATTTTGAACCATTATACATAGAATGAGGTGTTCATTCCATTGAAAAAAAAAGTGTTTCTGCTTCCTGTATTAATTTCCAAGTGTTACTTAAAATAATCCTACAACGTGTGTGCTGCACAGTGGGAATAAAAAAAATTCTTTTTTGGGAGCAGGAGTTACAGATTGAATTTGTGTTTGCTTTCTGTTTATATCCCTGTAATGCTATAGCTGGTTTTCCTTTCCCTTTACCCCATAGAAAGTGGATATTCTTTGTGGAATTGGAATAAAAAAAGTTGCCTGTGGAACTCAGTTCTCTGTTGCTCTGACAAAAGATGGTCATGTCTATACTTTTGGCCAAGGTAAGACAAACTGCTCTTTGGACATTTCCATCTATAGGCTTGTATATATTGCAGGTGAAAAGGAAGAATATTAAGACACATTTCTAGGACTGACTTAATGCTACGTTTTAGAAACATGCTGCCCTAATCTAGATTTTGAAACTTGAACAATGCATTTTAACACACAGGTGAAATCCAGATTTATAGCTCTGTCTGGTTTGATCTCAGAACAACCTTTCATTTTACTAACGTACTTTTTGAAGAGCATTTTCCTAAAACTGCATTGAATTTCACACATCCAAAAACATTGGGTTACTTCGAAGTTTACCATTGTCTAATTAAGCGCACATACTTACACACGTTTAACAATCTGGGCCGGAGGATTTCTGTGTGCACTGAATGAAACATGTGGAAACTTCTGAAGTCAGTTAATTCATGTTTGTTTTAAACCCATGCATTTAGATCTAGAGGCCTTGGTTTAGTAGAATTTGGTCTTGTTTCAGACTGACCATGGACACGACAGCTTTAGCAGTGTAAATGAGCACTGTAGGCAGCACTGGTTTGCAGGGAACACCCACGCCCTTTGTCCCTAAAGGGTTCCCCTTGTGTCCAAGTCCCAGGACTGTACAGAACTGCTGTCTGTCCCTCCCCTGCTTGTGCCTGTAATGAAATCCCCCCGAGTGCTGCTTGTCCCTGGAGCCTGGTGCTTGCCCTTGCAGATCGCCTGATCGGGCTGCCCGAGGGCCGCGCCCGCAACCACAACCGGCCGCAGCAGGTGCCGCTGCTGGCCGGGGTCTTCATCGAGGACATCGCCGTGGGCGCCGAGCACACACTGGCCCTGTCCTCCACGGGGGACGTCTATGCCTGGGGCAGCAACTCCGAAGGCCAGGTACGTCCTGTTCTCTGCTCCTGGCCTCGGGAGCCTCTCGCTGCCCTCCGCAGCTCTGCTGGGCACGGCTTCCCTTGGGTGGAGAAGAAAGCTTTGATTTTCCCTTCCCTCTTTCACCCCTCAGCATGATCGTGTTTTAGGCAGTTTCCATTATTTTCTTGTTTACTCTCTGTGCTCTTCCGTGGTAGCAGTTTGGGATAGCACTCCAAACATGCCATCCAAATTACTCTAATCCAAGCTTTTTAAAAAAATTGCAGATTTCCTCCTAATTCTTAAGCTGTCATCAATCTTTTCAACACAATAAAATTTATGGTTGATATCAATCAGATTTTTGAACTCTTTAGATGCTTTTCGTAATGAAAATATAAATCAACCTTTTTAAAGGAGTGATTTTTTTTTTTAAGTCAGAAAAAATTTAGTAAATGAGAAATTCTCCTCTTTCACCACATATTCAACTCCAATTTATATACTGCAGGCTACAAATTTAAGAAAGAGTCTCTTGATTTATTAGCTACTGGTGTTTGAGGAAGTTTGGGAAAACTTCATCCTGTGGTGTTCTAGGATTGAGTTTTTGAGAAGGCTTGTTGAGAAAAGTGTTTGGAATAATTTTTGAGGAACTTCTTTGAGGTGGCTTTTTAAAATTACTTTTATTAGGGTTTCTTTTATATGGTACTTTGTATTTTTGGAAGAGAAAAAGTAGTGTAAAAATGTAGAGAAATTAATTCTGAAAACTGTTTATATGATTTTCCTTGTGGTTCAAAATACTGGTTTTATATGAAGTGGGGAAGAAAGTACACTTGTGATATGACATTTTTAACTCACAGAATATGAAATTAGGATATGATATGAAACTCAGTGAAAAGTCACCACAGCTTCAGTAAGCGTTCTCTTTACACACACTGTGTTTTTGTAAACCAGGATGTACATTCTAGAACAAAAATGCTGTTTAAATAGCACAGAGGAGATGTAGGAGCTTTGTTGTCTATGTATGAGGGATTGCAATACGGGGCTTAGGAGCATGGATCAGATCCTCAGTCTGGGAAAGATTTTTCAAGAAGTCTCCAGCTGTTTTCAGGTGTCTGACACCTGGATCTGTTACTCCTGTAGGGTGCAGCTGCAGTATTTTGTCAAAAATAAAAGGTGAAGATACATATGTGGCAGATATGCTGTAAACAAGTACAATTTTTTTACCATCTGCTCTGAATTCCTGCTTGGAGAGTTGTAGAACTACTATCAGTGGTTAACTGTTGCCTTTTGGTAGCTGGGGCTGGGCCACACCAACCACGTGCGGGAGCCCACGCTGGTGACCGTGCTGCAGGGGAAGAATGTGCGGCAGATCTCGGCCGGCCGCTGCCACAGCGCAGCCTGGACCGCTCCACCCGTGCCCCCTCGAGCTCCAGGTGAGCAGCTGAGCTTTTGTCTGGCCTTTTCTTTAGCCCTGGTGTCTCCTGGGCTGTGAGTGCGACAAGAATTTCTGAATATTTAGGACAAAATTGGGTTTTTTTAATATCCATACCTTGTTTTGTTTAATATCCAAATTATCTTACTCTGTTTGGCTTCTGTTGTGGTTTAACCCCAGTAGGCAGCTGAGCACTGTGGAAGCTACTGCAAGGAAAATCAGCTTCATCCCAGCCAAAGCAATACAGCTCCCCTTTCTCAAACAAGTGCTTGGTTTCTCTTTCTGTGGCAGGTGTTTCGGTGCCTTTGCAGCTTGGTTTACCTGATGCCATTCCACCCCAGTATGGAGCACTGAAAGAAGTGAGCATTCATACAGTGAGAGCAAGGCTGAGACTGCTGTACCATTTTTCTGACCTCATGTACTCTTCATGGCGATTACTTAACCTCAGTCCCAATAACCAGGTAAAATTCCATTTGAAAAAACTGGCTTGGCTGTGTTGTTCTGCTAGACTTTCTGACCAGATCTAGATGGACTTCAGTAATAGGCTCTGTAATTTTTTGGTAAAAAAAAATTTAAAATAAATAATTCCGTAATAAAGCAAACTTTGTGAAGGTATTGCTTTACTTTTTCACTTATGCTATCACTGACAAGTCAATGTTCTGGTTTCCAAAAGCTTACTAGCCTCAAAACTAAAACTAAAAAAGTGCTGACCTGTTTCCTGAAACACTGAAGTGCCACTCAGGGTTTTATTCTGTAAAGAATGGAATTCTGTCCTTTATTGATACATTTTTTCTCATTCTTGCTTTATTGCAGAACAGTACATCTCATTACAATGCTGGAACGTGGGGGATAGTGCAAGGACAGCTGAGGCCCTTGCTGGCTCCGCGGGTGTACACCCTGCCCATGGTGCGCTCCATAGGCAAAACCATGGTGCAGGGCAAGAACTACGGGCCCCAGATCACTGTGAAAAGGATCTCCACCAGGTCAGTGCTTGTCCCGGTCTGAAAAGCCAGGTGTCTGCCAAGGAAGGCAGGAGCCTCCCTTGAAATGGAAAATGTAAAGCCCCTCTCTCCAAATTTTGAAATTAAGGCGCTCAGGCAAAGATATGGGAATAGGAATAACAGTTCTTTACTAGGAAAATTAAAATTAAAAATACAAATGCAATAGTACAAAAAAGAAACCACTTTCAGAGTCAGAATACAACCTGACACCCTGTTGGTCAGGGTGTTGGTAGCAGTCCCATTAAATGGTGGCTGCAGTTCTTCTGGACATGGTTCTGTTAAAGCAGTGATCCTGTAGAAGGATGTAGGTTTCCTCTGAAGGTCCAGTGGTGGTGTAGATGGGCCAGGTCTTCCTCTGAGAATCCAGTGGGAGAAGGCTGAGGTGTTCCAGATGTCAGATTTTATCCAGGTAGGAATGCTTGGCTCCTCCCCCTGGGTGGAGCATCTCCCAATGGGATGATGTAATTTTATCAGCCATGCAGTGAGACTCAGTGGCCCATTAACCAAAGATATCTTCTTGAGGGAGGATTGGTTGTGGAAAAGATAAAGAAAACTGCCCCACCTGATTTTATCAGGTGCCCAGTTAACAGGAGATAACTGCCCACCTTTGACAGTTCATAATAGAATACAAACTCCCAACTGGAGACAGTGCTGCTCTCACAGGCCTTGGGTTACACCTCATGTGCATACTGAGATTCACTGTCATTCTAAGCTCTCTTTGGACAGCTTTGTTGATCCAGTGACTCAGAGCCTTGACATGATTGTGAGTTACATTTGTGGCTGTGTGTCTTTCCCCCCAAGGGGTCGGAAGTGCAAGCCCATTTTTGTCCAGATAGCAAGGCAAGTGGTAAAGCTGAATGCATCAGACCTTCGCTTACCCTCCCGTGCCTGGAAAGTGAAACTGGTTGGAGAAGGAGCTGATGATGCAGGTGGAGTGTTTGATGACACCATTACAGAAATGTGTCAGGTAGGTCTGTGAATATTTTCTAAATGTGTAACAGGAATGTATCACAGTGCAGTCACAGGAAAAAAGACATTGTAGCCTGACATAAAGACAGGTCTTGAAATAAACATGTCTTTACTACTTAAAATCATCCTACCATGTTTTCTTTCTCTCAGTGTTTCATATGAATTTGTAAGGAGTAATCATCACTGTAGTAAAATATTCTGTCTTGTAATGCTATAATGTCTTAGTAGTTCCATCATAAGTTTTCTTTCCCTCTTTCTAAGAAGGCTTTTTTGTTGTTGATTTTTAAGGAACTGGAAACTGGAGTAGTAGACCTGCTTATTCCTTCCCCAAATGCTACAGCTGAAGTAGGCTATAATAGGGATAGGTAAGTTGTCCAAAACTTGCTTTTATTGCAGATGGTACTGGCTGAAAATCCAAAGCTTCTGTTGACTTTTTTTTATACCAAATGATGAGACTTCATGATTGTCTCTAGTATATTTTTGTCTTCAGGGTGTGTTGTCACTTCACTGTGGAGCCAGGGCATGGCTTTAACATGGGCTTGCTGGATTGCTGATGGCAGAATTCAGAGTAACATCAAGGCTTTGTGCTCAGGAGTTCTGCCTCCCTCAGCCTCCAATGTTTTAACAGCTAAAGATAACAATAATGTTATTTGGACAGCCCTTACTGATAAGTGTGCTGGCAGTTACTGTGCTGTGCTTAGAAGTGTTTTCCTTTTTACTTCTAATGAAGTAGCATAGAAATACTCTTTTCACTGCTTCTTTGTCCTTTCAGGTTTCTCTTTAACCCTTCAGCATGTTTAGATGAACATCTGATGCAGTTCAAGTTCTTGGGCATTCTCATGGGTGTAGCTATTCGTACGAAAAAGCCATTAGATCTTCATTTGGCTCCAATGGTCTGGAAGCAACTTTGTTGTATCCCACTCATCTTGGAGGATTTGGAGGAGGTAGATCTGCTCTATGTGCAGACCCTCAACAGCATTCTTCACATTGAAGACAGTGGGATTACTGAAGAAAATTTCCATGAGGTAAGATAAGAAAGTTGGCGCTTCTAGATCTATTCTGAAAGCAGTTACTCTATCAGATTGACCTTCACATGAGTATTTTTATAATTCAGTCTCCATTCTTGGGATAACAGGCACTTGTGCATTCAGGATAGTTTGTGATCTTACTATATGTAGTTCTAGATGACTTGTAAAATGCTATACTTGAATCACTGGAGTGACTTATGCTTTTCCTGTTTTGCATAACAGATGATTCCTTTAGATTCTTTTGTTGGCCAAAGTGCTGATGGTAAAATGGTTCCCATAATCCCTGGAGGGAACAGTATCCCACTTACCTTTTCAAACAGGAAAGAGTATGTGGAGAGGGCAATTGAGTACAGACTCCATGAAATGGACCGACAGGTAAGAACCTCCTTGTGACCTGGCCCTGTTGTTAGTGGGAACAGGGAGTGATTTGTGCCTATTTCCATTGCAGTTTATTCAGTGATAAGAAAAGCTTGGCTTTATTCATTTTTCTGAGTCTGTGTTTTTTCTTCCCCACAAACTGTTTTGGTTGGCTCTTTTTTAAAATTTAGTCTTTTTTTTTTTTCATTAATTGCTCAGTTGGCAAAAGAGTGTTAGAAATCAGAGCTGGTCTTCCATTTGAGTAGCCCCACTTGAGAAAAAAACCTGCAGTTTTGCATGCTGGGTGCTCTAACTGGACGTGTGAACAACACAGAAGCTGGCTAAAGTCAGTATTACTGACAAACATTTGTTTAACTTGAAACTGTTTCTTTTTTGTTATAACACAAATCCTGCAGATATGTCACAGTATGTTTTGGGAAGTGCTCATTACCTATTTGCATAGTTCTGTGTATTTTATCATTTGTATAGGGACCCTTGTGAAAGCAGTATTCTAATTATAAGGTAAAGATGCCTGTGTGATATTATCTGCATTAGAAAACAGCTTCCTCATCAGAGGTACCAAATCCTAAGTCTTGCAGAACAAGTACAGCATTCTCACCGCACATCTGAGCTGGAACAAAGTCTTTTTTGTATTAACACAGTCACTTGGTTTAGCCATCATTATTTGTGCTGCCAGCTTGAAATTTTTTAAAATAGTTCTGTTTTGGATCAGAATGTGTTCTTTAATGTGCAATTACAATTAAAAATATCTGTAATATTCTCCAGGATTTTGAGAAACAATACAGTCCTTGCAGGGGCTGTGTGTGTGGGAGGCTGTATTTGGAAGACATTGGTAATTCTGTCTCTCTGTGCCATTTCTCAGCTGAGAAGTTACTTTTGTGTTTGGATAGTCCAGGAAGTGGCAGAGATCAGACAGCTGCACTTCAAATGTCTCTCCCGTTTTTGGCCAATAGGTGGCTGCTGTCAGGGAAGGAATGTCTTGGATTGTTCCCGTTCCTTTACTGTCCCTTCTGACTGCCAAGCAGTTGGAGCAGATGGTCTGTGGAATGCCAGAAATATCAGTTGAGGTTCTGAAGAAGGTTGTGCGATACAGAGAAGTTGATGAGCAACATCAGCTGGTGCAGTGGTTCTGGCACACCCTGGAAGAATTTTCAAATGAGGAGAGAGTCCTTTTCATGAGGTTTGTGTCGGGAAGATCTCGATTGCCAGCCAACACAGCTGATATCTCTCAGCGATTCCAAATAATGAAGGTTGATAGGGTAAGACACTGGTATTTCTATTACTATTACTATTATCATTATTATTATCATTATTATTATTTCCTCTCTAGTATAGTCTGTGCTTTGGCACTAGGAGACAATTTCCATAATTCTGTATTTCCGTAAATTCTGTAAATTTACAGAAAAAGTATGGGATGGGATATGATCTGAGTTAATAAACTCAGACATTTTGGTTGTGTAGAAGGACATAGGCTGCATGAATTGCATCTTAATTTAATTGGTGCAATTGGTGATTGGAGATCAAGACAAGAAACAAACTTTCGTCTACTGTAACAGTTCCAATCTCTTTTCATTTAGTAATTTTCTTTCTGTTTTTAATTCTGTGTAAGTGGCAACATATGACCACTAGTGAACTCTTAATGTTTTAAAACCACTGCAATGAGTTTACAGTGTATTGTTTTACATACAGGATGCATTCATTTGGAATTACTCTGGGGTTTTGTGCAGTGAAAGCACATTCTTTGTGAACAACACGAACCAAAAACTTGACAAAATCTCAGCTAACAGGGGTTTATTTGCCATCTTTGGTTAGGTGTCTCTCAGACTGCCTTATGCTAAGGCACACTGTGGTATGTAATTTGAGCAGTGTTTGGTATCGCAGTGGGCTGTTAAACAGCAGTGGGATCAACTTTTCAAAAGGCTCGATTTAGTAGTGGGTTGAGTTACTTGCAGAGTAGGTGTTAGAGTGGTTTTGGACATACTTAAGGATGGAACAAATGCTGTAGACAAGGGAGGTCAGTCTGCTTCTTAAAAGGAATCTGAGATAGAATGTGAAAATGAGAGACAAGGAGCAATGAAATGTGGATATGTTGCATTTTTAACTTATTCACAACTTACCAGTGTCCCACCTTTTATCCATTTCCACAGCCTTACGACAGCTTGCCTACCTCACAGACTTGTTTCTTTCAACTGAGGCTCCCACCTTACTCCAGTCAACTAATCATGGCAGAGCGTTTGCGCTATGCAATCAATAATTGCAGGTCTATAGACATGGACAATTACATGCTCTCCCGGAATGTGGACAATGCAGAGGGCTCAGACACAGATTATTAACATTCTGTGAACAAAATCATCTTCCTTTTACTACAAATAGTGCCCTAAGTCCAATTCATCGGTGACATAATTTTACAGTAACCATAGATGTTTTAGGAGCATAAAACCAGATCTTAATAGATGGTGGCCACATTTTAGTTACTCTAAATGTAACAAAAAATTAGATGTTTTTATTTTTTTGTGATTGTAAAAAGAAAAAAAGAAAAACAAAACAAAAAAGTATGATCGGTAAGTCTTTTCTCCTTTTTTGGTCACTTTTGATAAGTTTGCATGGAGACATTTTGGTGCATTTTTGTTGGGAATAGTACATTTGTAAGCCCTCCCAGTGAACATGAAGAGTTGTACATTGTGTATAATTGTTCATTAGCCAGGACAGTTTTACATGAATATTCACATATTTATTTTGTTTTAATTTGAATTGCCTGTGCAGGGTTCCTTCTGCAGAGAAAAATAAAGCAAATTCAAGACTCGGTTGCTTGTATGCATTTGTGAACTGTGGTTGGTTTACTCAGGCTTCACACTTTTATATTTTGTCTCAGGAAATTATGGTCTTATAGTGTTGAGTCAGGGTGTGACATTTAAAGCATCTTAAAATGTTTACCCTGCTGGACTGTGCTGTGTAGCCCCGTGCTCTGCCTTCTCCTGGCCTGAGGCCCTGGCTGGTCGGGTGTACTGCTGTTCGTTCCTCGTGCTGCAGTACAAGTTCATGCTGTGCTTGGTTCCTTCTTGCTTTTTGTTTAAACATTTTGCTCCTCTATAGTAGTTGTTGACAGTAACAGCATGCTTCCACCTTGATTCAGAAAACTTTAAACATTTTGAGCAAAACGATAATATTTTTTTAATGGATACATTGATGTAGTTGATCCCTGCTCAGACTACACAAAAATTAAAATGGAAGGGACAGGGTAGTAGTCAAAGCTGAGGATCTTATTCACATTTTTAGTTCTGTCTTTGGTCTCATTTCTCATGCAGCTGTAACTATTGTGATCAGCATGGTTTGACTTACACGGTGACTGATGCTCCTGTTTGGTTAGGACAGCAGTGTACTGCACAAGGAGATCTCTGCTCTGTGCCTTAGGAAAGTGGTGGACAATAGAAAATTGCCCATTGTGTCTATGAAAGACATCACTGATGGCAAGGTGCAAATGCTGTTTGGTGTTCAGAGCAGGATGTATGTACCTGGGGGAGGAAAAGGGGAGAGGCTGTCCCCAGGTGAGTCGGAGATGCTCTGCTCCCATTTCCCCCAGCCTCTTCCTCCCTCAACTCCTTGGGAAGATGCTGGGAGGACTGAGGGCTGGTGAAAACGTTTATTAGTGTCATCTCACCTGGGGCAAGACTGGTCCATCTGAGTCTGGAGCGTAAGGGAGAAATTCCTGCTGTTCTCTCTCTCATTTTCTCTTGTACGTCAGCAAGGATTGACTGGGGAATTTCCTGGTTGTCCAAGACTGAGCTGCTGTATTGCTGCCAGCTGACAGTGCTCAGAGGGAGGGCTTGGTAAGCTGTAAAAATTTGCAAATCTGGGTTTTATCTGGTGAAGTTCTCTTGGTTAGGACCATTTGTTGGCTCTTGAAAAAGACAAAAGCCTAGCTATGATCAAAGACCACACTGCAGAGTGAAACATCTGAGGGGTATCAGGAGTTGGGGGAAGGAGGGTCTCAAGGCTCTGAAATCATGGGGACTTGGTTTCCTGCCTCATTGTGTATTAGGTTTCAAATTGGACTGAGATGTTGGTGTCCCATCACTGTGTTGTGAGGATGTATAGTCACATCTTGGCGTAAATGTGTAGGTTTAATAGGTAAAAAATACAGTATTTAAATAAATGGGGAAACTGCTCTATTAAGTCCTGTATTATTGCCTTCTACACCTCATGGATGTGTCTGACTTAGTGGTACTGATTTGTCAGTCTGTTTCAATCAGCACAGAAGGTAAAAGAACTGTGCCTAAAAATGGCAGTTTTATGTGTACTGTGCAGTTGGCTTTCTGGATAATGAAGATCTTTTTGGAGGCAGTTTACAGTAAAATCAGAGGGGACATTGATTAAAGGTTTGTGCTTGATGGAGCTTTAATGGCTTGGAACTAAAGAAAACCATAGACATGTTTCCATCCTTCCAGAGTACCCTAAGTAAAATGTCATCATTTTCTATACTCAGTTTTCTAGTTGGATTGTGAAGTAAGGGAATTCATTATTGATGCTGAAAAAATGTATCAATACAATTGTGTTCAGATTTTACCATGTCATGAACAAATATCCCCATTCAAGGAGGGGAAGAACAAAGTAATAAGTTAGAGCATTGTTATACAAATAGGCAAAGAAATCAAGTGGAGAGTGTTTGAAGACTCTTTTTAGCTCTATAAAAGAAAATTAAAAAACAAAACAAACCACAAACCCCACAAAATACCCTGCCCTGCCCCCTCCCCTTCCTCCCACCCGGTCCTGGTAGAAAACTGGCAAAAAGGCTTAAGTAATATGTAGACAGATGCAAATGTGCTTTCATATCTTGTAGCTACTTGGAAATCTGTTTCTGTTACACCTACAGAGATGTGTCTTTCACCACAGAGTGCTGGGAGAGCTGGTGGCACGAGGAGGTCTTTGCTTGCTGTGGTGACTGTATAAATCACCTTGTTTTGGCTTGTCAGTAGTGTGTGGAACTGCTGTTGTGTATCCAAGGTACAAGTCGGGTCAGCTTCCCAATTTCCACATCACAGTAAATTTGTTCAGCTCAGCAATGTCCTTTCACAGCTGTCAGTGCTGGGTGAGGATTGCTGCTTGTCCTTGTTTGCACTTGCAGTTTTCTTCCTTACCTTGTGGTGCGTAAGGGCCCTACTTGAACTTTCCTATAGGAAGGAGTTAATGAAATACCAGTTTTACAGGGTCATGCTGTTAAACATCTCTAAGTAATGAGGATGCAATAATTTATTTTCCTCATTGGTTTTCTGTGTGTTTCTTAGATGCTTGTACTGATCAAGTGTTTCTCTAGAATTGCAACATTGTTTGACTAAGTTGCTGTAATGCTGTGATTTATTTCTTAGCCAAATTAGAGAGTACCAAGGATATCTGTGGATCAATTAACCAGGATTGGAAGGAGAAGTAAGTATATTGAGTTACGTTGAGAGCTGTGAAATCCTCTTTGGTGTCAAATTTTGTAGATAGTGGCATAGCATCAAAAGCATGAAAAAAAAAGTTTCACTTCCAGGGACAGCCTTGTGTTTTGGGATGAAAATAGCTACTGGTTTTGTACTTTGCAGTGAGAAATGAGTGTTTAGATAGAGCTGGTCTGTAGTGTGTTCCTAATTTAGCATTTAAAGCTACAGGCTGTTAGTCACTGTCTTTTCTTGTGGATTAGTTCTCTGAACTACCACTTGTTCGTATTGCACTTCCTTTAATGTCAGCTTTAAAAAATAACTTGGTACATCTTATATTATGTAAGTACATCATGCAGAGGGTCAAACTGTGTTTTGTGTGCCTTGAATCTATGCTTCCCTCATTAAATAAAAAAGCCAGGTAAATTAGCTGCCACTGTTAATCACTGAGGAAGTGCTGGTGGTCAGTACTTTGCTAGAAAGACATTTCAGGGAGTGGTTATCCTCCTTAGTGGATATACCCTTTAACAGAAGTTTGTTAATCACTCTTGTCCTGAAATCTGTGAAAATCTTACAGTGACTCAGGCTCTCTCTGCTGTGGCTTTATGCCCTTGCCCATTACATAAGGAGTTTTGAAAGTGCAGGATGCAGTCTGAGCCTTGTGACCCAGTGGGAGGCTCTTAATGTTTGTGTTCTCGGGTCCCTGTGTGACTCATTCTGCCTCAGTTCAGTGTGTCTGTGTTTCTTCCATGCAGTCAGTGAACCTTGCCATCAAACTTACTGCACCCTGTGAAACTACGGTTAAACTTTCTTAGAAGTCCATAAAATTTATTGAACTTCATCAAATAATTTGGCCTCAATAAACATACTGCCGCTTCCCTCTTCTGAGTGAGGTGCATCTGTACCAGAACTGCAGTTTTCAGCAGATCTGGCATTTTGTGACAGCAATGCAGGGTTTCCCAGTTTCAAGGAACAACAGAGAGCAAATGTTTTTTTCCTGAAGCCCATCCAGGAGGAGATGCATGCCTTTTCCCAGTACACCCTTTACAAAACAACCATTTGTTTGGACTTGACCAGAACCCATGGAAGTAGCCACAGTTCACTGCTACCTCAGTGAGGTAAAATACCCACACTTATTATTTTGCTGCATTTAAAGCTGAACCAATTTTCGTGATGCTTTTTCAAGCATCAGCTTTTTTTCTGGCTTACTGTCTGGGATCATGTTAGCACTTCTCTCTGCTCTCAGCATCACTGAAGGACACTTTTCCCTGACTCTCTGTAGCCCAGCCTGTGTTAGGTTGCGGCAGAAATCCACGTGGAGCGTTCGCAGTGATGCCCCGTGGAGGGTCACTGCCTCCAGGGTGCGGTCAGTGATCCGCACACAGTTCTCCAGTTTGAGGCTCTTCAGGTTTGGGCAGTTCTTGAGAAGCTGCAAAATGCAGTCATCTGTAATGTGGCCACATCCAGAGAGGGTCAGAGACAGCAGATTTGGACATCTGAAAGCAGGATGGTGACAGGTGAGATGGGAGAAATAAATCATAGAGCTTGCAGAAGCAAAGAGCATCAAGAATAAATATGAAGGCTCCTCTTCATCAGGAGGGGCAAGGAGGCACAAGTAGGTGAGCGCACATGTAGATCTTAAAGCTCAGTTTAACTAAAGACAAAGCTTACCACCTTTGCTTTTTCTGCTGGTAGCAACATCTCTAGCTCAGCTGGCACAGGGGCATGTGCAGGCCTATTTAAGCTGCAGCTGCATCCTTTTTACTTAAGGAGTTGGATGGTGCTGTGCTTCTCCAGGCACAGACAGTGGAGACCCAGTAGAGAGGAGATTCATTTCAGGATGAAGTGGAGGATAACTGAGAGAAGAGACTGCTATGCAGACATGCTGAGCATGAGCAAGTAAGGCACTCCCACTCTTCATTTTCAGGAATTACAGATAGATTTTATCTCCTTGAATTTACTGAATAGGTGCCAGCTGCTTTCTAAAGAGTGTTGATGTTTGAACCCTACACAGCTCTTAAATTTTCCTTAGAGTCACTGAAACTGGTAACTATTGTTACAAACAGTGATTCAAGAAATGAAAAAAGCTTTTCCTTGCTGCTTGAGTAGGCCTGGGGAAGTACAGGAAAGGCCTGTCCCCAGTGGGGTGTTGATGCTGTACAGGGGCTGTCCTGGGGCAGCTGCTGTGCTGAGCAGGGCCCTGTGCAGCAGCCTTCAAACATGTGCCATGTCTGGCTCCTGGCTCAGCCCCCTCTCCAGGCAGTAGCAGTTCAGCATCCACCTAGCTAAACAGAGCATCATACACAGGTCTGTGTTAACGTTGCTCTCGAGAGACCTATAGACAGAATTTTTTTTCTTTTAACTCTCTTCTGTTAGGAGCAGTTGGAAGAAAAAGCTGGCAGCAGTCAAGAGAGGCTCTAACAGAATAAAACTACTTCAAACTTGGAAGAAAAGCTAGATATTTTCATTTTTCTTTGTACACAGTGCTAAGAATTTTGACTGGGAATGCTTTCAATGGGTTGCAGCAAAAAGGGGCAGGACCTTGTATTATCCTTTCTAGGGACAGGTATGCCGATTCCTCCTTAATCAGATTTTTGTCAATTGTTCTAGAACATTTACTTCAGAAACCTGGCACTTGCAATTTAATCAGTTTTGAAGCTGCTTTTCAGTCCTTGTTTTGAGATTGCACTGCTGCTGGCTCTCACCAAGACACACTGTCCTGTCTCTATCCCATAATTTGGTGGCTTTTTTCAGTTGTTGTTCCAAAGCTGAGGGCTGTGGCACAGGTGCACCATGCCAGGGAGGCACTGCCACAGCCCCTTGGCTCTGCTTTGGGACCAAGCCAGCCCTGGTGTTACCACACACAGCAGGACTGGCTTTACCCCAAGAGCTCCTCCTGTCAGTGCTCTGCTCCTTGTCAGAGCTGCCTTGCAGCAGCAGAGCTGGGAAGGAAAAGCTGTGCACCCAGAGCTGCTTTTCCATGGTGGCATTTCTCTTCCCTCACTGCAGTTTAGAAGCAAGTAGGAGTTTAAACTTCAGTATAATAACAATATTTATTTCTTAGACTGATCTAAAGCTGACAGTTAATTGAACTTGGTTGTAAAGAGGTGTGTCCACTGTTCGAAATCAGGGCTCTGCTCTAGGCACCCCCAGACACTGCCAGAATGGTGCAGTTCAGCTGAACAGCAGTGTGGGCAGCAGGAGTGCACTTTCCCATATTATTAACTAATTCTTTGAAAAAAAAAGAAGGAAAACATAGACTTAAGAGAAATCTAGATGAAGTATACGCTATTGCCACTGTAAAATGAACTTACATTACACTGAAGTTGTAAAGGCAAAGTAGTCACATACTTCATGCTCCATTTCAGGCAGGGGCTATGGAGTATTTGAAATAACTCTGACTTCACTCATCTCAAGGCAGTTACTGCACACTCACACCCACAGAACGTACCTGTTGCAAACGTCTAGTAAAAAATCACTGACAGTGTTCTCATGCCTCTTACAGAAGTCTTTCTGGAAACTGTTTTTCATCCAGTCCTCAATGTTACACACCTTGACTCTCTCTGAATACCAGCAGATGGATAAGTGTTTTAAAGCAGGTCCCAGGAGAAAATTATCCTTCTTTAGTTCCACTGGAGAATGAAAGTTCAACAAAGACCACAGTAAAGGATCCTGAAACACTTCTAGCAACTTGTGACATGTTCTTGCTAGATTTTTCCTACTGTTTTTGTCCAGAAAAGAGAAGAGATGTAAAAGGCATTCCCAGTTGAGCTGGGTGATATGCATTGCCCAGCAGCAGTGGCAGAGTCTCTCGGCCTCGTGGAGTAACAGCAGTGCTGGAGGGGGCTCACACTCACCAGGAGGCTGTTGCACATATATGGTTGTGGAATGGGGTTTATTTTTGGCTAACAACTGGTGCAGAAGCTCAGAACAGGGAAAGGAAAAGAACCATGTATGCAGCTGGTGCTTCCTTTGTCCAAGGGAATGGAATGGGCATGTACAATTTGACTGTCATGAGACGCTTCCTTAAAAGGGATTTTCTTTTTTCCCTTGTAGACTCTCCTTTAGTTTAGCAAAACTCTTGTGCTGAGTTACTGGAGTGGGGTGGGGCTGTAGCTACAGCTGCCAGGCGTATCTTTGTCAGTGTTTCCCATTTGGGAAATTTTGGCTTTCTGAGCAGCACTTTGGTTTTGCAGAGTACAACACTGCTACTCTCTATTTATTCATTGATTTTTCTGAGGTTGCACATTTGGTTCATGTTCAAGGACTGTTACATGGATAATGGAACTTTCATAAACAGTTTTTTAGAAGAAGTTGAAACACTCTCTGGGTGCCTTGAAGCACACACACAGTCTGCAGTTCAGTTTACAAGCCTCAGAGGTAGGGGCTGTCTCCCTGCCACAGTAATTTTAGGCTGAGCTGTGATTCTATAAACAAAGCTGGCTGTGTCCCCACCTTTTGCAGGAGGGAAGCAATGACACAGAGGCACACATGGGAACAGCAAGGCTATGCTTAATTCCTTGTGGGCTTGTGCTTTTAATAGATATCTTCTATTGGCTTGAGTTTTACAAGTTTGGCTGTTCTGGTTTTGTAGGTTTAGTTCCGTTACCACAGAAATCTTTTTTCCACTCTTTGGTGGAAAAAGGAGATATGAAAGTGGTTTTCCAGGTAAAATATCTGTTGTACAGTAATTGGAGAAAGTGTAGCAGAAAGTTGTTCCTAGAAGAAAAATAAAGCTACTGCAAGGGCAGGTTGGAATTAAAAGCAATAAGCACCCCTTTAACTTTCCTGCTTGTGAATCAAAAATGCTTGAGATGAAGGTATTTTATAGTCACCTTCTGCCTGGTGTTAATACAAGAGAATAAATATATTCAACAAATCCATTAAAAGTTACAGCAAACAGCACTGGGGGAGTTTTTCAAGTGGCCTGCACACAAATAGTAGCTGGGAGACTTAATGTAGGCATGGCATTTTAATTAGCAGTGTTTTAGTGTTTAGAACCCCATTTTACCTCTTCCTTCTTACCCTGAGAATGCAGTTTAAACTCTGAAAAAGAAGATCTGAAATTTGTTTGTAGTCTGTAACAGTCATAGCTTGAGGAAGTGCTTGAGTAAGGTGTGTGTCTGAACACAGCTGGCACACAAAAAGAAATAGCAATTCTTTCTGCTTCATTCTTTAGTTAGTAACTTTCTACTATATACAGTAAGCTGTGTTTGTAACAATTGCTGGTCTTCTTGGTTTTATATTCTTTGTCATTTAACCTTTTCTTTGAAATGATAAGGAGGTTGCTGTTCCCCCTCCCCCCTCAGAAACAGCTCTGGTCAGTGCCACAGAAGGGACCAGATTTCACATACCAGGTAATGCAGTTCACTGGAGGACAGCAGCTTAAACGATGTGCCTGCAGGGGTGGTCTTCGTTCTCACATTAGCATTTTCAGCTCTCAAGAACTCAGCTTTGTTTTTTGAGCAGGTTTAAACAGTTGAGACTTCTCGGAGTTGTACATACAGGAATACTATTTAAAGAAATATTAATTAAAAAACCCCCCAAGTTAACAGCAAATCAACAGTCCAGCAAAGCTGAATGACAAGAATGTTAGGATGGACTCTTTCCAGACAGAGGGGGCACACCACAATCTGACACAAAAATTAACAGCAGTTGGGTGACAAGGCATTTATAATGGAATGGCAGGTGCTCTTTGGGGTTAGGTGCTAAGTTTGGTAGAGCTGTTACAGAGTTAAGAACACTGCAGTTGCTTTATTTTGTTTTTCCCAGAGCAAGGTACAGCACTCTGCCTTTTGTATTCAGAGGACATACACCAATGTTCTGCAAGCCTGTGGAAGGACAAGAGAAGTTTCATTTTCTAAAGAAAGGAGACACTTTAATGGCACATTTTCCATAAACACACTGTGTGATGAGATATAATTCACATTCATCCTGGAAAGGCTCCAGAAACACACAAGATGAGCACAGTCAGTAATCCTCACTGAAAATTACACACAAGATTTTAATGGTAAACAATTACAACTATGGCACTACAGTACTTGAGAATATCCTAAAGCACGTTGGAATCAGCTGTTAAGGTGCCCATTACCTCATCAGTAAGACACAGACACATCAGTAATGAAACATTGCTGGGGGATCTTCTGAACACCATGTGTTACACTTCCCATTGATTTAGTAAAATTTTCAAAATTGGCCTCCTGCTTTTGATACAAGTCCACTATCCCTGCCTGTCTCAAGCTTTTAAACTCTCCTCTCTTGCTGACATTTAGGAGCTGGACATTTTGCAGTTTTGATTGACATAAATATTGGCTCCAGTTGTATATGTGGCTAAACAATCACTAACAAAAGGACAAACTTTGATTGGACACATTTTGGTGAAAAAGATGCAAGTCTTTGAACTGTAGAGAGCAGTTGCTGCTTGCAGAGCAGTCTCAGGCAAGAAAAAAATTCTTGCCAGCTAGTGTGTACTATGATGAGCAGTAAGTAGAAAAGAAACATTTGGCTTAAATGTAAGAAATATTCCCACCCCACAAGCTAGTAGATAAATATAGGATATACAGGCTAGGTTAAAAAGGTAATACTAGGCCAGGTGCAGTATATGTTACTGGTTCAGTGCTCAGTTACTTTTTTTTTTGACACCACACTGAATAGAATACAGTGGATAAGCAAAGTTCTCCACCAGGAAGAGAAATACTTGTGTTGCCACAACAAACTGTTCATACTGTCTATCTGGGTTTGCAGTGGGAGAAAGTTAAATTAGGAAAGGATTTACAATGTACTTGTTCCAGCAAAGCATATGGCTTGAGTCCTGAGCAGCACCTGCTGCAAGGACAGCCTGCTGTGATTGCATGGTGTTCCCAGGCTGGTCCCACATGGCCCTGCTGGAGACACCACTGCCCAGGAGCTGCATGGGACACAGCAAAGGGGACTGAAAGAAAATGCTCAGGTGAAAACATAACTCTGACCCAAACAACTGCGGACAAGTAGAAGTGGATTAGAAGAAGTGAATGTTGCTGAAGATTACAAATTTAAATTTCTAAAAATACAGAAAGGCACATTTACATCACTGTTTTGCAAGAACACTGCATACACCTGACTATTTTAAGTTAAGCCGCTGCTGGCCCAGAGATAGTTGTGTATTTTAAGCTTGGCATTTTCAAAGGTAAATGCTAAAGAAAGCCAGTCCAAGCAGCATGCAGAGAAAACACAGCTAGAGGTGGCATCTGAGCAGCTCCCTGTGAGCAGCAGGAAGGGCAGGAATGTGGTACAATGCTTTACCTGCCCCGTTTTCTGCTTGTTTAAGTATCAGCAACCTATTCTCGCTGATTAGAAGAAAGGCTTTGCCTGGAAGGAAGGAAAGGTGACAAACTAGCTACAGTTTAAAGCAATGGCAAGTTCTATTTACTGTTCAACTTAAGTAAAAGACAACATCCTTATAAATGTGTCACTGTATCAAATAACTCTATAGTCTTAACCTGTGTATGTATTCAAAACCTATTAGCTATGCTGAAGGATTTCTGCAGTTTTAGATTAAGCCAGTTTCTCCCCTTCCTGGTTTAAGATGCTGTGACAAAGCTCTCAAGAATGGCCCTGTACCAAATGCCTGACTGTGCTTTGTCCTTACCCTGGCCTGTGTACAGCCAGCAGGACCCCAGGGCAAGGCACTGCTGTGCACTCCCTATGCCTCAGGCTGCTCTGGGCTCCACTCCACCCCCACCTCCATGTCCCTCAGGGGCATTAACTAATAGGACTCATAACTTGAGTTCTTGTGAGTTTTCAGACAACTGCATTTTCTGTTTACACAACCACGAGCTGCTGTTTGGTGGTGGGACTCTCCACGAGCTGTCTGCTCCTCTTACTGGGCTTTCAGGAGCATCCAGCTCCTTGCTTGACACAAGGGAGCCAGCTAGAAAGGATAGACTGAGGGAACAGATCTGAAATGCAACATTTCTCAAATGTCACGTTTTCTGTCAGATTCCTGGCTTTTGCAGTAGTGGTTTTCCTGTCTGCCTTTTCCATCATAGTAGCTGACTTCCACTCATCAGCAGTAGAGCTAAAACTGGTTTGGGTTTTTCTAGCGTAGTCTTTTCTCCATTACATAGCTAGGTTTTAGAAACTGCACCATGCCTCCAGTGCTCACCTAGAGACTGAACAAAAATGCCACCCTGGGCCAGTGTGTAAATGCCATAGGAGCTCCCAGAGCCTGCTCCAGTCACAAGTACGCTTGGCTTAACACCTGCCCTCTGAGGGCTCTGCTGTGAGACTGAGTATCCTCCCTTGAGTTTGCCTTTGAACTGATAGAACAATTCCATGCAAAGCACCTGCAACACCATGTCCCCTCCTGCTTCCAAGTGAAGTGTAGCCATGGAGCAGAGCTGCCTTTAGACCTACGCCTGTTCTCACAAACCCCAGACCTTGGGGCTGTACTTCCAATTCCCACCAGGAATCAAGGGGTTCTACTTGGGATTCTACTGCCAGGTAGTCTCCCCAGTTTCCAAGCACATAAGTGTTCATGATCAAATTTCAGGATGACAGTCTAAACCAAGACGTGTCTAATGCAATTCAGGTTCAGTTAAAAAACCATAAAGGTCAATGTAATTTAGACAGGTAATTTTAAGATAATTGTTTTAAATTTGCAGGGGGTAAGGGGGCAGAGCATATCTGAGTCGTGCTTGAATTAAATTGCAGTATTCATACAATTGAACCAACTGTTTATTTACAATGATTCCTGAAAGTCACCAGCCTGAATACACACCAATATAGCAGCAATTACCTGGTCTATTTAATGATGCCACATCGCCTCTCTTCTGCAGACAAAGGATGATTGATCAGAGGTCACTGTTTAAGTTTCTTGCACAAGGGAAAATAGTACGTGCAAACAATTCCTTGATTTAAAGAGATTAAATAATATCTACATAAGAGGACTGAGAACAGTACGAAGTTGTATTGCTCTTCATGATCAAAAGCACATTTATGTTGCTTGTAAGGAGGACAGAGTTTTTTGATGTAAATGTGCCTTTAGAAAGTGAGAACTGAAAACATTAATATAAAAAAGTCAAATAACTATTTCATGAAACTATATATATAAAAATTGAGTTATCACAACTAAAGCAGCAAATCAAAATCTGCTGAGGTTTTCTGGTATAACTAAAAAAAAAGTTAGTTTGTGTCCAAGTTCAGTAAGTCAAATGCTACCATTGACACAACAAAACAAAAACCCACAAGAGGAAATTGCAAAGTGCACAATGAAATTAATAAGTCTTGGATCAAGTATTTATGGAAAAATGGAAATGTTTGTCCGGTGGACTTGATAAAAGTAAGAATGCAAAGGAGGTATTAAAGTTTCTCTGCTCCAGGCTTGGCTTGGCGCTCCACGTAGAAGAGGATGTAGGCCTTGGCCTTGCCCACGGTCTCCTCGTCGGTCAGGGTTACAGTACTGTCGTTGAAGTGGAACCAGCGGCCCTCGTGCGCCGCGTACGCCGTGTAGTGGCCAGAGCCAACGCTGTGGAGCAGGCAGAGGGACAACAGTCAGGGACACACCTCAGTGAGGCACCTTCTCCTGGGGCTAAGGGACTGCCAGCAGCCTGAGGAAGGAAGGTACTCACAGGCCTGGCACAGCAGATGCTTCTCTTTTTGAGCTGTGGGTCTCAAAGTTCTCCAAATTAAAGTTCTACAAGAACACGTTGTCTTGTCCCTTCTACTGTTACTCTCAACAGATCTGTCCAGTGCTGGGAAAAGTTAAAAGACTCCAGTGCCTTTACTTCAAAATATGCCCAGCACCGGCCCTGGGGCGTGCCTGTGAGCCTGCACTGCTGCGGTAGGAAAGGTAATGGTGATGGTCTCTTTCACCATATGCATCTTTGGGCTGCAGTTGTTCCAAGCATGCTCACACACTTCTTTAGCATAAATGCAAATGTACCTTCCAACATGAATAAAGAGGAAAAAATAGTCCTGTTCTGTACTAAAAATTTAAGAATGAGGCATTAATTTCTGGAAGGCCCCCTGACGACTCCTCTTGGTTTAGGGCTTTTCATTTGTAGAGGCATTAGACTATTTTAATTTCATCTCACACATGTAGTCATCAACCCCAAAGGCTGCCAGGGGTCTTTCACAGGCCTGACTCTACTGGATCCATTGAAATTAATTCAGCTTAGCTCCCTGCCAGTTTATAAACTACAGCTTATTTCCCCCAATTAAAATACATGCCCTAGGAACAGAAACCCCTTCATTAACTCTGCATGTACCTGAGTGGGAGAAGGTGTGTGCCAGGAGGACAGGCTGGCTCCATGTACTCACCCTGAGCCGTGATGCACAACCACAGCCACGAGGTCATACAGGCAGCTCTCTGGGCCACTGTTTTCAGGCTGTGGCAGGAAAAAAACAGAAAGTTCTTCAAATCTCAGTAGCACCCACTGTAATTTGTAATAAAGACCTATGTCATGGAACAAATTCCTGCAGGAGGCATTAGTAGGTCTTCTTACCTCTAACAAGTAGCATTTCATGTCTAGGCCTCGCAAGGGAAACTCAACATATGTATCAACCTTGTTTCTCAGATATGCTGTCCAGTGAAAGCGTTTCAAGTGTAAGCATAGCACCTACAGGGGGACAGTTAAAAAAGGTGTGTTAGAAGAGGGGCCTGAACTCAATGCTGGACACTGCAATAGCCATGGAGCTCAATGCTGGACACTGCAATATTTGGTTGAACCATGATTTCCTTTGATATTTTGTCACACTGTTATTTCTCATGCTTATACAAACCTTTGGTAGTTTCTGAATCCAGAATTTTTTGGTGGACTTCTGTTTCTTTTTGCATTTGTGACACATGTACAGCTCTGTCTCATCAAGTTCTTCCAGGTCTGTAAAACTGCGAAGACAATCTAGAAAAAGCAGACATTATCAAGTGATTTTTTTGTAACATGAAATACAACAAAAACAGCAATATAGGTGTGCTCTTCTGCTGCAACCATTCTAGTCGTATCTATCTGAGCAGCAAAAAAGCTGTGTAATAATGTTTTAATACAACAGCATGTAATGTGCAACCTTCCCTGTTCCTGGAATGAGTAGTTTGAAAGAAACAAACAGGCATTCACAAAATCTCCATCTTCCAAGCAAGATTCCATCCAACATTCAGCACAACTGCTTTCAAACAAAGGTAAATTACTTTCTGACATAGAATATTCAACTTTTAAAGTTTGTTTGGCTTTAGATACAAAGTGAACAGACACAAGAACGGGGTTCTGTTGACTATTTCATGATTTTCAGGAAATCTATTCACAAATCTGTAAAAACTAAAATCCTGTAAAAACCAAGGTCAGTAACAGCACTGCTGCCCAACCTGCTGGACTGCACTGATGTGGTTTCAATGCAGAACCCCCAAGAACCACCCTCCCTGTGGGCATGGGCACATGCTTCAAAGGACAGAGGCTCAGCAAACACCCACAGGCAACATTGCACATCAGTGTCTGGGAAGAGTGAACTACATTAGAAATGCTCTGACTAGAAAGAAAATCCTCTTAGGCCTGGTATGATTTCATTAGCCAGGCACTCTTACCTCGTAGCGTGCACATTGGTCCACTCTCTTGGTTTTTAGTACGTTTATTCCTGAACTGACTTGGAATATCTAGCGAAAGGTCTAGAAAAGCAATGATTTAAAAAACAAAATTAGGGCTGAATAGAACAATGCCTAGTCTTTTCAGGCTGAAACTCTGGGTCTATATCAAGCTTCAGATTTAACTTTCTGCTGTAAGTCACATGGTATTTGAACACAAGAGGCAGCACCTTACCTAGGAATGGGTCAAACTTTCTAGATTCAGTCCCACATATTAGGCAGTTGACTTCATTCTGAAGAATGCCTCCAAAAATGGCAGTGACAACAGTAGATGCTCCATTTCTAGACAAACCACATCAGAGAAGTACAGTCAGGAAAGCCTGAGCTGAATTCCCAACACCTGCCCCACGTTTGGTGCTCACACCTCCCGCTGCCGGGCCGAGCCGATGGAACAGGGCCTGGGTGCTCCAGGCATGATGGGCACTGCAGCCACCCAGGGGCACATCACACGTGTGGGGTGCCTACACTGCTTCATCTTGGACCTAAGGAAAGGCTGAACTGGGGGGCTCCAAGCAGATGCTCAAACTGTCAGTGTTGGGGTGCAGTTGGGTGCATTTCTATAGTGGAGCTGTACCTGACACTCACACAGGTCCAGGATTTTAACCCGGTAATTAAGACTTTATCTGAAACAAAAATGCTTTCTTCTTAGGTAGGTCAAGCGTATTTTTGTTTTAACTGTACACCCTTTCTTACATGTGCTTTTGACTTCTTTGAGCACATTTCTGCACTTCACTGCCAACAACAGCTTAAGGTACATTAAGACATGGTAATGTGCAAGATCAGCATTGTTCTCTAAGCTTTCATTACTCTGCTACTGAATTTTTTTAGCAGATTATGTAATGGGCCTGCTTCTAATAGTCCAATTTAAAAAACACACAAAACAAATTTTAAATTACATTATTACACAATACTAAGGCTTGCAGAAACCTGTGTTCCTTGCCTGCACTCCACCTACATCTTTACAGCTCATCTGAACACTTCCTGAACAAGAGGAAATAGCTGCTCAAGTGGACTGGTGCACAAGAAGACAGCATTCATAGCCTATTTATTACTTCACTGGAAGCATTAAAGTGCCCTCACCAGAAGGGTGGCTTACCCCACCTCAGTGTGCATTTGAACAGCCCTTCTCAAGACAAATTTACAGTAGCTAGGTAAACAAAGGTTTAATTCTCTTTGGATTTTTACATCCAAAATACTGACAAAACAAAATCGGTCTAGATTTCAAATGCATGTCAATTCTACAACCATTTTAAGATTCTTCTGGGGGATTTTTAAGCATCAACTTAAAACATATTTACAACAAGAATGCAGTAAAGAGCACAGTCTGAACTCTAGGCTTTCCCTAACAAACCATCTATAAAACCCTGCATCTCAGGCCTGCTTACTCTGTCCTAATCAGAATAGAAGGGAAAACTTAAACTCAAGATTTCTGTAGGGAATCAAGGATTTAGGGATTAAATGTGCAGACTGATCTGACAACTTTCCTTCCTGAAGCAAATAAAAGGTTTTCTCTCTTGTGAGAGTTCCAATCTGAGAGAAAACACAGCTAGGACAGAGGTTAGTAAAAACAGTATTTTGGGAAGTACAGAAAGAGGAGTGAAACATCCAAATTACACCTGTTTCAAGGTACACAGTAGCATGAAAATCAAAATTATGCAGGGAAAAAAAGCACCAACTAACTGTCAAGTGATACATGAGATCATCTGCAGGAAAACTGACTTCAAGCTCTAACTGCACTACTCAGTCATTAATCCAGGAGGTCTGCTGACAATTTAAACACCAAAATCACTGGCCGTTGCTTTCGCTCCTGCAGCATTCAGGCTATCTATCACCCTAAGACAATGATATTGTCTGGGGAGAAGAAAGAATTCTATGGGGTATAGAGAATACAGTTTTTTATTTCTGAAAGACTAGTGAATTAAAATGTCTTTACAACTCACTCACACCTATGAAAACTGCTGATCTAAGTAAGACACTTCCTTTTGAAGGGACAGAAATTGTACAGAATGCTCCTCTTTATAACCTGCAGTTTTGAACTGCCTAAAGTTAGAAGCACTGAAGAAAACTTAAGACAAGGAACCCTGAATCTGAAATTTCAGAGCCACTATATGCGGACCCATGCAAAAGCATTAAGAAGAATTTGAAAAAATTAAAAACTACTTCTTACATGCAACATTTGTTGCTTGCAGACAGGTTAGAATTTTCTTGCAAGATTACTGAACGTGAAACACCGTTGAAGCCACCCTGGAGTTCCAGGTGTAGATGGTCCAAAAGGTAACGCATGAACTCGTGGGCATCCTGTTGCTGGTATCCCCTTGAGAGAAAAGGAAACAACAACAGAATTGCTTTGGAGGCAACACACAGCAAGCACCAGGGTCACAGGAAAAAAACCTTTGCTTGTTTAATCCTACTGAGCAGACTTTCCATATGCTCTTGGTACTAATAAAGTTTTCCAAGTAGCCTCTAGAAAGGAGTGGTAATGTCCTGACAAATTAAGTGATTTTGGTCCTTTGCAGCACTCTCTGCATGCCTCTTGTGAGAATGGAGAAACCTTTAAGAATATACAATTCAGTTCAGAAGAGAAAGCAGCAGGCAGCAGCAGACACCTGCCAGCTGCTCACACACTGGGCCTAATGGACTGCCACATTGTTACCTGTCCTCATCAGCCCCACCTGTGCCAGGGGCATCCCAGGACTGTGTCCCTGTTAACTGAAATACACGATGGATGGCAGCAGTGGCTTCTCCTCTGTGTTCTGTAGTACTATGTTTGATTTGTGCCTCAGCAGAACTGCTCTGAATCTCATTCAGACAGGGCACCATTTGTCCCTACTTTGAATCAGCCACAGATTAGCATCAATATATTGTAATCACAAACCTGGTAAGATTCAAAAGAACGACACCACAAAATTCTTCATGTGGGATGCAGTCAGTATTTCTGAGTGATTCTCATGCAGTCACTGATCCCACTCACTTTGGCAAGTACAAGTGTTTGTTTGTCTGTTTAGTCCCCTCCTCACCAAAGGCAGGAATTTAGTCTCTAGGTTTGTTTTCCACATGCATCTTTCAGCATCAATATGAAGTCTAAAATAATTAGGATGAGAGCACCATTTCTTCTAGGATGAGATCTACAGCCATGCTCAGAGTTGCACACCTCCCCTGCATAACTCATTTTCTGGGAGAAGGAGGTAATGGTGGGGTATTCAGAGCATCTATTGAGCATTTGGATTTGGTAGGACAGGGCTCCAGTCTCACATGTGCTGTGCCATCAGCAGCAATGCTGCTCAATCACCATTATTATTTCACCACTAACAAACCTTACCAAAAAGAACAGAGAAGCCATCAGGGTAAAACATGCCTTTTAAGTTATTTAAGCTAAATCATGCATCAAATTCAACAAACAACTGCTATTCACTTGCCATTAAGCTGCACACTGAGACAAAGCATGACAGGATACATAGTGAAACACTGAAAGCTTTGTGCAACACTGACATAAGTATGTGCAGATCATTGTAGGCCTAAGCTACAGAAATCCCTACACAGCAAGAGCTGGCTTCCCCTCCACCTCCTGTCCATTCTCACAAGCTGTTTTATCAGGCCTCCCCTTTTCCACCTCACTCCCCCACCCAAGTGCTGGCAATAACTGTCACGTAGGAATGTCTGGGAGAGAAATACAAATGGGTTTTTAATGTGGGTGCTCAGGGGAGGGAAAATCCTGTACGACTCATGGCAGAGTACCCAGAGGTGGAGAGAAATGCTAACACTGCAACAGAAATACACAATGTGAGGCTGATGTGCTTAGTGAGGAACACAGATGCGTCCTATGAGAGTATTGCTAAGAGATAACAGAATAAAAATAAAAATTTTCACCTTGTAGGATTACAGTAATGCTTTCTTCCAAACCAGGTGATTTAAAATAAATCACGGAGTCTGTATATAGACACATGGGCAGCACTGCCTGCCTTTTACAACAGAAAACCCAGCACACAGTCCTGTACAGTCAAAAATAGGACTTACTGTCCCAAAGTTGCAAAGTAATTGTACATTTTTTAAAGCAGTAAAACTGAACTCTGCTTCAAACCTGCATGTTAATTTGAAGTTGCTAAGGTACCACAGGATTTGCTTAGTTTACAGAACACAGATTTCTTCAATAACCACATAAGCAACCACATTAAACAGCTGAACATTAAATGTATGGAAAGTCTTTGCTTCAGACACCTTTTCAACATGAAATTCCTCTAAAAGAGCTTGGCACACTTGCTCTGCAACAAATAAACCTCTGAAATTGTTCCACATTGTTGGCTGTGCTCCCAGTGCATGTATTTATATTTGCATATAACTATGCTAATTATAGATGGAAGATTCTTTGGATTTGTTAAGAAGCATAATTATAGATACAGATCTTTAAAAGGACACAGTGATATGGGCAATGCACTGTTTAAAATAAATTATGTTAAAGCCCCTCAGCAAAAAGCAGAGTTACTCTGATAGTCTGCTTGTGTTACAAAACTGATGTCCATCCACCTGAAGCAATTCAATTCAAGCCCACCCCCAGCACTCTTTTTCCCAGTGGCAAGACAATAGGATATAAAGAGGATCAGGAAAATAGAGCACTCTATTTATACAGCAGTAAATCAGCAAAACACACATCTTGTAACTTGGCATGAGGCTGCAGAACTGCCCTGGCATGCAGCACAACAGCAGCCAGGGAGCAGGAGAGCCCAGTGGCCCTGCAGTTGTGCCTGTGGTAACTACAAATGGCATTCTCTGCTCCCTGCTGAAGTGTGAGGCACAGGGGCATGGAGGGCAGCAGAAGCAGCAGCTTCTTCTATAACCCTCCTCATGGAGAGCAGCACTCAGTCCTTCACTTTAACAACCAAAATCTTGTTGGACTAAAACAACTGAACCCATTTCCAGCTGCTCCTCCCCTGCCCACCACTTCAGGCTCCATAAGCACACCCCAAAGTGGCTGGTGTGCTGATAGCAAGCTGCTGGCTCCATCTTTCCTCCACACGTCCGTCCACCTGCCTTCTCCTCCCCATCTCCCAGGGACCACACAAGACTGGAAAATTGGAGTTTGGAACTGGAAATTCAGCATCGTTAGCTTTTACAAGGTTCAACTAAGCACTGAACAAATTCAGATTTTCTCCCTGGATCATGCAGGAGGGGGGACCTGCTAAAAGCAGCTAACTCTATTCTCCATTTGATTTTATGAGTTCCCTTATCCATTAATTGTGGAGATGCTCCCAAAAAACTGGGAATAAAAAGGGAGGAGGGAGAACCCCAAAGCTGTGATAGAATCCACAGTGCTAAAAATTTGCTTGAAGAACTTAAGGGAACAAATTCCTCACTTGGTCTAACAAGAATTACAGAGAAGACTGTAATAGGGAAACTGGCCACAGACATAAGGGATGATGTTTGTTTGCCTTTAATGTTTTGGTCACTGCTTGCAACTACTGGTATTAAACTTCCTTGATTCTCATAAGCCAAATGAAACAGAACTGGCAGCGTGAAGAACAGAATAAACAGATTTGTATTGTTTGGGTTATTCATTGAGCAGATGTGTTCAGAGCATCTTTTCAGCACTGCTGGAAACATAACAGGTAAGAGAACATCTTTACTACCTGAAAACATGGAGCAACTGCAGTGCTTTTGGTTCACCAATCTGAGTTTTTCGGTTAACACACCAATTAATGTTGTGGGTTTAGCACTGGCCAAATGCCAGTGCACTCAATAGAATTATTTATTCATTTTTTGCTGTGAGATAAGGATTAGGAGAAGAGCAAAGCAGGCTTATAATTTTAAAGGGTATAAAGAAAACTATATTAACAGAACTAAAAGAAAAATAATAAGAAATCAGAATAAACCTTCAGAACACTTCTCCTCCCTCCAACTCTTCTTTCTTTTCTCTCTGACAACGTAAAGAGACAAAATTTGGTATTTTCAGTCAGTTTATTACTTTTAAAATAACCTTTCTTCAGTTTACTTACAGACAGGAGTCTTTCTTGCCATGTAATGGAGACTTTTTCACAAGAAACAAGTTCTTTCATGGTTTTAATTTTCACAAATAGCAGCTGCCTGGAAATTTACAATCGTGAAGTATCTCCCACATTTGGTCATTTTTTTCACAACTACTACCATGGGTCATGTAAGTTTATTGGGGTGCAATTTTAAGGATGACCTCTTCTAGTATAGAGACAAAGGTTTTCTTCATCTGTTTTTGGGAAATAGAGGTCTTCTTCTATCCCTGTGGCAAGGTTTTTAATCTCTTTCATTTCTCTCTCTCAATTTAAGCTTTTCATCAAATCACAGCCACTTCAACATCTGCTTGCTTTAGTATTAGTGCTTCTGCTCAGGGCTGTGGTTAGAATACTACATCTCTCCAATGCATTTTATGAGTTATAGGGAAAAAGAGTCTGATGTATTAATTATATCTTCATCATAGTTTTCTAAGAGAATTTTAGCTTAAGACTAAGGCATTTTAATTTTTTTTCTCATTTGGGCTTTGGCTCTTTTTTTATCGATGTTGGTGTCTTTATGTTGTTCTTTCTATGTGCTTTTACTTTTTGGTTTTTTTTTATTTGGGAGAAGTGGCACTGGCAGATTTATTTGTTTTTAAATGGAATTTTATAGCACTGAAAGAGTTAATTTTATTTGGGCTTTGCATTAGGAAATGGCTTTTTATTGTTGGTCACATGATTTCTGCTGGGCAGTGGCCACAGAGGCTTGCAGCATTGATTTCAGCTGTTTCTGTGCTTCTGAATGGAATTATGCTGTTTGCAGTGATTTCACAGAAGCATATTTAGCTTTTTTAAAAGTGTCAATATTTAAAAGTAGCTAGCTGATTGGTTTTGTCAGCTATGAAGGAAGCTGTTCAGGTTTTTATAGGGAATTACTTCCATAATTGGTGGATTTTTTTCCTTAACTAAAAGCCAAACTGTGTTAAACTATGACAGCAACTTACCTTCATCACAATATATCCTAACAGGTTTCAGTGCTCCTTTGAAAGAGGTTCAGGGGCCAGGAAAGGGATACCTTGGAGAGGAACCATACTTGGGTTTACTTGGGTAACCTTCCCTTTCCCCTCTTTATTGTCTGTTTTGTCTGTACAGGCCCAAAATGCTTATTTATGCACCGGATTTTTCTCTTATAGCCCTTATATCATGTCCAGCTGGTGACTACTGTATTTTGAGAGAATCAAGGAAGTTTCAGCCAGTATGTTTGCACTGAGACCTGTAGGTGCTCCATCTTTTTTAATCTGACTACATCATTTTCTTATTGCAGCCAAGCCTGGGTTCTGTCAACACCCTGCACTTGGCACTTACCAACCAGTCAATAGCTTGATTCTTTTGGAGCACTAGCTCAAAGGTACAATTACCACTGTTTCTCATGTGAGATCTCTGTCCTCTCTGACACTGCTACATGTGGTAGAAGGGCAGAAACAAAAAGCAAGCACTACTGATGAGCAGAAAACTGTTGATCAAAGCAAAAATCCTTTTCAAAGCACATCTGTAGGCATATGGAAAGCTGCACAGAGTGCATCCTGTGGATGCAGCCCATTTTAGCGTAGGACACCAGCATATGTGGTTGCAATCAAGAGTACTGTTATTTTTTAAAAAAACTTACCTAAAATTTGGCATTATTTTCCAAACAACGTAAAATAAAGACTCTGGACTAAATGCAGTTTGGCTTCCTTGCCATAAAGCACAGAGTGTCTTTCTGAATTCTTCCACAAGTGAACTGTAAAGAAAGTAAGAGCTGGTGTTTAATGTGGGTTTGTGTTACAACCCTTAGAGGTTTACTTGTTCAGTGGTACAAGTATCAGAAATTAGCTGCGTTAAGACTGTAATGACTGGGTAAATATCCTTTCCTGTAGCTTCAAAGATTTTACATCCAAAATCCTACCCATAATGGTTGAAGACACACAGCTTTGGAAAACTGTATTTCAGATGTTCAGGATGGACTTATGTGAACACCTATGCACTGTTTGCCATTTTAGTGCAGACTCTCCTAACATCATCCCTTTAACACTTGCTCAAACAATCTACAACTACAGACACCACAACTACAAACAACTGCTCAACTACAGATCATCATCACTTACTTCTGAATTTTTTGTAGTAGCAGTAGGTTGACTTGCAGTCACATCCCCATGACCCCATTTTAGCTCGAATTCAGTAGCATAATGTCTGCAGCACGTATCAAGAGGACTTCCTAACATGATTTAACATGTCCCACTCCAGCACTACCTGATGTATCTGACTGCCTCTCCCTGCAGCAGCAGACCTGTAACAGCAAGCTGCAAGTGATACAAGTTTCTTTCTTTGTAGACAGCTATTCTTCTGTGCCTCTGTCCCTGGTGAATTGTGCAATATCAAAAGTGTCCAGTGGCCCCAGCAGCCCAAACTTGCTGTTTCCTGCACAGCTCAGAGCTCCCAAGGCACACACAGCTTACACATTGTTATCCCCCTGGCTCCTGGTGTGGTAAGTTCGCCGCCCTGCCGTCTTCCCGTTCCTCAGCTCCACCGCAGGCAACTCTTTGAAGTAACAGCAAAACTGCTGAATGTTACTAGGAAAAAGGAAGGAAGAATGAAATCCTTAAGGGGCAGAAAAAAAAGATAATGTGTATTCTGGAGCTTGTTCTTTGAAATGCATAAACACCACTTCATGCAGTGGTACAGGACAGCAATCACAAACAGTTCCAGAGACAAGAAACATTGTAGCAAATACCTTCCTTCAGTAACTAAGTAGATCTGCAAATACCACTGTCATCCCAGCTTCCTAAAATAATTACATTTTGGCTCTGCTTTGACTAAGAGATACCCTGCCAGACTGAGCATTTCCTAACAACCCAGACTTGCATTTGCTGAGGAAGTTAATATATTTCACTGGCCTCAGCAGTGAAGGGGCACTCTCCTGTTCTGCCAAGGACATGACAGGTTTCCTCTGGAATGCTGTACCACAGGATGTGCCTCACACCATGAAACACAACTTCATCAACCCACGCACACCCACTCCTGTCCAGTGGGAACTTGCCAAATTCACCTGCCCAGTGCTACAGCAGACAAGCCCCCTGAGGGGTGGGAGGGCTGTGGAAGGTACCTGAGTGACTGAAGGATTGCGTTCATGAAACAAGTGTTCCCCAGGTTCCGAAGGCCTGTGGCACAAAGGGCAGTGGTGCTTCCCTAGAATGAGAACAGGGAGGTTAAAGAAAGATTTATCCCTGCTCCACCACTTCCCCCACTCCAGAGTCATCACTGTTGGATCAGCACAGATCTGATGGAACCAGACTACACTGAGTGCAGCTGCAAAGCCAAAGCAACCACCTCAGCAGCTCCAATTGCCCTGAAGCTCCATCTTGACATGAAAACTGTTTCTTACTCATTCCTGTCAAGAGAAAACTATACTACGTCTTCTCCTGTGCAAATAAATCCAGAACAGGACAAGACAGAGTTAATCACAGGCTCTCATTGCCAAAGATTTATGTGTATATATGTTAAATATTCACATTCCAATAGTGTTCAGTGAGAACTGGACTGCAATTTCCCTACAGTGCCTTTGAAATATGAAAGTACCAATCCTCATCCATCTTTTCCCATGTCTAATATGCACAGTGTGGCCACCTCCAGGTTGTTTTTAAGTCACCAGAACTAGTCTGAGTCTCAGTGGGATTCTGTGGTGGCCAGAAGGGTTTTTGAAAGACAAGACAACAGCATTTATTTGGGAAATAAACAGTCAAGTCAGACTCTGCAAAGAGGCAAAGAGTGGAAAAAAGAGAAGCAAAATACACACCATTTACAGCTTATAACCACGAACCCACAGATGAGCTTGCTTTTTGTCAAATTATCTCCAGGGTGGGTGGGGAGGAAAGGGAAGAAAAATGTCGACAACGTTGCATTTGTGATTCTAGAATCTGCAACACTTGGACACATTTCATTGTCCACAAAATACCACACTGGAAGTTCATCAAATTTTTGAGTATTCTTCATTGTTCTAAGAGAATTTAAAAGCTGGGCTATCTTTTAGTATCTCAAAGTGCAAACACCATAGTGTTCTGAGCACATTCTTTTCTCACTCTTGCTCCAAGTGCCACAGCACAGCACTAATGCACACAGCATTTGCCCCTGCAGTTCAAGATAAGATTCAATATGGCAACAATAAAAAGATAATCTGTTGGTAGAGGCAATATTGAAGTATTAATAAAACTGAGAAAACAGCACAGAGTAGGAAGAACAGAATAAGCATTTAGTTCAAGCCTTCTAAATCTGTGTTGTCCTTATCTAAATGTTGCCTGGAATTTTTTCTTCTGGCTTTTACTGACTTTCAGTTTTCCAGACAATGATGGTGTGTACCTGCCGTAGCAAGAAAGCCCCACTATTTCTCCCAGGCTTCCTCAATCTCTGCAAGATTGGGACAGTACAGGAAGCACACACAGCATATTCAGACAACTCTAAACTGACTGTAGTAGTGCATTTTTTAAAGTAACTAAACCCCTCCAGACTTCGCCAAACAGCAACCAACTGCTTTGCTCCACCCCAGGCTCTTATTCCCACTTGCATCCTTCTCAGATGTTCCTATGGCTGAAGAAGCTGCTGCTCCAGCTCCCTTTGGTGACACTGCTGTCCCAGTATCTCCCCTCTCCACCCTCAAATTCTTGGAGAAATTATGAAAACAAGAAACTCCCTTAATCCAATCTGTGCAAGAGAGACATCTGACTTGGGACATTCTTTGTTTGGAAGAAATGATGCAGCCCTTCAGCCATCTAGCCAGGGCTGGATCCTCCTCTCCTGGGTGCTATCCTGCAGATCTGAAGTTAAAATAGCAGGAAGATGAAATGAGGAGAAGAAAAGCTTAAAAACAGTCCATAGCTCCTCTTGAAAGCAAGTTTTACGGAGCTCTTTTAACAAACTAGTAACATTTTTAACTTTTTCCTAACAATTACTCTTAGCCTCCCTCAAGAGTGCACCTCCTCCTTTGCCTTCTGCACCTGGGAGAATAAAAAAGCAAAAAACCAAAAAAAGACAAAAGCCCCTTGCCTGTGCAGAAAAGCAAAGCTCCATCTTGACATGAAACCCTTCTAAAGCCCAGGGAAGCTCAGCCTACATCAAAAGAAATGCAGCAGAGTATCAGCCATGCTTGTGTGTGAAGGGGCTTTTTTAGGTGTGTGGCCAGAAGATGCTTAAGTGCACCAAGCAGAATTTGGGTCTAGGCCAACTATAAACCACAGCAAGTTAACAAAAACCCTTTAAACTCACTGTACCAGATATGTTGTACTTACATTTACTTTCAATAACTTGCTGTTCAGAGATGAGTTTTCCAATAGCTTTCTTTTCCTATGTCTGTCTGATGTAAAGGCTGAACTGTTGGAAAGCAATTAAAAGCAGTTATTTACCACAAAAACAACGTATTGTGTGGAATGGACCAGAGAAAATCAACTCATGTTTAACAGAGTGATTCTGTCTGTCACCAACTGTCACTGACAGCAAACAGGCTCCCCACTGCTGCAGTCTGAAATTGGCTGCACCTCCCTCGGGGCACAGCCCCACGGCCCACCAGGGAGTTAATGCAGGATGTTCTGCCCAGGGACATGTGCCCTCAAGAGTGGCCTTAATAGCAGCTACTTGTCATCTAAAATATTAACCCTTCTCCTAGTTCAAAGAAATCAAATACTTCTGTCAGGAGAATCGTCTAAGCCTTTAGGAATACAGCTTCAAAAAAATCAGGACAAAGTTAAGTTACCAAAAATCAAGAATATGTGCAACGTTAGCACTTGTGTATTATAGCTGACTTCTCTTACTTAAATAAAAATACATGAAGTTCTAACATTTGTGTAATACTAAGTTACAAAAATAATTGCTTAGTCTTCCACACATCAATGGAAATGAATGGCCCCTCAATTAAACCAGTTGATGATTTCTCTCTAATTTGATTGTGAAATCATTGCTTGTTTCAGGGATTGGTTGGTAGGTTTTTTCCCTTTTCTTTCTTTTTTATTAAAAAGCCCTCCAAGCATTCAAAAACCACCATTACACAGAATGGAAGCCTGCACTGTACCTTTTACCTCCCAAGAAGTTAGATCTCTTGGACATTTCCAATTCACTTCTCATTATGCTTGAACATCTTTACATTTCATTATGTACCTGACAAGGCCATCAAAAGAGGATGGAAAATAATTAAAATATTAATATAATCTACCAAGTAATTGATACACTTAGCTCAGGGAGGAACCAGACATTTCCCCAGAGCACAGCAATTTCTTTGCAGGAGTCCTGTGTGAACTCAGGGGCATTCTGATGTATTTGGAAGCACTGAATGCACCCATATTTCCATTTGGCATTAGGTAAGATTTTCAGGCCAACTGTGCAAGCACTCTTTGCTCTCTAGGACTGGCCACAGCACATACATCACCCAGATCAGATTATCTGCTTTCCAGTGGCACAGCACCTGACAGAGGCAAAGCAAAAAATGTTTCTTCTGTGTAGTTCCAAGTTCATAACACTTCTTAATCTTTTTGCTAGCAAATCAAACTGTACAATTAATATGAAGACTACTTCCACCTGCACTTCTTGAATTTCTCTGATTAAAAAAAAGCTTATTCTGGCTTTTTCACAAAGCTCTGACAACACTATTTGTTTCATTCTGAAAAATCTCTCTCATTTATATAGAAAAAGACCAGAATTATCATTTAGGTAGAAATTCCTGCATCATCATATACTGCTTCTGCGAGATTCACTGTGTAAGAAACAAGACATACGATCATGATCAATCAAATCCATATGTTCTGCACCTCTGCTTCTCAGTGATGAAAAAAGGTTTTTAAACACAGTGTCAGACACATAGAAGGATTAGACACATGTAATTAGATACATATAAACATATGAAACAAATACCACCTCACTGATGCACTATTACAAGTCTGCCCAAGGCAGTCTGGATGCAAACAAACTACTTACTTTTCCAAGTTCTGTAGGTGCTCTCTGACCTTCTGTACCAGGCCCAGCTTGGTATCATTGACTACAAAATCATCACAGCGGTAACTGCAAGAGAAGTATTTTTCAGAATATGCAAAGCATCTCAGTGAAGCAGATCAAACCACACAAGCCTACGTGTGGGTACCACCAAAGTGATCGAGTGAAAGATGATGAGAACTGGGGAGCACAGCACTTCACACTGAGCTTGGTTCCCTCTGAGAACCCTCCCTCCAGCAGAACAGCATACAGGAACCATCTTATTGCATGGGTTTTCTGCTAGTTTAGTTCTTTATTAGAAATCAAAAGCATGAGGGACTGCCTGGCCCAAGGCAGAATTCCAGTCTGACAAAAACTGAAACAGTGAAACCAAAAGCAGACTCAGTAGTCTATCCACAGATTCATCAGAAAAGACCAACTGACCCCTGGTAAACAGAATACAAAGCTTTTATTAATTTTTAAACTATTTTAACACTGTAAAGCTATGACTGAAACCTGAAGTGCTGAACAGATACATACAAACGTCAAAGTCTGTGCTGCTGAAAAAACACCAGGGAAGACGAACTAAGGGATCACTTGAGTTTTCCAAAGTCAGGCCAGAGGTCTGTGGCAACTTGTACCTCGTGCTTAACCACAAATATCATTCCATCACTCATCAGTTTCTGTACATACTGTGAAGTGTCAAATTACAGCTTCAAATTTTGGCAGGTAAGTGAACAAGTGAGGAAAACTAACTTTGCATATGTTTAATATCAGAACATGTCACTATGTCTCTCCTTTCCCTTTGGCACAAGAGTGACTCAAATGCAAAATGTATCATCATCACCTCAGGCTATTCCTCTGCTGGAGCAGATCCACATTTGCTTCCTAATTTAATGAAGCTACTGACTTCAGGCACAAATGGAATTCACAACACTCTTTGTTGCATAAATCTGCAGTATTGCCAGTGTTACTTCGAATTCTACATTCTTGAAAAGGCTACAGAGTTGAGAAAGTAAAGGTCCTTGCCACTGAATGGAGTTCCTAAGATCAGCGTGTTCAGGACCTCCGATTTTTGCCTCTAAGAAGAGAAATTAATGTGACTCTCAAGTCATCCAAATCCACGTAGAAGTTATGGGTACTTACACAAGATCTAGAAATTAGTAAGATTACCAGTATTTTATTTTTTTTTTTACGTTTTTAAAGATGGCCACAGACCAAGTTAGTTTGGGAGGGGAAAGAAGCCTGTTAAATGTGGTTATTTTTCAGCCATGTCTTAGGTAGTCCTTGTCAGCTTTTTCAGCCACCTACAAAGACCTACTGAGGTGCTCCTGCATTTGCCACTCCCACAGGACACCCCAATGCTTGGGGCACATGAGGCTAGCCAGTTGAATACACAGCCTGGGGCTCCTGAGCAGGGGCACCCCGGCTGCACCAGCACAGTCACACTGCTGCTAGTGCTGGAGTAGCTACTGGTGAGAAAGCAGGGCGTGGAAGCAGATACAAGCTCACTGAAAGCCTCTATGAGAACTTATTGCTGAAAGATTATTTCATTGCTCCCATGCCCTGAAGATCACATTAACCTTATTTTTACATAGCAGTTTAGCACTTGCCCCAGATAGAAGAATAAAACCAAATACATCAGGAAATGTCAGGTTCCTTCCAACACTGGAAAAGTAATTGTAAGTTTCATTTAGAATCAAGACAATCTTCTATTTCTTTATTTAATGGGTAGGTTTTTTAAACCACCTCTCTTGCAATACTGAGGATTCAGCACTACTATTAGAAATAATAGCATTACGTCCAATCTATTTTGGATAAACCAAATAAACAGATTTAGAGGTAGTTTATGTTTTCGTAACTTAAATTTGCTAAGCCCACACACCTTAAGACGTGTAAGGTGTTTACCTTAAGGGTAAACTGCTGAGAAATCACATCCTATCTGTGAAGCTGGCATTCCAAACAGCTGCCTAATTTGTGATCCTCAGGATTATCACAAATTAACAAATACCTTTTTTGGATACAGCAGGTCTACAATATGCTTTAACAGCAACAACACAGAACAAATTCTATACCTTGCAGAGGGTCCCTTATATGGCTTAGCACAGTATTTTCCTCTATACACTCTATTTTTAGTACCTCTACTACCTCCAAGACCTAGCCTCATTTGCTTCTAAAATGGCATTGAGCCAGTGAATGTATGCACTGCTCTAGGAACCCAAGCTCTTAGTGCTGTTACAGTGCTTAGGAGAGACAGAACTTCATGCTGTGTTTAAAAGCCCTGACTAGATTTGAAGAATTTGAAGGATAGGAGAAATTAAGATAACCCAGGTTTCCTTAGTTACACCAACACCTTATATGAATAAACAAAGAGCTCAAGTTTTACTGTCTGGATAAAAGGCTTTTTTACTCTCTGTATTTTCACTGATTGTAGAATGGAAAATAATAGTACTAAGCAATCTCATTTTCCAATGCTCATGGCACCAGCACAGTAAGTCTGGTTTGTTTTTTAAAGAGAACTATCTTCACAGAGACTAAAAAAGAATATTTCTAAGTCCTTGACAGTTGGTTATTTTTACACTAGCCAGGAACACACACACACCCCCCTGACACAACTGTGTCCATTTAAGGGATAACAAGAGAGGTAATGGGTGAGAAATCTGACCTGCAAACTGTGTCTGGGATTATATGAACATGGGAAACATTATGCAAATACATAAACAGGGGAGCCTTTCTTCTTCCCTGCCAGTTGTCTGTGCACTAGCACAGAGAAAACCAATTTACAAGAGTTCTCTTTCAGGAAAGCGAGGTTCTTACATGTATCATTTTACTTCTCGTGCACAAAACAAAAAATAACACAGAATGAGAAAGCACCCTATGACAGTCTGAAGACAAAAAAAGATCTGTACTTCTTGCAAACTCTTAGTGTGTAGTACTTTGGAACTAACTGAAAGGCTGATTACCTCCAAAAAGCAGGATTCAGGACTCTCTTTTTCTCAACAGTTAAGACCTCAAACGTAATTCAGTCTCGGGGTTTAGTATTGTATCTATTGTCTCAAAAGTGACCAAAGACTTGAGCAGAGAGTTGTACTCTCATAACAAATAAAATACTAACAAATTCTCTCAACTTTTCCACTGGTAAGGCTGAGCAGTTGAATAGGAGGACTGAGTAAGCAAACAACAAAACCCACTGGAGAGACTGCATGACAGGTTATGGCATGGCCAAAGGAAAGCAAAGGATCAAATGCTGCCTTCTTAGAAAGCCCAGACAGGCCTGTTCACTGATACTGTTGTTCAAAACACGGCGGGACCCCCAGTTTTTAGTGATTTACACTTTTATTTATTGGGTAGCAAAGGGGGTCCCGGGTGCAGAGCAGGAGCAGTCCAGGTCAGCGTCGGGGTGCTGCGGAGCCGACGCTGGGTCCTCTTCTTGGGCAGGAGCTGGTCCCTGGATGTTCCTTCTGGACCAGCACACTGTGGGCTCACTTGGGCCCTCTTTTTTACAGTTTTTGGTACATTTTCGTTGGTCACTTTTTACCTTTATTTGCATAAAAGGTAAGATGCTGGTTGGTTCTTAAAAAAGTTCTATTCAGGCTGGCAGGCCTGCCCTTCTAGGGGGTCCACCCAGGCTACTCAGGGTATTCAGGCAGGCTCGTTAGCCTAGGCTATTCAAAGGCAAGCAGACAGTTTCATCTGCCCAGGGGTGTGCACTCCACCCAGGCCACTCAGACTGAAGAGCTCACTCGCCCTTCCCCCAAACCTGCAATTACACTTTTAACACAATAACAAAACTTTCTAACAGTACATGCATTATCAATATAACAATTATCTAACAATATTACTAATCAACAGTATAACAGTTTCTAACCTATTCTTAACACTATCATGCAAGCTAAGGAACACAGTAAATCAGGATCCAAAGGATAAAAAAGAAATAAAGAGTATCCTACTCAGCTTTGTGCAGTAAACAGAACTGCAAATAAAAATATAAAAGCCAGCACTGCATCAAAATATCTGCATTATTTTTACAGTAGAAGTAAAATTCAACTAAGTCTTAGGATGGTATTTCATTGACTTTCAAATTATTGAGACAGCCCACACCGGTAGCATAAAATACTCATCTTTACATAAAAGTCCACTTAAAAGAACCACCATGGCATAAACTTAGGACTGTCTACTGGATTCGTGTCTACACTGCAGCTCACAAATAGCCTTTTCAAAGCTATTGAAAGCCTATTCACTCTCCACAATAGCTAATTATGTCTCAAATTTACCCAACTATTTGCTTAAACTGGCAGCACTATTGGACAGCAGCCTCCACGGTACTGTCCAAAATAAAGGTGGAAAAGTTGATCTGGATGCCTTCTGCTTCATCTTTAAACTTCTGTGCTCATTTCAACTGGGTGCAGTAACAAACTCAAGTATCTTTCCCTGGTTATCATGTGGGAAAAACCTGAAATAGCCTAAATAAAAGCAAAGATAAACTGCTTTTGAAACTTGTTCAGCTTCACATTAGCACAGGAGTTATAATTTGCTGGTGAATTACCCGCACAACAGGAACTCCCCAAGGCAAAGCTGCCTACAATTAGTTCCAGTTCATCCATCGATGACTCAGCCCTCGACTACAGCAGAAAAGACATCACATGCTGAACTGCTTCCCCTTCTGTGCCCCCACGAACACGCACCTCCCCAGGTGCAGGTCTGCCTGCCCTCCCCAGCACAGCTGGGGTCACTAACAGATACCACAGCCCCCAGTCTGGCTGCTGGTATTCTGCGATGCCCACACGGGGTTTGAGATAAGGTCAGCAGGGTGCTCAGACGTGCTGCTCTAACTCATCAAGCCTCACCAAGTCGGGAACACTATTTGTCACAACAGAGACATAATCAAAGACTTCAAATACTCTGCTAAAATTCCTCCACAGATTATTACCTTCAGAATGACTGGAAGACAGGGCATAATTCAAACAAAACAAAAGGAGAACACAGAACTTAGCTGCTACCAGTATTAACTGGAAAAGTGAAACTAGCTTCCCATAGCTTTTATGCAATACTGGTAACCTGTGCATATGTATTACTTAGAAAACTTGACTGTTTTCTCATGTATTCACATAGAAGCAGATAAAAATGCTGGTCATTAAAATAAAACGCAAATAAAAGCAAAATTCCCCTACATCACAAAGTTACTAAAACCTTTCTTCTATGCTTAAATGCCTACAGCTGCTTGCACCATCTGAGCAGTTTCTGAGTGGCTCCAAACAACATTTCTTCAGGTGAAATCACATAACTGGGGTTTTACTTGCAGGGGATAAAAATATTTGTCACAGCAGCATTCCTCATAAAACTGGATACCCAAACTTCAAACGGATTTTTTCCCCTAAGGAACTACCCAAAAGACACCCAACTATTTGAACAAAATACCCACTGGAGGGCCACATATCCAGTAATTTTACAAGACCGTAACAGGGATTTCCCTGAGATTTGCACTGCTCAAATTCTGCACTGCCACACTGCACAAGTAACAACACACATGGGAAACCATGGAGCAGCTGCAAATGGGGAAGCACCTGTCAACAGCTTTGCTTAAGGGGGAAGAGGAAGGATGCTGAGGCAAAAAGCAGTGCTTTTCATTGACTCCCAGTCTTTGTCCTCTGGGGAACGAGGACTGTGGGGAATAGCAGCATCATTATTAAGTTTCCCTAAACAGTGCTTATCACACTGCAAGAGCCCCACAGAAGGAATCAGCCCAGGCCATTGTGCTATTTAAAGAAACATTTCTGATTCTTTTCCTTACTCTTGCCAGAGACTTGATGCTGCTTCCCAACAGGATCCGTCACTTTCCCACCCTCACAGAAGGTACACACACAAACACAACTCGAGTTCAGATCTCTTGGGCAGGAACTACAGTGTAGTAGTTTACTTTCTGAATCCTGACAAATAAAGGATATGTGAAAGGCTCACCAGCTTGATGGAAGGAGCAACAACAACCAAACAGCTTTCGCAGTTAAGAGGTCTGGGTCTCCACATAACCCAAAGCAAACAGAAGCAACTCCAAACCCCATAGCACTTACTTTAAAATAAGTTTCTTCTGTTTAAGACATTTGAAATGTGAGAGTTTAGTTACAGCCAGTGCTACAATACACATGGAAAAGCAGAGTGTTCCAAAAAGACAGGTCTGGAAAGCAAAAGATGAAATGCTCAAAAATGTGTGTAATATAATGCTGCACAAGAGTCTGGTATTTTCACCTTCTAGTATATAAAAAGTTGTCAAATTACAGAGTTTAAACCCTTACCAGTATGTACTGTAACTACTGCAATCCATACACACAGTATGCTGAACTTTCTCCTGTTTTTCTGTTTTCTTATGATTGGTCATAGGAATCTGTGCATCTTCGTAATGCTTTTTTGCATGGCCATTCACATATCTAAAATAAATGTAAAAAGAAGAAGTTTATACTTCTAAACAGATAATCAACATGCATTAAAAAAACAGGAATAAAAAAGGCATCCAATATTTACACCAGCACTAAAATAGACAATTCACTTGTGTGAAAAAACTGGCTAAATTTTCCAATGTTTCCCCCCTTTACTCTCTCCTGTGGTCCAAATTAGCCTCTCCATCTCCTTGACCAAATCCCAGGATCTGTGCTCTTAACAGACTAATGCACCTCGACAACTGAGAAAATCCTAAACTCCCTTTTTCCATACCTGTAGTGCAGTTAGCTCTCTGTACTGCTTTCCCATATACTCTTCTTACAGCTCTACCATTTCTCCCCCAGCACTTGTGTTTGGGATCCCTTTAACAGAGTGCTGACCCCCATTTTCAGCTTTCCCATTCTGCAGCATGATTTAATGTTACAGTCATCAAGTTCATGAACTTGTGCTCTGGAGCTAGTGGTTACATAAGGGAATAAGAAATCTAAAATCCTGCAGCTCTTTTACTGACAACAATGAGCATTTTCATGCTGAAAGTTTGAGATATAGGAAATTAAGCACCTTTAATTTAAAAAAAAAAGTGTCATTATAAATGCAAGAGCCCTAAGGTATATTTTATCTTCTCATTCAATTATTTTCCGTTCTAAGGATGGGAGCAGTTTGGAAAAACAAAAAAAAACCTGCATAAATAACTGACTCAATGTCTACCAAATGCACATAAGAAAGGCCATTTGGGGACAGTAGTAATTTTTTCTAAGATTAGTAACAATTAAAATATTCCAATTATTTATTGCACACCATGAAGTATCTCCCCCTCTCTTAGACCTCACCAATATAAATTTATTAAATAAATAAACAAAGGGGGAAAAAGGGTTGGTGTCAAAAACTCTGAATAGGACACATTATTAAAACTGTGCCACTTAGTGACACCCAGATCAAAGAAACAAAACCTGGAGTTCATTCAACCCACTTTAAAAGACAAACTCACTAAGTTTAATGATGCTTTCCCAGAACAACAGCACACCAGCACAGATGTTACCCAACAGATGAAAACATGTTCACATCTCAGATACAGTCTAAATGTCAACATTAACTGCATTCCATTAATATGTGCATCTCAAACATTTATGTAGCAGCACATTTTCTACAATTATCCTGACATATAAATAACAGCATTGACTGTATAATTCATCTACAATTTATCTGGTGCACTTCATCTAATACAGACATCAAGGAGAAGCCTGAAGGAATTCTGATGGCAGCTACTTCTTACATGCTATGGCAATAACTTTAGGTCCAAAGCTACGTTGCAGTATATTTAAGCTATTTTCAGTCTCAGCTGAATAGCTGCTGTTTCTCTCAAAATAAGCTGTGCCAACTTGTGGCTTTGCAAAAATTCTTATGGTGTTTATCTTATCACAAAAGAAATTTGTGAAATTCCACAGAATAGAACTTTGCAATAACCTACTAAATTATCAGTTCTCCACACACTTTTTGAACAGAGCAATCAAATTTACTGTCCACTGTACTTTAAAAACACAATGAAATAAAACCCCCATATCTTGAATATAATCTCTGGACTCTCATAAAGTAGCAAAGAACCATGTTAAGCATAAACATACAATGTTAAATGAGATAATGAAAGGGAAATTTTGAATGAACTGCCTCAGAGTCAAGCAACAAAGGAGAAAGATAAAGGTCTGATTGAAAGATTTGCTCACTAACACTGTACCCACCTTCCACAATGGACACTCGAACACGTCAGACAGACCCAGGGACTTTTATTTGACCGGCACACTATAAAAAATTTAAATAAAAAAAGTGTCAAATGAATGACATCTACTTGATTTTAAAATACAATACAAAAACATCAGAAGGACAAAAACACTGGCAAGCCTTCCAATTTTTTCTTTTGGCTTTTAATAACAGTCCCGTGAACACAGGATAAAAAGCTATGGCACTTCTGCTTCATAAAACTTGTTCTACAAGAAACCATTTTAAAGAAGATATTGCAAGAAAGCTTGGCAATCTGATAAGAAGCACACAGAATAAATTCCTGTGCAATGCATGACAATACACACCATTTATACAACGTGTATTCCTATGCTGCAGTGCTGATACAGGATTTATCCGTAATGACTTCACCCTCAGTCCTGCACAAGCAGCTGAAAGGTTAAAATGTAACACCAGTGCTGTGCTTCACAATCTACTCAAGACATCAGAAGATGTTATCTAAGTTTTTGGCTGTCAGATTTTAAGTCTAGAAAATTTAAAATATGGATGTTTTAAACTAAAGGGCTTAAACAAAAAAAATGGCAAACACTAAAAAAAGATGAAACACCATCCCAGGGTAGAAACATAGAAATGGGATATTCCAACTCTAATTCCAACCCAGCAGGTCACTGAAATAGGGATGCTATGAAATACAACGCTTAGATTGAATGAAATAAAATTGGTAACAACTATCCATTACCACAGAATTTACAAAAATAGTATTACTCTTTCAAATAACCAACTAACATGATGAGAAAATTAAAACAAAATGTTAAGTGCACTGCTACGAGGGCAGAAAACAAAAATAATATACAACTTCAATTATCCCCAAAATATAAACTGTATGATGCCACACCCATAAATTTTACACACCATAAATTTCTGCTGCTTGGAGCAGCCAGTGAAGAGAGTCACAGAGGAAAGAAAAGGCATTGGGAACCTGAGGGTCTGTGAGGCCAGGGGGTAGAAAGACAAAGAGAAGAGTACTGACCCTGGTTTTACATGTAAATGACTTAAATTGCTATTTATTGTGAGAAAGCTTGAGAACAGCCCTCCCCTTCTGGAGTCACACCTTAAAACAAGAACTGAAGCAGCACAGAAGCTGCTCCAGGGTAGGATCACCTCAGCAGGCTAATTCAGGACTAGCAGCAAAACTCAAAATACAGTTCACCAAGCAACAAACCATGGTATATAGCAAACTGTTAAGATCCAAGACTTTCAGAGAAAACCGAGCTAAGAAAAGTAGTTTCTTTATCAAATTAAATGTTCATTAAAAAGAAAGGGGTCAATTTTGATTTAACAGAGAACTGACAAGCTTAGTTATTTAGAAGAGCTAATATATTTTTCCACTGCCAGATTTTACCTTTTTGATTTAAATCAGATGGGAAAAAAAGAGTACACTTCTTTTTAAGCAATTGTTTTTTGCATCTGAATTCATTATTACAAATAGCTGCTGTATTTCAATTCAAAAGCTAAATCCAAGGCATCTTTAAAATGAGAATGTTACTGTGTTAACGTGGGGGGAAAAAAGGCACATTCTTCAGAAATATTTTATTAAGTAACTTCTACAAACTCTTTAGTCAAGACTCCAGAACTGCTTCCTTCAGCTACTTTACTTGAGAAACAGATTTTCCCACGTCTCAGTTATCTGGCATTGGTTCTGCAAAGCCCAATTCTTCTATTTCTAAAGCTGTTTATTCCCACAGCTGTGATGGTCATCTTGCAATAGACAGATGGCAGCCAGGTAGAGCTGTTTTGGTTTACATTTCAACTCAGGAACATGAAAGAAGTTTGCCTAATTTGACCAAAATGTTACCACGAAATGCAAAATTTAACTGACAAACAGAAGAGAAAGGGAAGATCTTAAACAGCCATTATCAATTAAAAATGGGCTAAAGGAACCACTGGTCTACCCTGATACAGTATTATTTGCTTGAATTTACAAACGGCAATGTAAAATATTAACCAGAAGAAAAGAAGCCAAAACCATTCATGCAAATAATCTGTGTTTAAGTGCTGAGTGAAGAAAGCACTACCCTACACTTTCCACGCCAGGAACATAAAAAGATCTTCCTATCATTAAAATCCTAGTAGAAATTTCCCACTGTGAAATAACATGTTTGCTTTCACTATGTTATCATCTATGCATGGAACTGGTTCTCAACCAGTAGGTCAAAGCATGATGATGGAAACTATTACTCCTACTTTCCATCCCTACCAGACAATTACAATTTCACATTCAGGTACTTTAAATACCTGTACTGCTTGTTTGTCAAGTGTTAAATTATACTGCAGGAGTGCTCATTCTGCAGGTTTTAATGTTCTGCACAATGTCAACAAACAAGTTCAGCCTCTGCACAATACCAAAAAAATAGTATACACTAAAAAGTTCCATCCATGCGTATCAGGGAATAGGAAAAGATGGCTCATTTGTTTACTTTAACTTTTAGGAAGAACTTTGCTCCAATTGCATCACATCAGAAATGTGTAGTTTATCTTCTGCACAAACATCTCCACCCACAAAGAACTCACACCACATGGAAGTGACTCCCACTAAGATTAAACATAGAATCCAGTGTTAAATCTGTGACCTCCAGTTGTTCTGTTCTCAGAGAATTACACAACTGATTTTTTTAACACTTTGCTGGAGATTGCATTCTGTATATCTCTGAGGCTGGCTCAGCAGATAGCTGCATTAAAGCCTGGCTCTCCAGGCATTCCTCAAAGTTATCATCTTGCTACTTTATAAATTAAATTAGACTGGAAGTTTCAGGCATTAGTCAGGACTCTATCAAGATGGGCACCATGGAATGCAGAGCAAAATCACAGACACTGTCCAGAACTACTTATAATCTAAACTAGAGGTAGACAGTTTAGCTTCATGTGTAAAGACACTGCACATTATTCCCTTCAGAAAGAGTACTGACATGAATGCAGTAAGCTTCAAAGTAGATCAGAAGTGAGAGGGAGTGATCCATAGCAAATCCCTTTTCAATTCAAAGAACATTACACAGCCCTGGAAGCTGACCCCTAAAACAGACTTGAGTGTCCTGGACTTTCAGGTCAGACACTCTAAATCATGAAGAATGACTTTCAAAACCCATTTGTACAGGTACAGGTATATTTGCTCCATAATCAGTTTTCCAATTGGGATTTGGAGGTTTGGCTTGTTTTTCTTTTAGCACTACTTAAAAAAGAGAGGGGAGCATTACATTAGTATCCCTTACTTTGGATTAAAATTATGTTCAAACATTGTAACCACATTTTAAAAAATCATCTGTCTTATTTGGTGGTATACAGACCAAGGAACACTGGCTGCTTTCTCAGCTTGAACGAAAGTTTTGCTATTGAAACAGTTACCAACTGCCTCAATTTGCTGTATTTTTAAAATAGATTCAAGTGGTCGGGCAAAGACGAAATTAACGTATCAAAAGAAAAGCGAAAGCATAGCTGCAGTGCCACAATCTTATCTGAGGCCATTTGCCAGCTTACATCAAAATCATCTTAATTCAGAAGCTTATAAACACAATTTTTCATCATGTAATAGGAAGAAATCTTTTACAGAACGATTTCTCTAAGTCAAACCTGAATACTGATTTGTTACATAGTCTGCAAAGCCCTCTCTAAATGAAGAGGAATATCAATCCATCCCCAGGGGAGCAAAGACTCATACATAACTTTGGGAACACTCAGATATCCATGCAGCTTCCACTTTTTGCAAATCACCCAGATAAGGTTCACTGAGTTATGCCAAGTAGAATGAGCAAGATATGGCTAATCAGTTTGGTGTTCTCACCACAGGGTCCCCACCCCATCCTACCCCCAGATCGTGCAAATATGTACTTCTCGTGCTTGACTTTTTTTTCTTATTGAAAACTTACTCCAAATGCACTCATGGAAAGCATGACTGCTCCTGGCAAACACTGCATTTCTTACACAGCAAAGATACAGACTGTCACTGAAGGAAAGTTACACCTATGTAGAAGTATACAACCGACCTGTGGAACGAATGGGTTTGTTTGAACAGCACTCTGCATAGCCGAGAAACTGGCAATAGAAAAAAGCAGCAGGAAGAGGAAGAGACACACAGGAAGCAGTTTTTGTAAAGCAGCCAAGTTCAGAAACCTGCAAGATGCAGTGTCTGCCAGAGCTCTGGCAGCAGCACAGCCATGCAAGCAACACAGCACATGTGACCCCAGGCCAGAGCTGCTACAGAGCTGTGCTTACAGACAGGGTTTAAAATAGCCCTTCATTGCTACACTAAGGAAAAGGTCACCAAATATCAGCACATCAAGAACAATACTTTGGTCCTTCTGTTAAAAGCACATTGAATAGAAACAAGATAAGGGTCACTAAACTATTTCAAACAGTCTCCACAGCCTTTACCAGCCTAGGCCTAGCTCTCAAAAGGAGCTGTAGCAGCACTCACATGTTACTGGTCCAATTGCAGACCTCAGCAACACAGTGACCTGCACAGAAACATCTCCAGACTAACTGACCTCTGGTCAGTTCACCTTATGTTCACACAATGGGTCAGCTATACCAAAACAAGCTAAATTGAATGAAGAAACCCCACTGTTGCTCCACTCAGGAAGAAGGAACAATACTGACATACTCATGGTGTCAGTGGTACACTGACACTGTGCTGAGGCAATAATCCCACAAACATGAGCACTTGGTGACAAACACACACCTATGCTACATAAGTACAGCATGCTGTATCATGTGACACGTACCTATCCAAAAACCCCACAAGAATACTGTTACAAGAAATGGACTACTTTTCCTTTCCCACACCTTTATCCTAATTTTGCCTTAAAAATCTCTCAGTGTCCTGTTTAATTATGATTTAGTAACAGGACTCCCATTTTGCTCCTTAAAGAACCTGACAATTGCAGCAGAAGAGAGCTGGGCAGTCTCCACTAGCAACATGCAAAGAAAAAAGCAGCAACAATCCACACACCAAAATGAGAAACCCCTTCCCTGTAAAACACGACCCTTCTGCTGTGACACATCAGGCCTAAGGAACTGGACTGAAAGCTACCTTTTCCAAGAATCTGGAAGTAAAGGTGGGAGGAATTTGCAAGCAGAAATCCTGGTGACAATACAAAATCCTGTACAAGCATTTAACCAAATGTATAAAAACCCCTTCAGTAATAGCATTTCTAATGCAAAGATTTTTCAGTCACAGGATTCAGAGCATTTTTCAGAAAGCCCGTTTCCATTTTACAGATGAGAACAAGAGATTGAGTCATTTACCAAAAGAATTTTACCAGTATAGATCAGAACTGAACCTACTGGCCCATATACCTTAGTCCTTTAAATAATTTTAACCGCAGCCAAAGGGAAGATGTCTCAAAAGCCATCACTCTATGCAAAAATTTGTAAAGTGATTTGCCAAAACAGCTCTGAATTGAACACATAAAACTTCCCATATGCAATATACAAGAGGCATCAGGTGTCTGAGAGTCATCCATGAAAGCTGGTGTTCTTAGTAGAGAATCACTCAAGTTATTAACCTATGAGAAACATCAAGGAGACAAACACATCGGATGTGGTCCCTCCTCTGGGCTTACATGCTAGAGCTGCATTCCACTGCTGGAATTCACAGCTCTGGAACTCCCCCTGGATGCAGGCACAAGTCTCTTCAAAGACTGAATAAATCAGCGGAAGAGTTTTCTGCACAAAATCCCCTTTCATTCAAGACGTGAACATCCCAAGTTTAATGCACGTACCTCCTACCCTTGAAAGACCTTCTGTTGCAGTGGAGACGGCCACAATAGATAGAGTATCACCATGTAACATCAGAAGGCTTCTCTCTGTGAGATTCCACAGTCCATAGAGTATCACCACCAGAAGGCTTTAAGTGCCTGCCTCTGGGTCAACAACTACTTTCATAGGTTCCACAGTTGCTGCAGGCCCACTGGCTTCTTCTATAATCTCTGGAGCTGCTGTGGGACCAGCTGCCCTTTTTTTGTATAGCTGGCGGCTTCTTCCATGTCTTCTGTTGCTCCTGGAAGCTCTGGCCTCGCCCTCTGCCCTTCCAGAGGCCTCTGAAGCATCTGCTGCTTCTCATTCTCTAGCACAACCTTTTATACCCTTGATCTTACATCCCCTACACCTGTGTGCCCTTCTGTCACATTTGTCACACAATACTGACATTGGTCAGTATTCCATGTCTCATTGTCTTCTGCTATTTTTCACCTGGCTTGCACAGCTGTAGCTCATTAGGGATGAGGCTCCGCCGCAACCCCACTCCCAACTACTACAAACTGTGTCCCCACAACCTTCTTTACAGACAACTTCTAAATACTGAGGTAGGGCTGAGAATTCCTTCCCATGAGTAAGTACTTCTTCTGGGGAACAGTGAGACAAAGCAAGAGACACAGTGAAACTTTCACCCAGCCTAGCAGTTACAGCTTTCACCTACACTGCAGGCTCCACAGCAAGGAATATCCATGCACTCTACATTCAAAATCCACCATACAAAACACTCAGTTGTTAAAATTGAGACTGGAACCAAGGATTTTCCACCAAGATGAATGGACCAAATCACAACACTTGAGAGCCATGTGCGCTCTTTCCTCCTGGCCACAAACTCATTTATAAACCAGCATATATAATAAACAGCCTCTCAAGGCAAAAAATTTTAAGTCTTCCTCATCACAGAACATCAGTCAAGACTGCAGGGTATGTGGATATGTGCAGAATCAGACACCCTGGCATTGAAAAAACACTTTATTGCCAGAAACAAAGAAGCCTTAAACAATACAGGTATCCTCCCAAGGCACATCAGTATTTTTACCAGCAGCATGGAAAAATCCCTAACAGGCAATGTAAGTTCCTTACTAATAAGTACACATACACCAACACAACTGATCAGGTTCACAGCTTCTGACTGTCATTTGTGTACTTTAAAAGGCAGTTCCTTCAAGTGTACACGTAAGTTTTATTATTACCTGACCCTACTGTATATTTACATTCAGGACAAATCAAAAGTACGGAAAAGACAGGGCAGGCCTTAACATACCCAGAAGTGCAGTAAGAATGCTAGCACTACCTTATAATCTAGGAATAGGTTCTTAGAAGTTAAAGAAAGAGTTAGAAGTGCATGGTTGTTGACTGTGGGTTTTTTTTTGTTTGAGTGGGGAATGTTTAAAGCGTATATGCATTTGGGAAAAGCATCTGCTCCACATTTAAGAAGGGCAGTCAATTCCAGGTGAATAACTGTAATGAAAGTCAGGTGACAAAAAGGAAGTAAATGTTGCAGGAGTATTTCTTTAACCTCTGAGCAGATGAAAGCCCCATTCTAAACAAAGAATGCAGGAAAAAGGAACATTACAGGCTTTGAACACTAGAGACATATTCTTAGAAGCCAGCTGGTTTTACTGTCCAGGTTTTAAAGAATACTCACACTTGTTTTCAAACGTAATTTCAAGAAGTTTTCTTTCTCTCCTTCCCTCTGCCCCATTAAAAGAAGTTCATCCGTGCACTGAATTTGCTCTAAACTCTTAACCATGACAAAAAAAAAAAATTCTATTTAATGATACGTTGCATAACTTTCATTTGTAAGACATCTTTACTGCATATTTTAGAAAAACAGCATTCTAGCCAAAGCAAAATCAGACAGAAAGGGAAAAGGTTTTCAATTATACTATTTAAAATGCTTTGTTTTAAAATGAGCTAACACAGACATAACTGAAGTAAAAGTTAAGAAAAGACTAAGGAAATTTCAATTACATTTATATCAAGGCAAGAGAATTCACAAGGAAGTAAGTCTCCTGGTAAGCATTACTAAACATACAAAAACATTAAAGCCTGCTTTCACAGTGAAGGAAAGTCTCAACAGTATCAAGTCCTAGCCTGACTCAAATGACATTCAAATGTAAGAGAATTCAAATAAAACTCCAAAGAACATTTAAAGAAAGAAACAAACAACCCTCACTTGCAGCTATGGAAAAAAACCCCAAGTTACTTCCTCTGTCTCTATCTTTCAGCCAAAATCAGAAAGATGGGGTTTCTAGTAAGAAGACAAGTCATTTAGTGATAGTTTGTGAACTACTATTTGTGTTCATGCATACCTGTACATGTAGTGTCCTCCTCCTTCTGCTAAATAAAAGCATTGCTCAGTCTCATAGAAGAAATTTCACAGGTGGTTAAAGTGAACCATTCCCATTTACAGTGGAAAACCACACATAATTTAGATATACTAAACAACACCTGCGTGAGAATATAAACCGGGGTAAGTGTACAACTTTTCACAGAATAAGTAGGTCACTGAAGTGCCCAACACATTCCTAACGCTGAAGAATGTCAGAGAACAAGGTGATCAGCTTCATCTGCCTGGAATTCCCTTCCCCTAAACTCAACCACACTGGCTTCAGTTCGGCATTCAGATTATGCAATCAGAATTCCACACTGAGAAACGGGGATGTTACAAAAATGCAGGCGTTTTTGTTTGCCTGTATTCTCAGTGCAGTGATGGAAAAGCAGACAGGGAGGTCAGGAAATCTTCTTCTAAGCAGTGTAAACAGGTGCCCAGGAAGTGGCCGAACAAACTCGGGGGAGGAGGTGCCAAATCTAAGTCAGGTCACTCCCAGCAGCGCTACAGAGACACCCTGGGCTCGCTGCCCCGCTGCTCTCAGCGAGGGAGGGAGAGACAATCAGCGGCTGCCAGTCACACACAGACATTCGGCTCCCCGGCTACCCCACCGCCATTTCTTCTGAGAATTTCAGCTTTCTACATGCCCAGCCAAACTTCAGGACAACGTAGACGTGTCAGCAGTTGATCTTCCTGCATATTCCACAAAATTCATATCCTACCTGAAAGCAAAGTGAAAAGTATGGACAGACAGAAGGAAAACTATAGAAGCAGTCTGATCTTAATGAACAGGCATGGCCAAAAGCATTTTTAAAAAAATTACTGCCTCTATTTCTCCTCTAAAAAACTCTAAAAACGTTTTTTAGTTGTTTGGCTACTTCGATAACTAATTAGCATACAAATTTAAATACATATATTTTAAAATTGAAGTCTTTTAGCCTTCACAGAAAAACAGATATTGTTCCTCAGTGTAGCAGCAGCATCCACAAAAAAAAAGTTAGTCAATCTTTATCTTAGAGCAAGACACATAAATTTTCAGACGGCAGCCAGGAAAAACACAGCAAAGCCAACAGTGTAATGCCATTTTGAGTAAGTCAGCAATTAATAGCAGGTCAAAATATTCAAGCTGGGAATAGAAGGGAAAAGAGAGGAAAGACAAAAAGCAGTCTTCTTGCTTTCTTTATATAACCTAGTAATAATCTGTTTGTAGTTGCCACTATTACATTTCTACTTCCCCAATACGAGCAAAAGACACATTAAACCATCCCTGTGACCAAAAAAAAAAAAAGCATGGTGGATGAAAACATTACCAAATCAAAACATGATATGAAGGGTAAAACCCCAAAAAATTAGGAAGGTCAAGGCTATTTTGAGAAAATGTTATAAATAACTATGTAGTTATTGTCTTTCACTATTATTAGCTTTTGTAAATTATTTAAATATAGTACAGTTTGCAATCTCTTTTGATATAGTATAATTTGTCAGCCTTTTATGGTTAATACCCTAATCCCTGCATAAAATGCTTATCTTAGTGTAATAAATATATACATTATAGTTTAGGCTTTCACAAAATATTAAAATAGAGGCTATGTACTGTGTATTAGAACGTTAACTTTTGCAGAAGTAATTGTGTGAAATAATAACTAATGCCTTTATTTTTGCAGCTGACTAACAATAGTGAAATAGCTAATGTTGACTGAAAGTACTTGTAAAAATAGCTATAACGTCTGTATGATAAGATAACATTGAAAAAAAACAGACAAATAACACCTAAAGCACAAGGAAGAATATACCACTGACCCTTTAGTAACTGTCAAACCACAGACCAGGGAGCCTTGTGAAAAAACAAAAGACAAGACTCTCAAAATCACATCTGCATTGTGGCATATACTCTAAGAAGATAAGGTCAAGGGTCAAAATAAGATAAAGAATTCTCAGAACACGTAAACTCAAAGAAATGTCTGAATATGTATAATATTCATTAATATGCATCTGACCAATGCAATGAGAAAGTATATAGGAAAGTTGTTATACTTAAAGGTTTTGTCAGGCACCCCAGCGCTGGGTACTATCCCTTTTATCCCTTATTAAACTTTTAAAGATTTTAGAGAGCTTTGTTTCTCACAGTAAATACACCTATTTTGACACAGACAAGCAGATGCTCATATTCCCACCTATTAATTACCTTGAAAAATCAGTATTTCCCTGTTTAGTATTGATAAGGACCTTCAACCCCCATCCCCAAACCTGAGGGTATCACCTTGCTTCGCAGGCAAAAAGCTGTCTGCTTGTACCACCGGGGGCAGGCCAAATTCCAGAACCACCCCCTTGTTCTGCCCAGCTGCCTGGGGGTACTGGGATTAGATTCACCTGGGTAATTAAACCTGCCACAGAAATCTCAATCTACGTTTACAAGATCCAAAATTATGCAAGATATTCCAAAGGGGAATAACCCCAGAGGATTGCTTTGACATACCAGATAAGACTGCTAAATGCCAAGTGTACTCATCATGTCAAGTACCATTTAACACATCCTCTTATAATCGAGGAAAATAATTTTAAGGACAAAATCTTACACTACTTCCATAACATGGGCACCATAAAGCAATTCCAGTTCACTCTACAATAAAATCTGTTTCCTCCAACAATACTGAAGTATAAATCAGAACAGCCTTAACTAGTTTTCAGATCAAAATTTTTGATTAAATTGCACTTTCTAACCTTTATGGAATATTTTAATTAATGGCCTTTAATCACTTTTTACCTAGGTAAGGAATGTTAGTTAATACAGAAAGCAAAGCACGAAGGGGGTACTCGCTGATGAATGAAATGAGTGCTACTGATCAAATGAGAAATGGCTCAAAGCTTAATTTCATTCCAAACACCAGGTTTGAAACTTTCACTCTCTCAACCTCAGACACACATGTGACAAAAAAAAAATTAACGAGTCTAAGTGTGTCAGCCTCAGAACCTTGACGAGACCAGACAAACAAAGCATAATGCACTGATATTGTTTAACACCTGCATATCCTGAAGAGCTTGGGAAAGGCAGGTGAAAATCATCCTGCTTACATTGAAACCAGCTGTAATGAGATTTGCCCTAATCTGAGATAAATCAGGAGTCTGCCATGCACACAGGAGTGTCTCATCCTGCTTCCACAATGTCAGACAATCCTGTCTCCTTACCCTGCCACACTTTGAAGAGTAATTTCAAAGCACTGGATACTTAGAACAGTCAGTAATAAAATTTGCCCTTCAAAGTTGATCTCCAAAATCATTATGAAGATTAGATCTAGTTTCTCAAAGGCAATGTATTAAATGTCTACTTCTTTCCTCTGAAGCACCTCTTCCCCAAACTAATGTTCAAATTTTGTGATAGATTATGAATGTTGAGTAGGGTATGAACAAAATTTTGAAAAGAAAATCTAGAAAATATTGATCACCACCAATTTAAGTTTACTGACTTTTTAAAGATACTAAGCATCTGAAAAGACTCACTTCTTTTTTGCAATTGAAAGAAAATTTCCATCTAACTTGAGACCAAAATTAAGACATTTACCCTATCTCAAAAATGTGCATTTTCTAACAGAACTGGCTCCAAAGCAGTGTGCTCTATCTCACAGGCCAGGGTAAGTTGCTGACCCCACGGTCAGTTCACACATCAGTAAGCAATTCAAACGGAGGAAAAAAAAAAAAAAAAAAATTTAAGGAAAAGAAGACTGAGTCTGAAAAAAACCAAATCTAACAAGCTAACTTAAAACAACAGCCAGGGAATGGAATCTAATGAAACATAACAACCTATAACGTAGAGTTACTAACAAGCATTCCTCCATAGCACTCACCCAGAAAAATGAAAAGGTGAAAGAGTACCCAATTCTGAAATTAAAGTTACTGAATAAAAAGGGGTCAATTAAAAAATATATTTACTTTGTCATTTAAATTTCAGAATAAATCTGGCAATTTCCAAGCCAAATTAATTTTCCAGATGTAGGGTGACAAATAATCCTCACACACACAATACAGACCATTAGGTCCACACACTGTCCACGATCTTACCCCGAGTTTACACACAGAGAACTGAAGTTTTTTTAGGAATAAGGTCCTACCTACCCCTCTCCAGTTTCAGCAAGTTTTCCCTCCTACTATATTACAGTACTCATGAAAAGACAGAAGAACTCAGGACCTCTAATAATAAAACTGGAAAAGCAGACAGAGACACAAATACTTATAGAAATGGAGAAGCAACACTAAGAAGCAGCTGGGATGAAAAGGAAAGCCAAGGGGGTAAAGTCTGTACCTGTGCTTTTACACTGTACTTGTTTTGGCACTGACTGCAATGGTCCAAAGCCAAAACCCACAGTGTGGCAGAATGGCTTTACCTACCCCAGTGAAAGCAGAACAGTGCGACTAATTCAGCTGAGAAAACCAAACCTGACTGGGGGGCAGGTGGGGAAGCAGCAAACAAAAAAAACATCAAAAGCAGCCTGACCCAGTGCAGTCATGTTTTTGAAAGTTGTACTTGGCCCAAAACATTTGATCTCTAATCTAAGTAAGCACTCAGGGACATCTGGGGTTATTCTCTTCAATAGCTAACAAAATTATGTTATTTAAGGGGGAAAGAAAGTATTCAACTGACAGTGATCTGAAAAGCAGTTTTAAGCATCCTTCACAAGCAAAATTCTCCTTTAAAAAAAAACAAAAATCACAGAATCTCTACTTCAGCAGGCACAATCCTCTCAGTCCATAGTTAGTCCTCTAAAAGAGCTTAAAATTCTGCACTGAACAACCAATGAGCCCAGTGAGAACAATTAATGAATCCTAAACCACACAGAAAAAAAGTTGGAAAACCTCTCCAGACTTCCACAGGTGTGCATAGAAGATTGCAATCTCACTTAGGTGAGGCAGGGCTCCCTGTGGTTTGATGAGTCTATGAAAAGCTGTTGAGAAATACCACATCTGAGCTGTTCCAGAGTACTTTTCATAATTACATGATTTGCACAACAGTGCTGAAGGTGTGGCACATCATACAAATGCAACAGCTTCAGTCTGTGACACAGTACCACCAGTGCCTCCAGTTACTCTGCTTCCAACTTCAGCACAAGTTTCAGAAATTAAAGTGTGTGGAAAGACTGCCCTCCAATTGGAATTAGCAGGTATCTGCCCACATTATTTCACATGACAGCACTGATTAAAAGCCATTTTCAGTTTCTACCATTTCTACTTTACATATATGTATCCTCCTAAATGCCCAATTACAACAACAGCAACAAACTGCCAATAAATCTGCAAAAAAACCCCCCATTCTGTGCTCTCTTTTGATAATCTTGAAGCTTCTCAAAGCTAACACATGCTGCTTTCTGCACTGCTTACTGTACAGAGCAGGCCTCAATGGATTAAATACCCAGGGGAAAGCACATCACTTTCTGAATGGGGGGCCTTAAACTCCCTGACTTCCAAACTACCTAACAGGAACATAACAGAAAATGTAGAGACACTTAAAAATGAACGTACTGCATTACTTATTAACTGAGAGCAAACCCACTGATATCTGGATCACACCCTTGCTGTCAATGCTTCCTCTCAGTGCTTTTTTAACAATCTTCCTTTATCACAAGACCTCCAAAGCAACTCTGGCAGGAAGCTTTCAAGGGAAACTCACTTAGGCCAATGGAGAGCAGCTCAGGCTGATGCACAGATCCTCTAACCAACTCGCTACCTTCAGTAAGGCTGGCTTCCAAATACCACACCAAATGCAACACTCCTCCACTACATAGTGACACAACAGTCAAGATTAAGTAACAATATTCAAAGTGCTTCCATATTACCTTGTGAAGTTATTGTTGCACTCAAGAGTTTTTGTGGAGAGACAAGGAAAAGACACTTAAGCAGCGTACATCACTCAGCATGGCAACTACAGCTCCACAAATCTCTAGAACCCCAGATAATGACAAAAATAGCCACTGGCAGTCTGAACTAAAACTCACTCTCCAACCTATTCTGCAACATTTTGCTATCACTGGCACATCAGGTGGCTGCCGGAAAGTTTCCTGGATCACTATCCTTTTCTGGAAAGGTCAGCAGCAACTACAAACAAGACTGACAAGTTCTGAGTGAGTTTAAGATGACATACTTGATGAGAGATGCCCTGTAATTACAGACTGCAGAAAACTGCCTTCCAAATATTTTTCTACTACTGGGACACCACCACCACACAGAACTAAAACTACGCAATCTTAGAAAGCAGCCTAAAAAGTAACAGGAAATGCATTAAATTTTGACAAGGTATTAATTTACATGCAGCATTTTCTGTTTAATTTTATATTACAAAGTTACATCAAACCCAGCAAATAAGACATAGTATCTAGTGTGACTGGACATAAACCAGTATTACGTATCTTTAAAAAAAAATTAATGTCACCAAAACGTCTCTTGTCACAAACAAGAAGACAGTACTCTACATACTATTAGAGTGTTAATGTAGCAATAATCACAAACTACTAGCTGGAAGAGACAACTGAGGCACTACAGCTTTACTATACTAGTAGAAATGCAACATCTAGTTTAAAAAAACCCCACAATTTCTTCTGCTTTAAATTAACAAGAGCCTGCTATTTGTTCACTGGACTGTTTTAAATTCAATGTACCTGAGTTTTTTTCTCTAGCCACTTGTTAAGACTTCAACAATTATCTATACGAGTACTGTGTGACTTACCTTTATTTTCTTAAAAAGCATTACAAACAAAAACCTCCCCTAGATACGGTGCCATCATTATTCAGTTCCCTTAGAGACCTCACATCATCTTCCTGCCTCAGTGCTGTAAAATAACTCATGTGACTGCCCAGCTGCTGGCTCCCCCTGTAAGTACTGGTTTGGGAGAAACTCCTCTGAACAACAAAGAAAAATTTGTTCTAACTGCTGAACTTCTTTGTTGAGAAGCAGAATGCATAAGAGGGTAGCCATAAACTGGCTATTTTTTAAAACTAGGAAGTTATAGTAGTACCTCAGCATATCTTTTTAGTTTTGGTACTTTTATCTTTTTTAAGTCCTCTGAAGGGTGTTTTTCCCTACTGCCATATGCTTCTTGTTGACAACTCTGCTTACACTTGATATTTTGAAGATAACAGACGGACTTACAGAGTTTAACTTCTTGTCAATAATTTTTGTTTGTTTTTGTAAAAAACCATTAGAGACAACAATTCTTGCTGTACTTCTCCTTTCCTTCTAATCATTTCTCCATGTGACTCCACTGTAAAGTCTACACCCTCTAAATCAAAAGCATTACAGAGAAAAATAACTGGTTTTGCAAAAGGAAGCAGAAATACTACCACACCTTGGCTCCCGGAAACTGCAATCAGGGAAGAAGTTAAGTAAGCATCGGCCTTCCAACACCAAGGCACTAACACTACGAGACAAAGAAGAACCATCTTTCCTTTAAAAAAAAGGAACACCTTAAAATATATCCAGCCCCTCAATGCTTCCTGGTCGGTCATTCCCAAAGGAGGCTTTCTCTCTTTCTCTCCAGTGCCTACAAGCACAAGTCCCTGCTGCTACTCTGAGTGGGGCCTATTTCCCACGTTAAACTGATGTGTTTGTGCCCGCTTTCGTACAGAGCACACCTAAACACAACTCCAGCAAACAACCAACGACAGCAAACATCAGGGGTTATCTGTGTAGAAAGCTAAATTTAAAACATCTGGCGCACGACACGTTTAAAGGGAATGCCCCAGAACAAACAAGATCATGCGAGGGACAGTAGTGATAACAGGAAATTTGCATTATTAAATCAAAGAGCAAAGCACTAAAAAAAGACGACCTCTACACTCCTACCGACTCACAGGCAGGTGAGCGTGACTCCCAAACCGCCACAGACCACCTTCACTAAGATGCTCCTTGGCCTGAAGGGGGGTCCCAAGCGACGCCTCCGGCCGCAACAGCAGTCTTATTAAAACTACACTCTCTAAAGTCCTTCCAAAAATGTATATTAAAAAAAAGGAAAACAATCTCAGACCGATTTGAAGAACACACTGACCCTGCAGTTGCCAGCTGCTACTCTGCCGTCAGCCGCGGTCCCGGGACAGAGCCGAGCACGCAGCTCCCCCGGCAGACAAAAGGAGTGCGGAGCGCGGCCCCGCAGAGCTCCGCGGCGCCGGGGCGGGGGGCGCCGGGGCGGGAGGCGTCGGCCTCGCCGGGACAAAGTCTGCTGCCCACCCCGGGCCGGACAGGGCTGCGCTGGGAGCCCGGGGCAGGACCGGGGGTAGGAGAGCAGCCCCCGCTCCTGCCTCGACACGCGGCTCCCCCACGGGCGCAGAGGTGGCTAGAAGGTGCAGCCCCCCTCAGAGGGTCCCGCGGGGCGGCCCCGGAGGGTGGCGGCCAGGGCAGCCGCCCTGTCCCGCGCCCCCGGGTCCTCCCTCGCCCGCGGAGCGCCCTCCCGCCGCCGGGCAGCGAGGACAAAGGAACGGCCGGGCCACCTCNGCAGCGGCGAGCGGCGCGGCCTGGCCCGGCCCGGCCCGGCGGGCAGCGACCGCCGGAGCTCGGGGACTGCTGCGGGGTGGAAGGACCTTGAAGAGCATCCGCTTCCAACCCCTTCCACTAGAACAGGTTGCTTCAGGCCCCATCGAACCTGGCCTTGAACGCCTCCAGGGATGGGGCATCCACAGCTTCTCTGGGCAACCTGTGACAGTGGTTCACCACTCTCAAAGTAAAAATCCTAACAGCGAATCTAAACCTGCTCTCTTTCAATCTGAACCTGTTCCCACTTTCATGCTCTGCCATATAGGCGTGCCCCATCTTTCCTGTAGGTTCCCTTCAGGAACTGGAAGGCCACAGTTAGGTCACCCTGAAGCTTGTCTTCTTGCTGAACAATCCCCAAAGTTCTCTCAGCCTTTCTTCACAGCAGAGCTGCTCCACCCATCTGATCAACTTGGTGGCCTTCTCCAGACTCACTCCAGCAGCTCCACGTCCTTCCTGTGCTGGGCCCCCAGAGCTGGAGGCAGCTCTGCAGGTGGGGTCTCACCTGAGCGGGGCAGAGTCCCCGCTCCCCTGCAGCCCAGGACAGGTCTGGCTTTCTGGGCTGCATGCACTGATTGCCAGCTCATGTCCAGCCTGTCATCCAGTGTTCTGTAAGATGCACGGCCTGACGCATGTGCCAGCTTTTTTTTTCAGTTACCTGGCCTCAAATTTAGCTTGTTACTGAATTTCCTACTCTATGACTGTAACCTTTAAGTGGTAATAAAAGTACAGATGTGTTACAGCTTTACCAGACAACGCAGAATAACAGTTCTCTCACTCAGCAATTTGCAATATGAACATGCAGTTCCTTTTCAAACAGTGCAAAATAAAGTCCATCAGCATAAAAGTGAGGAGGTTTTAGTCTAAGGAACTGTGACAACCATTGCATATTAGGAGTTTTAGACCCTTTCTCTTACCTTAACTAATGTGAGAAACACAATTTTGCCACTGGTTTTGCCTGCTGTGTGACCTTTGTGTAGACACAGAAAGCATCTATCTCAATGTATTTTATGTGGCACTGCATTATTTCATGGAAAAATATTTTTGAAACTGACAGTTCTGTATGGATTTTCAGATGAGATACTTTAAATGTTCATATCAAAGATGTCTTGGTGGTCACTAATCTCCTTGGCAAAATGCCATTCTTTACCCTTTGTTCTTTTTCACCCTATTTACACAAGGGGGAAAAATTCACAGCATGAAAGATCCAATTCTTCACAGCATCAGAAACTACCTGGACTACACTCCATGGAATTAGTTTGCATTTCTAGCTGTGCAGCTAGAAGCAGCATTAGGTCATTGATACCAAACTGTGAATTAAATGGCTGCAAATTTTACCTTGACACAAAACCATAGATCTTCCTCACATATCCCCCATCCTTCAAACTTAGAGTGTTTGATCTATTAGGTAAGTAACATTCCCATCATACACTTTACAGGTTATACAGAAAGCATATATTTATCTACTTTTCAAACAAGCAAATACAAATAAAGAAAAAATTAACTGGGAAAACAATATTTAAATTTGCTTCATACAACATACAAACCTTGATATACATCTAAGAATTACTTGTACAAATTTAAGGAGCTTTTAAAAAGGTGGTCGTGTTAGCATGCTTTACATTAGCCAAAGGGTCCTTTTGTTTACTCTGGCACCCTCTGCCACAATGTATAATGACAACAATACATTAAAGCAGCAGTTTGACTCCAGTTGCTGTCTTTTCTAACCAATGCATACATTTAATCCTCGTGTCATGCCCCACCCATCCTTACGCACAAACAATGAGTAAGAAACCTCAATTAGATCTCCTCACTTTCCCCTTGTACCAGCATCACTTGGCCTTCTCCAAGCAGTATAAACCAGAGTTTAACCAAAATAGTCAGTTCTTACCTCTGTGTGGATTATGTTAGCAGCATATTTAGTCTTTCAAAGTAAGGAAACAATATATTAACAAGATTAAATATGGTAAAATAAATACATTTATATGCTTTTGGTGGTCTACTTTCACTTCAGCATTGCTATTACTGACTTTACGCCTTATTCCTTTGCAAAATAATAATTGAGTTTTCTTTTTTTTTTCATTTGTGTGTTGACAACCATTCATTGAATCTTTGAACAGTGCAATTCTGGGCAAAAATGTGCTCATTTCTTTGTTTTACTTGCCATGTCCACAGACAATATGGTAGCCTTTAAATGTTTTTATCTCTAGCTGCCAAGATAAGTACTTAAGTAAGGATGATTTTATCTCTTAGGAAGTCATGATGCATAGCAGTTATCACATATGTGAAGATGCATAAGGACCAGTATAAGCATGTTTGTAATGCAGCCTCTTTGCCTACTGAAAAATAATTGATCACTAATGCAGCTCTCAGCACTTAGATCTCAAAAGCTTTGCTTACAACAAAGGTAGTTTTAAGTGGCTTGCAGTGAGGAGTACATGTTGAGTGCAGAGGAAAACTGGAGTAGGAGCTCTGGGTATAATTTTCCTTTTTGGTTTGCTTTTTCAGTAAGATTTCTTCAGTACAAGTCACTTGATTTGGAACCAGCTCACCTCTTGCTCCCATCTTTCCTCAGATCAGAGTAGTTTAGATGGTAGCTAACATAAATCCTACAGGCATGCTCATAATGGGTGCAATCAGTGCAGAACAGGAGGTTGATTTAGCACTGTATATTAGAAATTTCTACTTAATATAGCACATCATCATCTCTACTACAACAGAGATATTTCACACTACACCCTCTTCTGGGATATATGTAGTCATCCATCTATGCTATAGGCTCCACTGAGAGCATTTGAGCTTAGAATTTGGTCCTGAATTGGTATCTTGCATATATACTAAGAATTTACAGTGGGAGTGGGGAATTTTGCATGCAGAGTTCTTTTGTTCTGCTGTATTCCTCAGAAATAAAATTGGTGTTGTTAAATATTTGAAAACATTGAAAACATTGCTTGCCATGAGTATGTATTATCATATGGTCTAATGATGCAGTAGCAGCATTTTTCCTTGTGCTCTTGGCTTCCTTAAAAGCCACTAGATGAACATCGCTCAGTGGATCAAGTGAAGCAGACTGTTGCCTTAGCTGACTTCCACATTTGCTGTGGAAATTGGAGAGCATGGAATGAAGAAGGGATGACACTGTAGAAGTGGAATGAATGCTGACCTGAAGAACTAGTTCAGTCTTTGCCAGACTTGCGTATCATCTGGCAAATTATTTAAACCAATTTCTTACAGAATAGACCTGTTTGCTTGTTTGAAGACTAATGTCCTTTTTAACTACAGCTGTGAAGAGTCCAGCTCTGTTCAGAGCACACACATTGGACTTTTCCTATCTCTATGTATACACATCCATCCTCCACTTCTAGAGTAAATGCATAAAGATAGAAAGAGTATCATCTCCCATGGCATGTTTCTTCTCATTCAGAATGAGGGAGATTGGCCGATGCCCTGAACACTCAGCTGAAATGAGTGAAGGAGCTGAAGGAGCAAGCCTTTTGCTCTGAGCACTGGGTTTAACCTTAGTGGCAACTAAGGTCCACACAGCCTCTCGCAGTGACCACTCTGAACACACTACATGCCAATCCAGACCTAGTAGCAACTTGATAGATTGTGCTTTCACCTCTAATTTCCCAAAGGTATGGTGCTGGAACATTTAGGTATGATGGCAATAGTGATGGGGTCCTTTACTTGGACTCTGCAACTCTGAGGCAGATGCTGGAAGGCAGAATATCAATAGACAGCATCAGAATATAGGTAAGTTGTAACACAAGGTCTCAGCTTAATAAAACCTCTACGGAAGTTGGCCAAGCAGTTCTGTGAGTTCTATGCCATCTGCAGTGGACAAAAGCTTAGCTGCAGGCAACTGTGTATGAAACTCCAGTAGAGCACATTAAATACCACAACCACATTTCTGCTGAAATGTTGTCTCATTAACAAATTATTTCCATTTCCTGTATGGCCTCTGAAAATAAAGCTCACACACTTTTTCAGTGTTTGATCGTAAGAACGCAAGCACCTCCCTTTACAAGGTTCAAGATTCTTCTCTAGAGTGCAAGATCTCCAAGGTGAAGGACAAAGAATTTAAAAGTAAGCAAATGCCCAGAGCAAGCATCTGTGACAGTTCGGAGCCTGGGATTGAAGTGTGTAAATGGGTAGGACTCGGTTCCCAGCATGCCCAGGACACCGCCGAGCACACCCCTTGAGGGCGATGTGACACAAGGCATGGAGCAAAGATTCCAGGGCCGAAGGACGTGTTCTGCACTCTCCCTGCTGGCACCGGCACTGCAAGGAATTCCCGGGACATCTACTGCCACAGGATTTATGGTTCTCTCCAGTTATATGGAAGCATCCCTCATTTCTTAATGAGTTGCTGCCTGTGGGAAATAAGGTTGACTTTGGCAGTACAAATGGCATTTGGCTGATACAGATTCCATCACATCAGAAGATTGTGTTTATTTTTTAAGTATAATTCAAGTATGTATCTGAGATCTAATTTCTTTAATTTCTAAGAGCCTATACTAATTTTACATCACTTTTCCAAGGCTTTCAGAAGCATCTCATTGAGCAAAAAAAGGCAGTGCTTTAATTCTGCCCTAAACTTTGCCTGTTCTGCACTATCCCAGCTTGGGCACAAAGGGGATAAATAAAGGTGAATGTGAGTAATCTCTGTGGTGGTTTTTTTTTTGAACGAACCAATGAAGATGTGACAAACAAATGGTACAAATAAACGGAATGGTTTTCACATAAGGTATTATTTGTACAGACAAAGGGTTATTTTTAATTCACGCTTTAAACCAATGCCTGAAACTCTCATATGTCTGGCAGCTTTCAACACCAGCTTCATCAATTGTTTACTGTCCTCCAGAGTCTGCTCAATAATGAAGGTGCATTAGGGTGACATCCAGCAGTATTAATTTATGTCACTGGCATTTAGCTTTTACTCTATTTGTTATGTAAACTTTATGTTACATTATTCCCAAAGGCAGTCTTGGAAATAATGATTCTGTACTTCGGCTTAAGCTTCTTTAAAGATCAGCAGACTTTATTTCATCCCATCAGAATAGAACATTTTATAGCCAAGATAACTAATTTCTCTTCATCACAACTGAACATGGCTTATTCATTAATTTTTGGCAAATGAGGGACATACAGGTATATTTAAAAAAAATAAATAATAGGCAGCTTAGCTTACATAGTGTATCAGAGCACAGAAGAGAACTTCCAAGCATCCTGTTGAAAGAAAACCTAGTAGTACCTACTTGCCTGGAAAAGAACATAGTTGGGACCAGCTCATCCATTTGATCAAGGAGGGGAGAACTGTTCAAAAGCCCTTGAGTAACTCCAGAACCTAAAACTCGCTGGTACTATTTCTTGTGTCACAAGGGGCAAACCCATAGCTATTTCTAAGCCACAAGTACTGCATGTTTAAATGACATTCAGGTTTTCAATTTTACCGCTATGATTAGTTAATTAACAAATCTAAGGACAAAAGACAATAATCCAGACATAAAAAATGTAAGAACTATTTCCCTGGTATTAATCTGGGAGGATTAGGAAGATAATTAAATGGTATAGAATTATACTATTTCAGATAAAATTTAGGAAACAGAATGCAAAATCAACTTGCCAGTGAAAAAAGAACATGTAAAGAAACCATTGTAAAAGAAATACTTAAAATAATTTCTGAACTCGCATCTCAAACACTTAAAAATGGAAAGTCCCAAGATGAAGTGGGTGATCTAAAATAAATTTTTTTCACCTCTAACTTCTGTTACAATATCTAATTGTATATACTAATTATATCTGTAGAATATTACTACAGTAGAAGTATCATATGTTTCTGTGAACTGTAATTTTACGCAAATGATATAACTTTTCTACTATATTAAACAAGATTGTTGATAGGCAAAACACTGTACAAGCTATTTCTGCTTCTTTGTTTGCTGTAAGCTACAAAGGCCTCCCACCTGTCTCTCTTCTGCACATACTTGCTTCCAGTTTTGTACAAGGAATTTTGTACTGTACTGCAGACATATTAGATCTTGGTTCTACTTTACTGTCCACAAAGAACTGTAAATGCTAACACAAAGGGTGCCAGCATCTCAGAGCATTTTGGTTCTGAAGTGTTTTGACTCCAAAGCAAAGTATCCCTGGAAAAACTTGCCAGTATACACAAAGACAGTATACACACTTCACTGATTACTAAGTTGAATGAGACTCGTGTTAGCAAAATGGCACATTTTATCCTGTTTGGAGATCAGCTCATTACCAGGGAAACAGTAATTTTCTTGCCATGTCACCAGGATTACATTATTATGTTGCTAATATTATTATTATGTTACTCTTCAGGCCCAGTTATTCACAATGTTGAGTAGCAATTTAAATTGTGAAATAGGAGACCGTGGGCCCAGATTTCCTTTCCTCACTCCCTTCACTTAACATCTGTGAATTCAAGGACTGAACAAGGCCTTCTGAAATGTTTCTGCTCTAGCTGGAACTTGAAACTTGAGATGGCAAAATCTCAAGGGAGAGGGAGATGTTCAACTTGTTCTGAAATAAGATGCTCATAATAAGAAGGGACATCCTGTGAGCAGAGCTAAATCTTTGATAGCAGTCTTGCCAAGCTCCAAACACTCCAAGTTACTGGGCCCTTGATCAGGCTGACCCCAAACTTTGCCATATCCATCCTGCCATACTTCCCTCCTTCTGCCTGAAGACCACCCATAGCCAGAACCACCCTGGCTGGCTGGGTTTGGGGCACTGACACTTGTGCTGCCAGCAGGCTGCTGTTCCAGGCAGCTCTTTTGCCAATGCCCAGAGTCAACCCTGGCTGTTCCTACAGAGAGAACTGTCTATCACCTTGTCATGAGAAAAGGAGCAGATACTGTTTATGGTGCTGTATAAGCATTACCAATATTAAACCACAAGGTATCTATGCACAAGGGACGTAACACTTAGGACCTGCAAACTTCTTCCTGCAAGAACGTGCATTGTGTACCTTTTGTATCTGTTGTTGGCACATGCTGCTTACAGTGTTTACAAATTATTCTGTTCTCAGAGACACCTACAAACATTTCATTAATTTGAGACTATATTTACTCAGCTGACTACAAGTTGTGAAAATGCATCACTAAGGGCTGAAATGAAAAGTGAAATTAAAGAATCCATCTGACTTGCCATCATCTGGGCAGATTTGTGGAAAATGTGGAAATGCAGATAATGTGGAAAAACTCTTCATGCATGCTTGTCAGTGAAGAAGTCATTCCCATTCACCTCTGTAAGCAAACAGCTGCAGCATTTCTTGGTTCTGTAGTAGGAGAGGCTATTCAGGAATGTTCTCACTCTACAGTGCTGGGCTATGCTGGTCCCTTTGACTCTATTTGCTATGATAATGTGGTTATCAGTGTGCATGAAATATCACAGTGCAGCTCTGGACACAAGACTGCTGCAGAAAACAAGCTGGTGGGACAACTCCAACAGCTCCATGTTCCAGGGCTGCCTGAAAAAGTCCCTTATGGGAAGGTTTCAAACCAGCAGCTGCATCACTGCACTGCCTTCCCAAAGGGAACACAGGCCAGCAGATGGTGACTCCCTGCATTCCTGGATGACAATTAATATTTTGAAAGATTTTGGGGACATATTATTAAAATGTAAGCAGAATACATTTAATTTAAAACTTTTTCATGCCTTCATGCAAGAAACTGGCCCCCATTTCTCTCTCTCCCCATTTATAACTCCCTGGCTTTTGCAGTCACTATGAAGGATTTACATTTCTGGAAAACTACAACACTGACTTCTTTCACATTGGCTTTTAAAGCCAACATATGACTGGCAAAGTGTTTACCAGCCAGACAAACTAAGCAAGCTTTTTATGTCTCCAAAGATAATAAAATAGTGCTTGGAGCACAGCCTGCCTTGCGTTTCTGCACAAAGCTCCACAGAAGGAGATGGCTATTTTAATCATCCTGTAGTTGCTTAAGCATAGGTTCTCCTATTGGTTTAGAACAGGCTCAACACAGAACACTAAGCCATAAATACATTTGGAGCTGAGGTTGAAGCAGAATTAATACTCATCTCCCTAGTTTTATTTTAAAATATACCTTTAGATCTCTTGATGTGTAGCAGAGTCATAGAGTCACTCCAGACAATTTAAAGATATTTTGGAAAAAGCTGTAAAGTGAGTTTTTGGGTTTGTTTTTCTTCCTTGTTTTTTTTTTTTTTTTTTTTTTTTTTCTTTTTCCCAGTTGCAAGCAGACTTGGCTTTCTTATTTGGGGTTTTTTTTTGTAATAGAAAAACTAGAGTTGAATAGGAGTTAATGAGCACATAACTTCTCTCAGTGACATAGCTACTCCAAGAGAAATGGAAGGACGTCTGGTTGGACTCTAGCCAGACATCCTGTGTTGATGGAGCTGGTGAAGTAGTGACAAGGGGCCTCTGCGTCCTGTGCAGCAGCAACTGCAGTGAACCTCAATGCACAGAGCAAAGAGTACATCTGGAACAAGGAAACTGGCCATTTTTCCTTACTTCCCTGGTTCATACTGCCTTATGGGTCTGGCTGGCTGCAATGTGGAAAGTATGCAGCACCTACAGATATTTACAGAGGTATAGGGACAGAGATTAAGCAGAAGGAAGTCATTCCCAGAGTCAGAAAGTGACAGCCAGCATGGGGACTCCTTGGCACCCTGCCCAGCTCACTCTCTTCTAGCCTGCCAGCTTAGAACCTAGACAAGGCCAGAAGGGACAGGGTAATGCCTCTGTCTTCTCTATAGCAAGGCTTTACTCTGGCTACTTTGAGCTTGAGCCAACACCACGACCATGTGTGGTGAATGAAGCAGACAGCAGAGGCCAGCGACGAAAATGATCCTGTTATTCTGAGGAGTATTTCTGGCAGGATCCAGGGGTGCAAAACAGTGAGGAGAAAGCTGTGTTCCATCTTTAGCGGAATGCCTCACTTTGCTGTACTCTGTTTAGGGACTTGTTTGCTTGAGCCTTTTTTTAACCACACTTCTGGGCTTTCCAGTGTGTGCAGACAGGACAAATATAGTGACTAACAAGCATATACCCATTATTTAGTTGTTACATAAAGCCCACCTGAGCGTACCATGAATTCACATTTGGAATGGAAACTGGAAACTGGAAACTTCTGCTGCAAATTGGTTCTGGGCTGTTGCCACCTTGCAAGGATCCTTTCTCATCCCTCCCACAGAGGCAAATCCTCAGCTTGTTTTTAAATTACTACATAGAAGCCCTGTTAGTCACAGCTGTGACCACAAAAAACATTTTGGCTTTGAAATTCTTATTTCATGCAACTTTCTTAGGTAACCTTTCCTAACATAGGACACCATTTGTACTTGTCATGTGGTGGCAGGGTCACCATCCTGGTAGGTGACGAGGAAATTTGTTGGAGCCTGTTTTAGATGATGGATCTTCTTGCACATCATTCATAGCCACCACTATGAACAACACAGCCCACTCCCCTGCATGGGCCCCAAGAACATACATCTGAGGTGACCCTCCTGCCCTCATCAACACAATGAGCCATTCCCTTGCAGAGCATGCAGTAACCATGCCCTACAGGCCAAAGCAGCTTATCCACCTCATCCCTGTGGATCCACCTCATCCCCTGAGAACCTCTGTTAAGTCATATTATCTATTAGTACCAAAAAGCTTCATTACCTTTGTATAGAATCAGTTTGTTATTCTCCACATACATTCCCACATGCATCTAAGCAGATACTTAACAGGTCTTGTTCTCAGAAACTGAATGTAGTGCCTTGAAATTAACTGGCAATATATTTGTACTTTGGACTCACCTGCATGCCAAGATTAGCAATATTTCTAACTGGTTACAGTCACAGACACTGTAAATACAGCATTCAGTCTGCTTTTTTTATGGGTGCTGTTTAACCTATTCTAAGCATCATAGTTTAGTCTACTGTTAAACACAAGTTGGGTTTTCCCAACAGCTGGGACCTGAAGTCAAGTTGCTTTACCGTCATGTTTTACTGTAACAGGTTAACTTCAGTCCAGAAATGCAAGAGAAATTAATCCTTCTGAAGACATACACTGAACAAAATCAATACATGCACTCAGAAGGAGCTTTAGGTCTGTGCCTGATGTGATCTTACATGCTCCTGTAAATCTGTTTGAGAGCTGACTTCAGGGAAGACAAGCACTAAATCTGAATATTAGTTTGAACAGAAAAAAAAATGTTGGGGAAATGGATTTGAATTTGTGCAAGTGGTCACACACAACAGTGCCTGACCTCTTACAGGAAATCCTGGAGTGCTACTCTGCTCAGTCTGCCAGTTCCCAGCCCATTTAGCATTTACTTCAGAACACGCAAGAACTCTTGAATATGGCTTCATTGGGCTACTCTGCCACAGCAGAAACTTCTTCCATAAGGGCATAATATGTTGGGGAGGGCAGATGGGAAATTGCTAACACATACGGAATTTGAAGAGGTAGAATAATTTAAAGGGCAGAGCACTGGATTTATTAATTCCTGTGCTAACTCCATAGCTTACAATGACCAGGGATAAGTATCTTGGTTTTGTGCATCATCTGCAATATGAATGGTTTTCTAAAAAGCAGTTCTTACCTTGAAAACTTTCAGATGTAATGAAAATGAGGCAAAACCAAAATGAAAACACAGCAGAAAAATATCTACCATTATGCATTGCACCTCAGGATGCACATAGGCACATTCAGATGTGATAAAAGAAAAGATACTGGACAATTTCCAGAATTTCACAGTTACTTAGAAATGTTGTTTTGAAAGACTGAAAGGCTTGAAGGAAGATCATGTCAAGGAAACTAGGAACTTGCCTGAGATACAAATCATAAAATCCCATAATTTGGAAATGGCCAGTTTAACAATAGAGCGTCCTTTCTAAGTGAATCAGTGTCAAAAAGAAGGCAACAAATACTGCAGCCCTGAACAATGTATTTTATCTACACAATTAAAGACTCCAAGAGAATGGACTAAATGGCAGCATGCACTAACATTTCAAACATAGACATCAAGCTTTATATTCCAGCACAGTTCAAATGTGAAAGCAGGGCTCAATTTCAAGGCTGTCTGGTGTCCCTCATGCAAACTGACTGACACCCAAGACTCCTCAAGGACTATTAGGGTTTCTGAGACAACTGTACTACATCTGTCTGTCAATGCTGTGCCCTTCCTCAGACAGCTCTGGGGTTAAACTTTTTGCTTACAGACAGCAGTTACATGGGTTTGTATTACTTGAGCCTTGCATCCAGGCACTCTCACTGGGCCCCATTGCCAGCAGTGTCCCCAACACCCACCAGCCTCCCAAAGTGGGGAGTTGGTGAGACCCCATGAGATAGCCCTATGACCCAGACTGATTTTAGTTACTGCAGACAGTGAGGTAATTGCTTCTTTTGGATCCAACTGACCCTCTTTGCTTTCTGTTTACAGTATGCAAGGGGCTCCATAGTCTGTTACGGCCATTTATCCATATGTTTGCTAAAAGCTTTTTTAAAGAAATGCAATATCAGCATCTCCTCCAACCTTTGACACTACTCACATCAGAACAGAATCACAGAATATACTAGAATGGAAAAGACCTTTGAGATCATCAAGTCCAACCTATGACCTAACACCTCTTTATCAACTAAACCATGGCACTGAGTGCCACGTCCAGTCTTTTTTTAAACACATCCAGGGACGGTGACTCCACTGCTTCCCTGGAGAAATGGTTCCTCTTTCACTCTTTCAGTGAAGAATTTTCTTCTAACATCTAATCTAAACTTCCCTTGGTGCAGCTTAAGACTGTGTCCTCTCATCCTGTCAGTAGTTGTCTAGGAGAAGAGCCTGACCCCCACCTGACTACAACCACCTTTCAGGTAGCTGTAGAGAGTGATAAGGTCACCCCTGAGCCTCCTTTTTTCCAGGCTAAACAATCCCAGCTCCCTCAGTCATTCCTCATAGGGCTTGTGTTCCAAGCCCCTCACCAGCCTTGTTGCCCTCCTCTGGATATGCTCAAGCATCTCAACGCCCTTCCCAAACTGAGGGGCCAGAACTGGACACAGCACTCGAGGTTCAGCCTTTGTTACCCATGCTAAGTGCATTAGTTTACATGCACTTCAGCTGGGCTGCTGATTTCACCCCTGACTCTGGCTTACAACCCTTGGGCTTGTTTCTGGAGAACCCAATTGCATCCCCTTCCCCCTCTGAACCTAGTTTAAAGCCCTCTCAATGAGTTGGGCCAATTAGTGGGCTAGAATCCTTTTGCCCTTAACAGAGATAGAGCCCATCTGGCTCCAGCAGGCCAGGTGCTGTAAAAGTTGCCCCATGATCAAAAATATCCAAAAGTCTGCTGATGGCACCAGACCTTGAGCCACTTGTTGATAATGCGGGTTTCTCCCGTTCCTTTCATCATCTGGCCCTGCCACTGAAGGCACTGAGCACAACACCACTTGTACTCCTGTCCCATCGACCAACTGACCCAGAGCCCTGAAGTCTCTTTTAATTACCCTGGTGCTCTTCTTTTCAATCTCCTCACTGCCAGCCTGGAGTATTAGCAGTGGATAATAATCAGAGGGCTGAATCAGCCCACGGAGTCTCTCAGTAATATCCTGTCCCCAGGCCCCAGGGAGGCAGAAGATGTCCCTGTGGGATGGGTCCAGTCGACATACAGGGCTCTCTGTTCCCCTCAGAAGGAAGTCACCTACTACCACTACCCTTCTTTTGTTTTTAATGCTAGTGGTAGTAATCTGTCTGACAGATAAAGTGTAATTGGGAGGCTCTCCGGGCAGATTATTTTCTTCTGTGTCATCTGGCTGACCCTCTAGATCCAGGGCCTCATACCTATTCTGAAGTGGCATCTAGGTAGGTGATGGGGGTTGGGAGGAATTTTTATTACCTTCCCTGAGGAGGGAACCCATTTCTACTCTCCTTCATCCACCAGGTGTCTTCCTCCTGCCTGATGGTGGGAGGCATGGAGTCCTATGACTCCTGGTGGGCTTCTCTCAAGGATGGAAGGGTGAAACTCCACCAGTCTGTTTCCCTTTCACTTTCTCTACTGCTCCTTAGTCTTTCTACTTCCTCCTTAAGCTCAGACACCAGACAGAGAAGATCATTCACCTGATCGCACCACAGGCAGGAGTCTTTTGCACCGTCCCCTGGTGCTAGTGACAGGCTCAAACACTCCTTGCAGGAAGGGGTCTGGACAGATGCGTTCTTTTTGGGGGGCTCTGTTTGGGTTGGTACACTTTTACTAGCTATAGCTTTTGATTGTGTGGAGACCATTGCTGAAAAAAACCTCAAAACCAACCAACCAACCAACCAACCAACCAACCCACCCCCAACACAAAATAAAAAGCCTACTATTTTCTGTTTTATTACAGCTTCATCTCTGAAGTTAAACACACCAGGAAGAGGGAGTGAGTGTGGTCAGTCAAATGCTCACAGAATTTGCAAGTGAAAACTCCAAATGTACTCTCTCATGAGAATGCCTTGTCTCACCCATTTGCCTTGAACTTGTCCTGTACACTTTCCACTATCACATCAGTCTTTGCATTACTACTGCCTTGGCAAAACACCATTAATGTTAGGGGACAGTGCAAGTTAAAGACTGATAAAACCACATTGCAGAATTTCAGCCTGACCTTTCACACTTGGGATGCAAATCTACTACTTCTCACCAGTCCATGAAAATGCTGCTCTGTCTCTGCCTTGGCCTGGTGCAGAAATGAAAACCGACTGCTAGCAACCTAAAATTTCTTAAAGCCAGAATAAAATGCAATCCCTATGTGGTTTGTGCAGAACTATCAGGGAGCTTTTTTTCTCTTTTCCCATGGCTTATATTTTGGAAGCAAAGAGCTTTCTCTCCAGCCAGCCTTGAAAGCACAAGCACTGCCTGGAATACCTCTCATAGATGTGAAGCCAAAATGGCTTCTGCTATAGCAGGAACTGGGGAGGAGAGGTACGGATTGTGAAAATGCAAAAATGGTCTGAGGGAGATTCTGAGAATCAGAGCATATTTCATGATGGTGAATGCTTCAAGAACACTGGCAGAAAAGATGAAGGAAGGAGATAAGAAAACACAGTTTGGCAGATAGCTCAGTCCATACACTCCTACACAACATGGTCTTTTTGTAGAGCAGGTAATTTTCAGCTCTTATCAAGCTTATCAAGACAGGCTGCCAGCTGTAATGAAGGCTCATGACAAAACCACTTATTCTACAGAAACCTACAAAACGGTGTTTCCAAATTTCCATCAGGCTAGGAAGATCCTGCATGCAGCAACAGCTGTGTGCTGATAGCCCTCATGCTGAACACATTCAGCATGCCTTTTGTACCAATGTGGTAGACAGTGTCCCTCTACTTTGGAAAATGGCACTTGCAAAGTCATGTTAAAACCATTTTCTCTATAGCTTACGCCCTCTTCCTCTTGATTACATCTGTCTGAACCAAAACAAGCAGAATTACAATCTAGGTTTACAAAATGCTAGGGAGAAGTATGAGAGGAAAAGTTCTCAACGACAGTTGCATTCTAAAAGGCTACATTAGTAGCCTTTAATTAATTAGTTAATGCTGCTCCTTGCAGACTCCCTCTGTGTAGACTGGGAGGACTGGGCTATGGATGAACAGCAGCAATAGACCAGAACCATGCTTTACAGAAGGGCCCTGCCTGGGATCTAGGCAGAAGTGAGCCATGCTCCAGTCAACTTTCCTTTCCACTTATCAACCTCATAAATGGTAGGAAAAAATAAGCATGTCTAATAACATTGAGCAATTACACAGTAGCTGATATATAAAGATGTTGAAAATAAAGTTTGACCAATCAATACCAATACATGATAAAGCTGTTACTGATAAGTAGCAAGCAGTTAATAACAATTATAAATAATAATGTATTCAAATGAAACCAACGGTCTCTTCAATCCCACCTTCTGCTCCTCAGCTATCCTCACTTTAAGAGCTTATTCCTCAATCACTGATAGAAGAGGACATTAACTTATACCCTATGCTCCTCTTTAGCCCTCTCCATACATGGCCTGAATAATATCAGATCTGGGACTGTTGCCTCATGAATTTTCAGTCCTCCCTACTTCATGTGTCCTTCTGGTTCCAAGAGTCTTCACCTCAAAAAAAATCCATTCCTGACAAGCTGGATGGTGTTCATGGGAAGTGTTCATGGTCCCTTTGAGTTATTACCAGTCCCACACAGAGTCCCACTTCTCCTCCCTTCCCTCCAGTCCTCACAGTGGGCCATTATACTACAACTGACTGATCCAAAAATGGGAGCTGAGGGAGGCTCTCTGAAGCAGGCTAAAAAGACTCTATGTGGTATGGCCCATAGGAGTACAGCTTTTTTAAGCATTTCTGTCTCTGCTAAATAATTTCTCAAGTTCCATGTTTAAATTCCCTAAGTGCTGTTGTCTGCCCTGTGAGGACCTCACTAAAACTGAGGTAATGAAGGATATGATCAGTTTTCTGAGGATGATGTGACATAGAGGCAGGTCTGCTTACATCATTTGTTTTGGGTTGAGTCTCAGGAGCTTTATAAAAAGCAGTCCTAAAGGCAAGGAGAGAGAAAAGGGGAGAGGAGGGCAATAACTCATTAGCAGAAACTCTGTGTATGTGCATTCTGCTATTTGCCACATGTCTACAAGGGAATTTCTTCAGAGTGCAAAGAAACTTGTGAACTGCTGGAATATTATAAGTCTTTCCTTGAGATGTCAGCCAAGAGCTTCAGTATATTCACAGTGGCTACTGTGATTATTTTCTTCCTAAAGATACAGCTCTCAATGCAAGCGCCGTTGAATGGTAAAGTCTTTCAGCTTTCTATTTTATTGTCTCTTGCACCTTAAGGCAGCCATTTATGCAGAAAAATGGCATCCTTTCATTATTACTATTCAATCATGCTCGAAGTTGTTTAGAGTTAGTATCCTTATTTCAATTTCTCAGAATAGGTATTCTACAGGGAAGAAAAATCTGTCCTCTGATTTAGTTGGCATTACAGACTTCTTGCATGCTCAGTATGCTTTGCTTTGTGATTTTTATTTCTCATAAAATGAAGCAGAGACTGGCCCTTTCAGAGTTAGTGTAAGCATCACATCTTTCCCTCTGCCTGTTTATTTTTAAACCAGAGAGAAAAAAAGCAACCCCTGTAAAGCAGCCCACACACTAGAGGTCATTCTCTTATATTGAAACAAGACTAGTTTCAGGAGGTTGGCACTCTTCACTCTCTTTTTAGGAGTCAGTTTTCATCTATTCAAGCTGATTATAATCAATTTTCATTTTTTTCAAACTAATTATGATCTACCTGGTGTTATTATAGGATATATGGGGAATTGTTGTAAAGTTTTGTGTGAGAGCACTTACTCAGCATGTATATTCATGGGACAAAAATCCAGGAGGTTCAAACATAATCCAGAGCTGTTGGTTCATGCAGAGCTCTGTCAGGACAAGCATTTTACCAGGTTTTTTGCATGAGCAGCAAAAGGCATGGAATTCAAACTTTTAAGGTCATCTTCTTATTTTGTGCATATGTCCTCTGAGAAATGCCTATATTCTATAGCAGAATCTCCCACCTGAAGGACAGAGGTTCCTAGAGCTTGATGCTTTCCAGAACAACAGAATAAGTAAAGCTTGATGCTTTACAGGTGCTTTCTGTGACCATACAAAAGGCTTGGAATTGAAAGGATGTGTTGAAAAGATAAGTTTTATGATACATCCTGAAGGGAATTCTGGAGAGTGCCTGACTCAGACTTAGGAACCTAGTACCAAAAAATGGCAAGAGATAGAGTATCTGCCTGTCTCAGACATCTTTCCAAGTAGATTATCACACCTACAACCATTCACCCTTTCCCAGCTTTCAAGTGACACTGGAAATGTATTTTTTCCCTGGCTGTTGATCAGTCAAATGCAGGTACACTGGCTCTAGGAGCCTCCTCTGCCATGCACGGGCATGTAAGTGTGTCACTCATCAATACTCATCCCAACATGAACAAAGAGCCAGGAGAGTGTTCACAGACACAGAGCTGCTGAACGTTCACTTCTAGATGTGAATCCTCCAATCTGACACTGTGTGACAGTCTGCCTGACTCTCATTTCATTATCAGGTAGAATAAAAGCAACCTTGCTCAGGGTCTGAGGTTGGCAGCTCTCTGTGTTCGTTCAGACAAAATCAAGAAGGTTCTGCCATCTGATCATTGAATAATCTGATCCAAGATGAAATGAGCATAAATGTGCCTTTAGCCCTACCTACAGCAGTTCTATGGCTGTGCTCAGCATAAAGTCATAAAGGTAGCAAACTGCAGCTCATCAAAATGCTCACAGGTTAAGGAATACTTCACTTGGCAAAAGACTTGAAGCTTTCACTTACTTTTGTGTCAAGTGGCATAACTGACTAAAATATTGTAAATGCTTAAAAGGGATTTTTTTAAGGTTGCTGTAGATTATAAAAATCATAGTTTTGATACCTCATACACATCTTAATGGTCAATAAGAGCATGAACACCATAGCTATTGAAGTTAAGCCAATATTTCTTCAAACCGTGCTCAAATGAGGATATTTCTAAAACCTACTGCCAGTCATTTCTACCTTTATGCAAGTTTTGTCTACAGAATGACCAAAGGATACAAGCAACCCCCAAAAAACCCAGTAAAAGATAATCCCCTGCAGAGAGAAGGCAAGAGGAGAATGAGGTTTCTCATTCTGAAATCTAAAACATGAATTCTTCTTTGAGAGGAACCTGAGGACTTGAGCCAGGATGATTACACAGACCTTGTTTTGAAAATTCTAATGTAAAAGAACGAGGCACACTGGTCCTAACAAACTGAAAACAGAGTTTCATGTTCCCAGCACATATCAATACAAAAGAGCTAAGTCCAGTTGGTTTGCACAACCCAACAAATTAATCCCAAATATTTCACACAGCATTCTTAGGGAAGAGCTGCATCTCATAGCACAAGAAATGCTGCCAAGAACCATGTAATGAGCAAACAAGTGCATGTTATGATAAATATTTGCCTGCATGCATAGAGACACTCACAGGCACACTGAGTGTTTGCAAGATTTGTATTTCAGGACTGTTTTCTAAGCAGAAATAAAATTAAATTTGCAGAGAGTAAAGATCAGCATTAGCCTGATAACCCAAACTGTTCAGGTCTGTCAAGATGAGCACCTCTAATTATGCAGCAAGCTGAGTGATTTTAAGTAGGTTTCAGGACCAGGAAAAAAAATTATTAATAAGAGCATTTAATAAGTCAAGACATTTCCAAAAACCCGCAGAGATACTGTCCCAAGTTCAGTTCCTTAAGCAGTGGATGAGTATTGATCATTTTAATACTCACTCACCCTCCCTGGGATTCTCTGAGATATGGGTTCATGTGTCATACTCCCTTTTTTCAAAGTCTGTCTATTCATTTCTGTCCATCACTTCTGGGTGTAGCAACTGGCAATCCACTGATGTTTTCTGAACTCCTCAACAAGGCACAGGGGGGCTTGTTGTAGTTACACTCCACTTATATTCCTTAGCTTCCTAACCAGAGAAAAATCCCAGGGGTGTACCTACAGACATTCTGTGGATATTCCAATTTAGAAAAAAAAGTACTGAGAGCAGTCTTGCCCCAAGATTTAAGTGACCACAAGAAATTCACCCTATGTGCAGGATCACAGGGATAATTATAGTTACAATTTGAGTGAGAAAGGTTCATAAAGTGTCAAAAAGTTTGAAAGTGTCTATGTTTTGCTATGTTTTGTTCAACAGCTGGGAATAGAAAGATAGACAAAAGTATTGCAACATTCAATACATGGGTTTAAGTAGAAATTTGTTTCTTTACAGAGTAAGATCAATTTCAAATACTCACAGTAATATTTCCTTTGTCTTTAAACAGGGTCCAAATGGTCTTATATTGGTAAGTACTAATTCATACATACAAAGTTATGGCTTTCTTCTTGTACTTTAAGGACAACCAGCCAAACGTATTCTGGTGACTACTTACTGGGATCACAGTCCTTACCCAGGTTTGAATCTGGTCAATTTTCTTGAAATCTGTTATTCATCCATCAGGTTTCATATCTAGGTGACTGAGAATCAGTTACTGAATTCTAAATTTCCTTGTGGAATGACAGGAATTTCAGCTGACTAAAGCAGGCCCTACAACTGCAGAGGGTCCCCAAAGCCCTCTGCTTCCTCAGCAGTCACAGGCCAGCAGCACGTTCCAGCCTAGTTCTGCAAAGAGCATTTCTCTCCCTACCCACACAAGTCTTCTTTTTTAAGTAGAATCAGAGTTCAGCAAGTCACCTGTATTCTGTTACAGGAGGCTCAGGTCCCCGAAGATCCCAGCAGTGACAAAGCAGAATAAATAATCCTTAGGAAAGCGGTGTTAATTTGTAACTAATCCTTTTAGTCAACTACTAGCTCAGAAGGACCTGGTGGCTGCTCAGGAAAATAATTACCTTGTGTATTTCTTTTAATTGATCAAATCCTCTAGCCAGGTATTTCCTCATTCAGAGTAGCAATTTACATGCCAAATACCCACACAGAAGTAGGCAGTATGGAGAATCTCAGAAAAAAAATACTTGTTCTTAAGCTTTTGGTGCTGCTCCAAGACAACACAAAGAACCTCTGAGACTGAACTTGCTGCTAGGAACTCCTCCCTCTGGCTGTGCTCCACTTTACCTGACTTGCTTCACATAAGCAGAAGGAGAACTGTCAGCTGCAAGTCTATCTGCCAGTGTCCATACACAGACCTCACATTCCCAGTAGGGGAAAAGCTTGACACAGCTTTAACAAAAGCCTGAGTTTTCCACTTTGACAGCAGCCATCAGATAAATCTAACCCTGCTGGGCAGTAAGGAAAACAAGACTTTTTTTACTACCATGAAAGCAGAAGTTTTGCCTTCCTTCCCAGGGTAATCTTTGTTCAAATTAGTTACTTCTCCCTTCCAAGGAGTTTGGGTACCAGTGTTGATTTCAAAGTGTGTTATTCTCAGTGCCCAACTTCCTGTTAAGCTCTTCCATACTGCAGTCTGATTTCTACTTTCTAAAGGTATGGAGGATAGAGAGAGGGCTCACAAAACAGATTATCTTTTTCCTTCAACTACGGATTTCAAAACCTATCTAGAAAAACATATAAAAGCAAATATATAAAAGTAACTTCAAAAAAACTGAAGTGGCAACTGAACTTGTACAGTTCAGAAACAGTACAGAAAGCAGAAGTAGAGCATTGATCCCCACAGAGAAAAACAGCTATTAGAGAGACTGTGCTAAGCCAAGAAAGAGCCCCTCCATACTCTTCTACTGATCCTCATTCCTTATGGCATTCTAAATCTTCCACTGTTTACCTTTGCCCCTGATACACCAGCGCCTCTCACTGAAATTAAGTCAATTGGAATGGAAAGGAAATCAAGCCATTATAACCACAGTGGAGACTGATGTCAAGATGAGGGTCAAGGTACAAGATTAAGGGTGGAGGAGAAATCCGAGTGCTCATTGTCAGAGATTTCTATTTGTTGAGTATTTTACATATTTTACAATATGTAATACTGAACGCTGATGCAGTGTTAGTACCTCAGGCCATTGTGGCAAAGCAAGATGACACCACATGTGATAAGGACTCACCTATTTAGCACAGGCTTTCCAAAGACATGAGAGTTTGTCTTGCCTACAATGGAAACTACTGCATTAGATATATCAAATATGAAAGCTAAACCTCTCCTCTGGCTTGCTTCTTCCTTAGCCAAACTGCAGCAATGCTATTTGTTCTTCCTGTTTTTACTGCCCTTGTACATAGACCAAGAAAAAGTGCCTGGAGGAAACACCACAGAGCAGTGAGGCCTGAGCCCTCCACCCCTGGTGACACAGGCTTGTTTTGTGTCCTCTGAAGGGCAGCTCCACCTTCTGTAAGATGGACAAAGTAGATCAAGTGTATCATAAGGAAAGTGTTTTCAGTTAAAGAACTAAAAGAGTGGTTCCAGTACCCCACAGCTCAGGACAGCATATGCAGGCAGCTTTTGCCAATGCTGCTGTGTGGCTGTGAGTTGCAGGCTGAAGTCTTCTGCCCCAGAAAAGAAAACAGTAGAAGTGGATGTTAGGCTTCAATTCTTTGGATTCTGGCTCTGTTTCTGTAGTGTAAGTGGGCTGGAATGAAATCAGAGAACCAGAATCATCCCTTCAGAGTGGACAAGCAGTTACAATGGAGAAAACTAGCTTTGCAGACAAGTTTAAGGTAATAGTGCCAACAGAATTATTAATATGCTTTAGCAGTAATAGTGCCAACAGAATTATTCGTGTACTTCAGCATGTGAAGAGACAACTTCATTCTGCAATGCAGACACAAGAACTATTGGTAACAGACATCAGGCTAATTGTACTTGAAAACTCTTTTATTCTGCTGCTGCCAAATACTCCAATTCAGTGAGGTGCTGAGAACCTGTGCTAAGACCCTTCCACTTCCCCTTCAGAAATGCCAGCTTTAGTGAACACACTAGAACATGCCCCAGATTTCTCATACAGCACTTGAATGCAGTAACAGCAACAGCTACAGCCCCTAGCAATTCCTCTCTCTCACAAGCTTCCCTCTGGACACATGTGGAAGATACACACATACTGGCTCTGTGTGCACAGAATGGTATTACTGGGCACTGAGCAAAATGGAAACCACGTGGTCATGTCACCACGACAGGGAGCATGGACTCAGCCTTCACCACCACCTCAGCCCTGGGCAAACGGTAGCTTTACAGCTTCCAGCTGGCTGAAAACAGGGCAAAGTGCTCTGCCTGGATGCAAAAATACCACAGGCATTCCCTGTGTTACTGACCCAATACATTTTACTACATTACTTCCAATCAAGACAACTTGCATAGACTCTAAGAAGCTGGAGCAACACAAATATTAATTCATCATCAGAGCAACAGTCTGTTGGTACCACTGGTGTCTCACAGGGCTGTTTTCTCCTTATTTAAAATGGGCCAATGTACACATCCTGGGAGCAGACACCACTGTTCATAAAGGAGCATCTGTCCTGCATTGCCCAGCAGCACCAGTGCTGTGGGGCTGGCTGGAAAGCACAAAGCTGTCAAAGGAGATGGATCAGTGGACACATGCAGCCTTGGTGCTGAGGGTGTTCTGCTCAGCTCACCGGGTAATGGGCAGCCAGACAATCCAGAGAATTATTCCTGCTTTATTTACAGACATCTTCTATGAAATAGCCATGAGGGCACAGTCAGGCTCAGGGCTATTTTCAGTGTGGTAAGGGAACATGGTCCTGCAAACTTGTGTCAAGCAAAGCAGTCCACAAGCTGGATTTGAGCAGCCTGAATTTGCACTCCATAGGGCAGGGACTGCTCTTGGCAGCACTGGGAGCTCTCTACCTTAATATGCTCACTCCAACAGCTGAATTACAGTGTTGAAGGGGTAGAACAGGCCCATGGCACAATTAGTGCTTTGCTGACACAGTCCTGGTGGGATCCTCGTAGCAGCAAACACTTCTAAAATGCCCAGGTCACAAATGTGTCACACAAAAAGGAAATTAACTTTGAAGATAATTTTGCAATACTTCTTATGTTAATATCTTAACTTTTGGGACTTGTAGCACAGGCCAATCTTGCATGCACATGCTGTTCTTTATTCAGTAGTGATCAGACAAAGCCTTTGTAAACACAATGTGATTTTCCACTGAATTTATCTGAGTGTACTGGCACAGAAAAAGGAAGATCTGGTTCACAAACAATCATTCATTTTCTGCAGATCTAGCTGAGAAATGTCTTTCAGCTGTGTGGTTTATCTACCTTGGAAATCTCAATTTCACATATGCAAAGCCAAGCTGCAGTGAGCTCAGCTCTTTGAGACAGGAGTTCTGAGGCACTGAAATTAGAAAGACTACGTGACAAAAGACAGAACTTCTATGAAAACAGGGTTTGTACCAAAACAGAGGTCTTGTTTGGTTTTGTTGGGTTTTTTTGAGCAGGAATGAGAAACAAGCAAAACGTTCTGTAGCTTAAAGGCCTGAGAGTGGAGTTGCAGATTTTATGTCAAGAAAATGGTCAAGGTACATAAAGACCATAATTGCATCATTTTATAGAAAAGACAAAACTTTTCCTTCTGAACTGGCAACGTAGGTGTGAAGTTCCCATATTCTCTTGCCAGCTCTTCCAGACATTTAAGTCATCCAAACACAGTACTGAAAAAAATTATTGGTACTTTGCGACTCCCTGGCTGGGACTAGACTTCTATTTTATACATCAATCACCTATTTAATTATCAAGTCTCCAAAGCTATGATATGTAACATATCAAAATCATCTTGCAAACTCACTACCTTATCTAACCTTTTCAAATTATTTAAGTCTTTTTACAATAAAGGCTTCTCACCAATTTTCTGACATTGCTGTAAACTTAGCGCCTTGTAAAGTGTCGAATTTCAGTGTCATTGTCTTGCACAGCAAGCCTGAACCTAAGAAACTATCATTTCTCGCTATATCCTAATGCATATTTTCCTGGGAAATATTCTTCAGTATGTATTCCATAGTATGGAATTTATGCTCTTCTGGATGTATTTATTTGCCAAAAATAGGTAGAGGAGAGGCTTCTATAATGTCAGCATAACATTTCTTAGCTCTTTAAAAGAATTTCAACAACTTTAAGATAGTATCACAAAGATGTAAGAAGAAATTGATGTGGTTGTCAGTGAACTGGAGTCAAAAATTTAAGTTACAGCAACAGCAAAGCCTATTTCTACTGAAAAGCACTAACTGAGTCTGAGTATCTACACTGCAAACAATGTCACCTGCTAACCCTGTATCTTGAATACCCTTAAACAGCTTTACCAAGGAAGTAAGTCTGTCTTTAAGCACCAGAATTGATCTTGTTGATTCTGTCACATGCACTATGTTTAAGTCAGATTCACCCCCACTATCCATTCATTTGGCAATTGTCTTTCATGTACATAAAGTGAACTGCTAATAGTATCCTCCTGCCTGTTAATTTCCTTCAGAATATATCTGAACTGGCTTTGCCACTGATGACCTGATTTTCAAAGAAGCCACTGGGAATATTATAGTTTTGGAAAAGAAGCCTTCTAATCAAAGAGTGAAGGGACTTGATCTACATAGTTTAAGAGAAGTGAGAAACTATATCCTCTATATTATAAGTACTTCAATGAAGAACAAAGGTATGGGAACATCAGGCTCACAGTGAAAAGCAAGCTGCCAAGGAGAGTAATTATCCATTGGGCACTAATGAAGTGTCTTTTATCTGCAATGCTTCAAGGAAGAGTAGATGTTTCTTCCCTTCTGAAAAAAATGGCCTCACAGAAGTAGAAATTGATCCAGGGAGGCCCAGTGTCCTGTGTTACACAGATCAGGCTGGGTGATCCCTAAGGACCTTCCTGCCTTGGAAAGAATCATTATGAATGTTCAGAAACAAGGAGAAACACAAGTTGCAAGTACCTCTTCTGCTATTTAAATCCAAATCATCTCATCTTACAGTCTGCAAACAGCTGCTAGCTGTTAATGTGTAATTAAATCAAAGGCACAATTAAAATTCTCTTGATATTATCTATTCTTTGTAGATCTTACCTCGGGCAAAAGGCTGTGATGAAGAAAAGTCTCACCAGAGTCTGAGCAAGTTATTGCAGGTCAAATTACCATAACACCTTCCATTTTTGCAAGTTAGCTTTTCAGTGTGGGTTATGCAATCCTGTTAGGCAGTGCCAGACAGTTTGTACAGTAAGGAAAAGTCTGAGGGTCTGATATAATCAGACGTGTCTCTAGGTCACAATATCCTCAGAAAAATGATCATATCCTTCACTATCTCCCTTTTAATGAGGTCCTTCTTTAAAAAAAAAAAAAAGTATTAAAAATTCAGTAAAGGCTTCTCTTCCCAATTTTGTGTGAAGGCTGACACAGGAGAATTTCTATATTAACTGCATAGTAAAGGTTTGACAAATGTGTATCTGTTAATTCACACAGGTCCTGACGGAGAGAAGGCCTGGCCGAAGAAATACCCATTTTGTGGAGGAGTATTCCAATCTCCAATCGATTTCCACAAAGCTATTCTCCAGTATGATTCTAATCTCTTGCCTTTAGAATTCATAGGCTATAACGTGCCCTCCACTGACCACTTTACATTGATCAATAATGGCCATTCAGGTAAGGGAGCTCATGGACAGCAAGGAATGGTAAAAGAAAGAGTTGCAGGAACTCATTGTTTTTTTTACTTCATGGATGGACTACTTTGATTATTAGATGAAATTAAGCGGCTAATCAGATGAGAAAGCCTTCAGATCAGCATACCTACATCTACAGAACAGGCTAGAGAGATCTGGGAATGTACTAAGTACAAATGGATTCCCAGTAAGTCAATTTTTAAATAAAGAAATTTAAAATAAACTCCAGACACGTCAGAATTAATGCCCAAGGTTTTCTTATTACTTTGGTTGTGGTACGCCAAAACAGAAACAGACTTTGTGATTCTGCTAAGAAGAGATTAATTGATAACATATGAGCATTCCATTGATCAAAGCAGCTCAACTGAATTACATGAGGGCATGGAGAAGAGGAAAAAAAAATGCAGGAGTACCATGGTGTTCTTTTGACTTGAGACAGAAACCTCTTTAGTGTAAGGTAAGATAGACAGTGATAGGTAGTGATAGGTAAGAAGACAGAAAAATAATTAGAAATAGTGTGCAAACAGGCCCTCCCCACAGTAGCACTAGATCAGTGTCAGTACAGTAGGTAAAGGCAGAGATGATGCTGTCTTATAAAGGTCTCCTACAATGGCACAATATACAATACCAGTGAGTCAGCCCCACCATTTTTCATTCCTTCCTGAAACACTTGAAGACATAGAAATAAGAATAGTTATAAAACCCTCCTTCTTTGTATCCTCCTTTATTGCAGAAGTATCAAAATAACCTGCATTATAAAATGGCCTCTGCTCTCACATGCTTGGTTATGACTTGACCAACATGCAAAAATCCCTTTTTTTATCATTCTTTCAGTGAAGTTGACCTGCTCAATTGAACATCATAAGCCCATTCTTCAGTAAGGGCCAATCTCTTGGGACAGATTCCTGGTTTTCCCCTTGATCATTTTCTCCTTTAAAACCAGGTTGCTTTAGACTAGGAATGGCTGGAACATCCTTTCCTTGTGAGCCTTCTTTTCCTGAGAGTCATTCTCGGTCCTGAGTGAAAGACTGGACTGTCACAGTTGAATGCACTGGGCTGATATAAGTGACAGGCAATAGGCAGAGAAGGAAATACTGTCATTGTGTACTTGAAGGGTGCCAGAGTGCAGAAGGAGCCAAAAGAACAGCACTGAGAGCCTGTCCCTTGCAAAACAGTCACACAGGTAAAAGCAAATTCCTTGGAGAACCTAAGTCCCTACCACTGTCAGATCTCATCCCTAAAATACAAAGTTTGATTATTTCCTAAAGAAAGCCAAGACAAAAATATAACCCCCTCAAGAAAACGGGAATTCATTTCCAAGCTCAGTGCCCTCCTAGAAAGCTGTAGAGATGCATCCTACTCTAGAAACCTCACTTAGATACAAATTAATTTATCTCTGAGTAACAAAAAATTAGCCTCTGTTGGACTGATCATTATACCATCTGCTGCTAACTTCTCTTTCAGCTAGAGGAAACCAGTAAGATGCTTAGTATTGTGTTGTCAAGTCATTCCTATATATAATTGATGTTCTTCACCAGCCAGCTCATCCAGACACAATTACCTACTTCAGCTAGACTGAAAACAGAGGAGCTCAAAAAATCCTTTTCAGTAGGAGCCTAAAAATACAGAGGGTCACAGCAGTTACTTCACTATGGTTTTGAGCCTTGTTTCCCCTGAAAAACATGTCCAGGGCAGTCCATAAACAAACTGTATTCACTCTGGAAAATGATACAGATAAATTGCAAAACAACCGATCCGTTCTTGACATAAGCCATTGCTTTATGAAGTACCAAATGCTCCAAGTGAACAGGTGAGAAGTTTCTGCTGGGTTGAGAATTACTACTGTAATTTCTACACAGAAGAAAACCAACAAGCCAGCCTGCCTTCCCCACCAGAGAGCCTTAGTGAGCAGAAGTGAGGGTCATGCATACAAAGGTCTCCCTCCAGCACGTCAAGAGAGGAAATGCTCATTCTTAAGGCCTTAAGTTTATTTGGTTTTGTCATGTGCTCCTAAAAAAAGATTAAGAGAGAGCAGAGTTCAATATAACAGGGGATATAAATTATCATGAGAAATATTAATTTATTAAGCCATTTTCAACCATTGTAAGGGGATTGAAAGAAGGTACATGAGTCTAAATTTTGCTTCGACATATCAATAATTGTCTCTTCAATGTCTGAGATAAATTCACATTCTTCAGGGAGAAGAAAGATTTCCACTAGCAACAATTGTCAAATTCAATTAATGTATTTAGGAAATGTTCTAAATCCTGATCTACCAAGGAAGGCTTTAAGAGAACAGAAGTGTTCATCTCCTACCACAGACTGAGATGGATTTCAGTTAAGAATCTGCTTTTTTCATGCTCCATATGTAATATACTTAGACACGGTATTTTTATTTGCCCTGTTCTTGAGAGCTGTGCTATCATTTGTTCCTATCTGGTTTTGGTCTGCTTACAGTGAAAATGTATCTGTCCCCTGCAATGTCCATCAGAAACCTCCCATTTGAATACACTGCGTCTCAACTTCACCTGCACTGGGGAAACCGAAACAAGTCCGAAGGCTCTGAGCACACTGTTAGTGGGAAGCACTTTGCAGCAGAGGTAAGGCAGGCCAGCTTAGATCAGGGAAAGAAGCAAAGAAGGTTGGGCAGGTCCCATTGTTTCAAAGTGGGATCTGTCTCTTGGGTAAATGACTGTGAGGTTCTAAGCCAAGTATTTATGATCTGGGGATATACTAAAAAACTGGGTTGTGCACAACAAAAAATGATGGATTTGGATGTGCTAAGTCAGGGAGCTGGAATTTAGATTCTAAACTCAGAAGTGGCACCAGGTCACTTGAGGTAACTTTTAGTTGCACAACAGTGCTGCTCTGTTTACCTTTACTCACCTTCTTCTATACAGTGATGAACTGTTAATCTTTTCTAATTTCTAAATTATGGATTTGGGAATAGATTTTGATAAGTAATACCAATCAGATATTTACCTCAAAATCATTAAAAAAAGAAATTAGTCAGAATAATTTACTTGCATAACAGCACTTTAGGAATCCATTTCTTCTCGAGTTATATTTAACACTAGGGTTTGCATTCCAAACATTGCAGTGCTAAGGTGTTATTTTTTTCAGAAAAATTTACTAGCACTCCAGTCAAGATGCCTTGAAGCTGAAGTCATGAATCCTCTTTCTCCCCTCATCATGGGAGGGGGTGTGGGCTGTGTGCAACTCAGCTACAGCAGGGCTGCAAGCCCCAGGACCTTCTACCTTTCTCTAAAAAGATCTTACCACTGCATCCAGAAATCACTGAAGGACCCTCCTGCATTGTCTTACCCTGAGGTGGCTGCACGGTCCTTTTTAACTGCGAAACATAAATGTGAGCATGACCCAGATGTTATTGTAACAAAATATCTCCTCCTTTGTAGCTGCATATTGTACATTACAACTCTGAGAAATACCCAGATATAACAGCAGCAGTGGACAAAGCAGATGGACTGGCTGTTTTGGCTGTTCTCCTCGAGGTGGGATGCAGGATCTTTATTTTCTTTTTGTTTGGAATATGCTTTCAATCATTCAGTTATGAGAGACCTTTAATGTACAAAATGACCTACATTATTTAACAATACAGTGGCTGAATACAGGATCTTCCTTTCCTCTTTCACAAAAAAAATAAAAAAGCGTCAAATTCTAGTAGCACATACCAAACCAGGAGCAAATGCTACGAAAAGAGGAATTCTGAGTATTTCCTCATGTTTTTTAGTAAATTAACTTCAGCTATGTTAAATCCATTTTTGCATCATTTACAAACTAATGACTGGTAGCGTTTATCAAACAGAGGCAACAGTGAATTTCAAGCCTATTTACTCAAAGCTGCCTACTGTAGCATGAAGCAGTTTGAACACAGCAGAGAGGCACAGGCAGGCACAACCCTGCCTTTGACCACTGGATGTAATTAGGATTTAACCACAGTCTTCTCCCTGCTAACTTCCCAGATTCTTTGAGTCACAGATTACAGAAAACGAGTACGTTCAGTGACATTTTAAGATGTCAGGACCGCTTTCCAATTTTCCTCTCTTAAGTCCCACATATGAAGATAATAATGATCTTAAACAAAAAGAAAGGATTAGTAGCTCATACATATATAATTCTTATTTTTCTTGAGGATTAAAACTCCTCAATAAGATAACTGTAAAAATATTTTTTAAATGTGAGGATTTTCTGCAGCATAACAAATCAAAACCACAAGTTTCCACATTTCCATCAACAAGTACAATGTCCCAGTTAGCAAACAAAGCTCTCATTAATATTACCCAAACTCACTTCCTAGCACCACTAAGATTCTGACAGTAATTTTGTGTTAAATTTCAGTTCGTTTGGAAGTTGTAGCTGTGAAAAGTGTCAGAGTATTGTATACTACACTAAGGAATAATACTGGGATTCTGGCTATTTCTAAGCAATAGTGTTTGAAAATCAAATTAGTGAACAATGGAGGTTAGGTCTTGGAAATCCTTTCAGACAGTTGGTGGCTGTTACATTTAACATAAGGACACCAGTTTACTATGTCTGGTTGTCAGAGGAGTTGCTAAGCACCAGCTCTGAAGAATTCATAAAAAAGGCAGTGATTGTTAGACTGAAAAGCTGCTGGTAGCAGTTGAAAAACATAGTCTTGTGTGATAGATGAGTTATAGCCTTTCTCAGATGGTTGTGGCCCTGTGGTACCCAACAGTGTCATTCTTTACCTCTCTGGACTGTGAGAAGCAGCAGATTAAAAATGTTTGTGGGTGGGAAAAGGTGGCTTTGATTGGAAACCAGGAGATGATCTGAGAAGCCTGGCAGCTGAGAACTTCTGCCTGCAATGATCTCAGAGGAAAGGGCTTGTCTTCATTTGCACAGCACTCTGAGCAGGCAAGGGCAATAGGGTCAGTGCACACAAAAGGTCTGCACTGCAGTTGTAAAGGCAGCAATACAACACAGCAGCTCTTATAGACCTGGAGCAGGAATATTATCATGGCTCTGAGGACAGAGGGAATGTTTTGAGTTATAAAATACTTATGCTGTTCTAGTACATGAATATCTGGACAGTGGAGGCACTTGCCTTAGGACAGGCCAGAAGCACAGACTCATATTCAGACTGGTGATTTGCACAGCTGTTGATAATGTGATCATTGCAGATTGGACCCTACAACCCAACCTATGAGAAGATCTTCAGGCACTTCTGGAATGTGAAATACAAGGGTGAGTGGCTAAGTCAGATTGAGAATGGCTGAGAGTATCAGGTGTCACCCTGAGAGGGATTGAACTGGCTGAAGAAACAGTCCAGAGATCCTAGGCCAATCTGTCACAAACTGTGAAAAGCTTCCAAATGCAGGGCATTCCTGGGAAGAGCGTATGGCTAGCATCCCCCATGTGATTCTGACTGGGCCTTATTTCTTCCACATGGTGTTTTTTAGTTAATATGGCCACGGTTTATCTCAGAGGACTCTGATTTGGTGTCGCAGACAAGATTTGTACATAGGAAACTTTAAAAGCTGTAGTCCTTATTAAACTGGGCTCACCTCTGCTAAAAGGTATTTTTCTTATCCTAGTGATATGACACTGAAAATATCCTACTTAATGAAAAGCAAATTCACTTCATTGATACACTACCTGTGTAGTCATGATGCAATATTTAACACGAATCCCCTTTTTTAGATCAGAAGGTCCTGGTCCCTGGTTTCAATATTCAAGAACTGCTTCCTGACAGACTGAATGAGTATTATCGCTATGAAGGATCCCTGACAACTCCTCCCTGCTACCCGAGTGTTCTCTGGACGGTTTTCCGACACCCTGTTAAAATTTCTCAAGAGCAGGCAAGTTCCAACAGAGCACATTTCCCTGACTGGTGTCTGCTAAAGAACAGTAAATACATATTCTCATTTCCTGGATTTCTCTTATGGTCCTGTAAAACCGAAAGGTGACCATTGCTAAAATCCTTTAAGTGGGAAGAACAGCATAGAACTGACATAAATCAATATCCCATTCTGTTTGTTGTCAGCACGTTCTCGGTTGGCCAGAACAAAGGACAGACAGCTGCACAGCAATCAGTACAGTATCAGCTTTAAAAAATCCCAGTCAAGTGAGATGAATTTTGATTTTCATTATGTACTTACTCCCTTCTCTAAGTCTTCCCACGAGTTACCTGCAGATTATTGTTTGGGCTCCATGTCTGAACATTATTCACCAAGTATTTTAGTGATACTTTGATCCTGATGGACTTGGGTAGTGTGGAAGGTTTCTAAAAAGCTTGGGTTGTGATATTTACCCATCTTGAATTCCCTAACTTTTCTCCCAACTTACATTTTTTTGTGCTCATCTAATTAACTTCTTTTGCTCTTAGGTGGCCACTTACCTGGACTATAAACTCACAATCACTATCTTCTGATTCACCTAATTATAGACATAGGGGAAAATATTATTATCAAAGTCTCGGATCAAATTACTGCAAGCTCCTCATTTTGAAAATACATTCTTGGCTTTGTCCATTCTGTCAGACCATGTCTCTACCAAAATAAAGAGTTCTCTCAAAAAGTAGCCTTTAGTACTACTTAGGAGTTAGACTGTGCCAGGGAGAGCATGCTGAAAAAGTCTGCCATGTTTCCTCCCATCCAGTTTTCCCAGCAGACAATCTGATAGTAAGCAGTACTTTTATCAGGATGTAAACAAAATACAGGTATGGACTTGGAGATGTCACACTGTTTACACATTATTCTGTATTTGGGTTCACAGGCCACATGATACTTAATTACAACTTAATGTATCCCCTTCCCTTTGACTACACCTTTTTTTTCCCCAAACACTCCCAGTGATCATACACTGGCACTCCTTTCTCTGTATTCTGGGAGTTGAACAGGTGCTTCCCTTTATAGTTACTCACACTGGAAACAGCCATGTACTGCACAGAGAGTGATGACCCAGAACCCCTGGAAATGGTTGATAACTTCAGAAATGTTCAGGAATTCCATGAAAGACTGGTTTTCATCTCCTTCCACGAAGGTGAGTTGTATGAATGCTTCTGTGCAAAGAAACAGTGGACAGTGATTTGTATAAACATGAAGTACTGGAATGGCAATCCTGCTCCACTGTACCACTACAAAAACACAGCTATCTCTCTGCAGTTCACTTTGTTGCCTGTTCTTCTCATATTGCATTGGTGCATGGGCAACTGTACAAGAATAAGGTATTCCCAGGGTAGGTAAGAACTTTTTTCCACAGTGGGTATCAGGCAAGCCCTGCAACCCTTCTGATCAAAGGAAAGGAGAAAAAAGAGGGAAGACATGATTGGCTTTGTCATGCTTGGCAGAAGTATTTGCTGTCACTCTAAATACTAAACAGCTCCACAGCTGAGCTGTTTCAGCCAGTGTAAGTGCTTAAGATGGCCTTGTCTCACCAGTGACATTTGCTGGTTCTCAGCAAGGTCAGGCTTGATCTTATGCAGACCACACATTTAAAGGGAGTCACAACTTTGCCATTCAGGGACACTGTTTTGGGGAAATTACACAGAATCAGAAGAGGTCCTTGAGGAATTAAAACTTGGCTAATAAATATAATTCATAACACTGGATTGTATGATTCAGTGTTAGAAGTTTTAAAAAAACCCCATCATTTTATGAGGAAGAACTGATTCAAAAGCTTAACTCTGCAGCATTACACAATGACAATACTTACGTTTGGTGGGGGGCTTTGCACAAAAGTCTGCATCTGTGGTGAGAAGCTGAGCTGTACCCCACAGAAAGGCCTTTGAGTACACTGTTTGTGCAAAATGTATCGTTCCAACTTCTTTGTTGTCTTGCAAACAAATACTCTTAAGGATCTGTGAAGGTGGCATGTACACTTAAGGCAGATGATTCTAGGCAAGCCACTGCCCTATTTGAAATTGAGAGTAAAAGATTTCTAAAAGAAAAAGCAGACTTCACCAAGAAGATTAGCCAAGCAGTAAACTTTCAAGTTAATAAAATGTGTTAGCACATAATTTCAACTTTTCCTGCCATTTTCTTCACTGTTTAGATGAAAGAACAGAAAACACAGAAGTTGTCTGTTTCGGACACTTTCAGACAACAGAAACAGTTCCCTGCAGGCACACTGCAGTAGCTGTTCTTGCCATTCCCCTCTGCAGACAGACCCTTTCAAAATGTATCTCTTCTAACAAAAAGCTATAAAGGAGAAAAGTGAAAATTAGAGATTAGCCAAAACAAATCCTGGGCAAAACATTTCTCTGAAATCAGAGATGATTTAGATTTGTCACCAGAAGTTGACTGATCTCTTAAAACGAGAATTACACTAAAAGTTCTCTTGTTGCTAGATTCTAAACATAATACCTAAGTAGATTACAAGTTTATCAAATTATCAACAGTCCTTAACATCTCTGTGATTAATATATGAACTGATACTAGTTGCACAAACATTCTGAGTAAATGAAAAGACGATGGAATAGTGAAAGAGGGAAAGAACTAGAGTATGTCAGCCTTTCTTCTGCTTTTATGGATTGGCCAACCAGAAGAACGCCCCCCATGGCATTCTTATATGTCCACAAAGAGGTTAAAACTTTCTTCTCCAACCTCCAGTCTCAAACACTGGCTGCTGACTAGAGAGCTAGTTGGGTCCAGAATGGCTATTTTAATAATCCTCTTCAAATCTCTGCTCAAGTCAGATTATGTGCAATGATTTCAACCAGCAGAATTTGCAATACAGCTTCCACATTTCTGAGACTAAGGCTTCCTCTGCAGGTCTTAAATCCCTGCACAAACAATCTACTACAGCAATGCCTCTGCAGAAATGCTTCCTGAAGCACCAGAAGTTCCAGAGTGAGCAGCTCCCTTGTGATTGCAACAGGTTCACCATGGAATCCTCTGTAGTGATCCAACTTTTACATTTTCTACCCTCGTTCTCTATTTATCAAAATTCACTACCTGGTGGGCTTGGCAAGGTATGTTGTCAATTCCTAACCACACCTATGAGCCATTGCTCTGTCTGAGTGGTCAGTCAGGAATGAGAAATGCAGTTTTCCATCTGTTTCTTAAGCTGACCTTTCAGCACCTGAATATATTCTCTCTATAAATCACACTCAGTACTTAATAGTAGAAGGTAGAGAGTTACAACCCAGAATCCCAGTAACTGAAAATCAGACACTGTACTTTTCATCTAGGAATCTCCAAACACTTCACAGAAGTAGTGTAAGCATTATTATTTCCATTTATGGGGGGAAATTTGATCCAGTTGTGACTTTCTCAAAATTGTTGCTGTGAACCAGAGCCAAACCAAATAATAACATTTGGTTCTCCCTCTGCTAAGCCACATTATTGGCTCTCATGCAGAGATGACACCAGCCATAAAAGCTTTTTCAATGTATCTTTAAAGCTGGCTTGACTTAGCAGAGTTAAACTGGAGGAGTTATTGCCCATCCTGCTGTTCACACCCCAGAACCAGTCTCTATGGCTATGAAAGAAATTGCTCGGTGCTACTTTAATAGAAACCCCATTCAGTCTAAGTACATTTAGTTACAAAAGCTCATTGAGTCTATCAGTGAACCATAGAAAAAAATGTTCAACCCATTTCAAAAAGGGTATTTATTGCCCCTGTAATCTCACATTCCACTTACTGCAGTCACAAAAGCTCCCTCACAGGTGTAGCTCCTCACCTAAAGGGCAAAAAAAGGAAAGAAAGAAAAAAAAAAGAAAAAGAAGAAAAAAAGGCCCTTGTCAAAGCCCAGTGAAGTACACCTGGCTGCTGCAAGTGCCCAGCCTGATGCAGCCAGCTGCACCTCAAATAGGAACAGAGCACACCTATTAAGAAAGGAAGGAGAGGCCATGCACATACTCAAGGATTGGGCCAGGCAACCACTGAATTTGTAAAAGAAATCCTGTTGTGGACACCTAGGCCCCTACTAAGCAGGTTTTCAGAGCAACTTTTCTGCCTTATCACTGACAAGCCTGAGCTGCCACCTTCACCTGATTACAGACACCACAAGATGGGGCCACTGGCCTGTGTTTCGTATCAAAATTGAAAACGGTTGAGATGTTCAGTCATCCACATTTCTGTATCTAAATTGATGCTCACTATTTATAAGAACCACATTTCAAAAAGCCTCTAATCTTCAAGAATTACACAGCAAAACTCACATGTGTTTATAATATATTTTGTCTATCAGCAATTTATTCCAATAAAATCACCTTCACATACATGCAGCTGTAGTTTGCTACAATGTTCAAACCACCTGAGTTAAACAGGAACTCGTACCTAGTTTTGATTAGGGTACCACGCTGAAATACTATCCAACTAAATTTTCGAAGAAGATCCTCTCATCAGACAGAAGTGCTCCCTACCCTTCCTCTTCAAACTACAAGCTTTTTTCCTACAGTTATCTCTTTGCTGTTCTATTTTTGCATCCATTTGACACCTTTACTATAACAAAACTCACCTTTTGTAAAAGCTCTTCTTCAATTCCATGGATTGCAAACTCCTTCCATTCAGCTGGACTTCAAATCAATGGGTCAAATGCAGTTAAACTCCACATTTTACATTTGTGTTTTATCAACAGCTGATTTAATAGGAGAAAATATTTAGATGGAATACATGGAACCTGTCAGTTTGACTCTGAAAGAGCTCTGATGTTGCTTAGCGAGAAACAATCATTTGATAAAATATAAAAAAAAATGTGTAAATAAATTAAGGAAATGCAGTTAAGAAAAGGGAGCTCACCTCCAGGATCTTTGTGGAGGCCAAAATAAATAAAAAATACTTCCATTGCCAAAAATGTACATGAAGCTCACCAACAAATATAGCATTATGATAACCCTCAAATCTTTATGCAAACAAGAGATCACTCAGTTCTTCATTCTAATATCCTGAATTAATTTTTACCTTCTTTGATGCCTTTAAGCAATGCTCTCAACAGCAAAGCATATCAATCTTCAGCTGTCCAGTCAGTGGTGTTCTCTGTGAGAAAACAAAAGGCATTGAATTTAACATCTTGATTGCCTGGGTTTAATTATTTGGGTTTGTTTATGATCTGTAATTTATTATAGCATAAAAATCATACTCCTGCTATGACCTGCTGTGCCAGTGTCTCCACGTTGGCATTGTGACTTCAGCATGTGTCTCATGTCACAGCACTGTGAACTGTGGATCCAGCTGTGGGATTGGGACATTCCAGGGAACATCTGTGCAAAGTTACCCATTCACAGTCACAAAGTGGTGTGACCAGGCTGCACAGAGGTTGCAGATGCAGAATGCAAATGTTACAACAGACCAGAGACTCATCTTCTCCACTCAAGGCAATGATATTAACAGTTGTGCATGTTTTCCCTCTTCTCCTAGGTTTTGTGGTTTCTGTTGTGATAGCCTGCATTCTGGGAGTTCTCATCATTCTTGCAGTAGCGTTCTGGCTACTGAAGAAGAAAAGGTAAAATGTCTGGCTATCACATCACAAAAAAATTCAAACCATATTTTTCCTCTGACACAGAGAAGTGCTTGCATGTCCAAAACTTTGCATCTTTTTTATAGTGATAAAGTTTGATGTTTTATAAGACATGGTCCCTTCCTACAAACTATGATTTATTTTTATTACTGTAGACATTATTTCCTCTGTGTGATATCAGGCTGGGTCAATAACAGACTTACCCAGTTTTTCTATTTCTCAAATGCCATCTGTTCTTTTCTTGTTCTTTTTGCTACACTGCTGCTCCTAATTGCTTTTTAGATCCTTCCATTTTTTCCTGGAACAGTAAGTGAAACAAGGAGAATGGAATTTTAGGAAAACTTCTCCCAAAGGTCACAACACTTTAGAGGAAGAAATATGCATTGCCAAAAGATCATTAAGCCACTGTTTGCCAACAAAACTAAATCCTGGGAAAAAATCTAAGATTACAAATTTTCCTACAGCCTGACTCCCTTTGCATTCAGGATTAGCCTTGCATACAAAATTTCTTCTCCTGAAATATTTGGAACAGTAAGCTACTGTGACATTTGCACTAGTACAGAGAAAAATACTCTCATACATGCATAATGGACAACTTTAATTAACTAATCGTGCTTTTCCTTCATTGGCATTACAATTATTTAATAAATCTGTTTTATTTTAGCTGCAAAAAGGGAGGTGGAGACAACAGAGGAGTCATCTACAAATCAGGCATGTACAAGGAGGAAGAAGACACCTCCAAAATTTGATGCCCTGCTCTGTCACAGAAGCTCCTTTTCATTCATAGCACTGATTTATTTTGGATTGGTGAAACACATCTCTTCTTGGTTAATGATAATCCTCAATAGAGTTCTAAGAACACATACCAGCCAAAGTTTTCTGTAGCCTTATTCTCTTGCTTTCCAGAGAGATATGATCAGTGAATCCCCCTGAGCTGAATTCCCCGCCACATTCTTTTCATGTCTACTGCTTACTGAGTCTGGGTGTTTTAACTGATTTTACAGGTAAAAACTAAACTCCAGTTTTATGGTTTGTTTAGCACAGGTTTTCCCACAGGTATTCAAATCTGAAGACACTCATCAAGCTACAAGCACTCTTCCCCGCTAAACCAAGGTATTGGTTTTAGCAGCATGAATATAAACAAGATAAAGGGCAAACTGTATTTGACATCAGTATTTGAACTGGCTTGTTCAGCAGATACAGTTTTGAAAAGCACGGGATATGATGCTGGTGTATTCACCAATGGAATTGTAATATTAGAGGAAAAGTCAAGTGTAAACGCAATGAAAGCCACATAGATTATTAATGGAGTTCAAGCCCAGGAACTCAGTGCTGAGAAAACACTACTGCTAGAGGAACAGCTCACTTTCCAGCTGTTACACAGCCTCACAAATCTGTTAAGGAAGTCAGCCCCTCAGTGTCACAGGAATTAGAGAAGAAGATTGTTTTATTATCCTGCTCTTATTTATAGTGTAGGAATGATGTGAAGATGATGTAGTTGCTGCTGCTTTTAAGCAGACTTGTCATTTAACCACAAAATCCTGATAGATTTTATATTACAGCTGCGACTACACGGTAGACTTTTTTTCTGATTTAGTACTCTTGGTAATCTAATTCCTAGAAAGAAATCTAAATTATCCTTTTGAACCTCATAAGCTAGATACTTGGAGTTTCATTATGCATTTTTGTAAGTGAGAAGCATAAGCCTGATTCCACTGCAGACAATGTGGAATGTCATTGACTTCAGGAAGAATAGGGTGTATCCAGCCAACCCATACAGAATTCCTCTTAAATCTGACATCTACAGTGCAGATCTGAAATGCTTGCACTTCAGTATGCACACAGGAAGTAACAGACCACAGGATTATACCTAAAATAACTTCAGGTCTGAATGTTGCTAAACACTACTGGGGAAATTTCAATCTGGTCTTTATATTTAGATCCCTTTTATATTCAATTGCAGCATCACCATGTCTGTGATTTTAAAGAAATAAACTCTTATAGGTCGTGTTTCCTCCTTTCAAGATGGCAGATTCCGACTATTACAGCATAGAGTGTTTTAGATCCTTCCTCTTCCATCCCCAAGAAAACTGTGTGATGTCAAAAGCAGGCTTTTCAGTGCAAGGAAAAATAACTTATTAATGCTAACTGTACATGGAATTTAGGAGCACAATCTTACAACTGAGTACACTGCACATGTCAGCATTTTTATCCCACATAAACAAGCACATTAAGATCATCTTGTTGGAATGTTTGAAATTACTTAAAAAGCAGCATTTGTGTGCTACAGGGAACATAACTTACTCTTTGAATAAAGGTGTTTAAAGACAAAACCACATAATCAAATTTTTGCTGTTTCTTCAGTTTCTCTTGTTTCCTCTAGAAGAGTAACATTTTATTGTGTATTTTGATCTTAACCTCAGTTGATTAGAAACATCCATCAATCACTTTCTTTTGCATGTAGCATCCTTGATACCTGTAAAAAGAACTAAGCACTACATGCTTACTGTTAGGAAAATCTCAGAGTACCAGCAAACTATATTAAATATATTACACATTGGGCGGAAAATGACTCCTTCAGAATTGTTTCCTAAGCAGAAGAACAAACTGAAGAGGAATTCACACAAATCATATTCCTGCTACTCCCACTTACAATACTCTCTAATTGCATAGAGGTGTGAGAAACAATCTTTCACTGTAAAATTTCAAAGATTTATCAAACCTTGACAAAATACAATGATGGACTGAATAAGGAAAATTAACAGCGCACGGGGAGCGCATGACCAGCCACCATGTGCTCATCTACAAAACGGTTGCTCCGCCTTTTACGGCCCTGGGGGGTTGCATCAGGCAACCCTGGCCCCTCCCAAAGTCTGTCAGTTAACTCTTCTTTGCTGTCCATTGGTAGAGAATACCACGACTTGCAACTTGATTGGAGGTCAGGTGTTGTCATGCCACAACCCCCCTAGCAACAAGCTTCTCCCATTCTCAACTGCCCCATGCAAGGGGCACATGTATACACCTTCCCTCAAGGTGTCCCAGACAACCCAGGCAGTCTGGTGGCAACAATACAGGGGGGAGGAAAGGGGACTATGGGGAGAACAGAGGACATCTAAACAGCAAATCACAATAACATAACTGCACATCAATAAAGCTTCTCTTAACATACACACACTATTCATCCCTTAATTGTGAGAGCCAATCATCCCATTACTCATCTATAACAGAGGCCTCCTATAAAATCCATGCTGCCTTTGAAAATGCAAGCATATGGGAATTTTTGTTTTTCTTTAATATTGTATTACCAGTTTGCACTGCCAGTGGTCCCTAAGAATCTAAGCCCATATGTTTTCTGGTCTCTGCAGCCACTGTCATTTAATAAACCTATTGAAGGATTACATTTTTTTAAATCGTTTCCAGCAGATTTCTTTTGTCACTCTTACACGCACAATATGTCCAGGAAAAAAATCAGGCATGATCAGAAAGACAGATGCAGCCAACATGCTACCATAATAAATTAAACCAAGTTTAAAAAATTTCAATTCACTTCTGTTTTAAATGGAATGACCCATTTCTGAGATTCCAATAGCAGAAATGAATAATAATAACCTGAGTCAGTGAAGTGGAAGAAAGAGATGCCACAAAGGATGTAAATCTCTCCTTCCATTTCCTGTGTGTGACAATACCCTCACAGCATGACTGTGTAATCTCAGAGTATTCACTTCCTGTCAGGAAATACAAATATCCTCACAGAGGTGCTTTACTGACTGTTCCACTTCCTCCTTCAGGCAAGAATTCTCCTCTCAGTAAGAGGTTATCAAAACTGCAGTTACCAGGTTTTCTTTTTTAGTTCAGAAAGGAGAGCTTAGTCCAGGATATCCTATAGTAGTTTATAAAACAAAGTCTGAAGTCTACTTGGTAGAACTTTGTCAGAACTGGCTGACCAGTCACAAGACTACTCTGCTAAAAGTGTGCAGTGGGATCATAATAAATAGCTTATTTTCAGACCTTTTCCACTATGAAGGCTGTTGTAAGGGTACAACACATCTTGGATAACTAAATGTGTTTCAAAATTTGCCGAGGAAATACTGAGTCACAAAAAATTCCTCTGGTATCATCTCTAATGAATGAAAACAAACCCCAAAGGGTTACTTTTAATATATACACCTAAAAGTTAATGCCCAACAAAAGCAAATTTTGAAAAAGCATATTAAATAAAGAAGCTTTAGGGGACAAAAAGCCTTCTGGACTTCAGCGAAAATGGTGGAAAGAAAACAGAGTAGCTTTGCTATGGCAAACCTTAATGTGTTGAAGTAAAATGTTATTTTCATTAATGCTGTAGCAAGATCAATACACTAATTCTTATCTGAGTTTAAGACCTCGTCCTCATTTTTAAATGTTACCCTTAATGAAACGCCTAAGAGTATTGTTGAATCATTTGTCTTATTATTGGAGAAAGCTACGCCTGAACTATTAAGTTGCCCAGATGTGTGGTACCCATGAGAAGGTTAGAACTGTGCATTTCAAACTGCTGCCTGACAAAAGCCAAGTTTAAAAGTAAAAAAATACTGATATTTAAAAAATAAAAATAGCTCAACCATGTACTAGGAATGTAAGTAACATCCAAAGCTTTTCACAAGAGAATAACTGTCTTGACAGAGCTGAACAGGTGAAATGAAAAGGCATCATTTTAAAGAAATCAGAGGTTTTTAAAAAGCAGGGGTCCTGTAATAATTAGTGTGTTGGCTGCAGCTGTGTGCCCCCATTTCAGTGCACAGCAGACCCAGAACCACAGCAAACAACAGAGAGAAAATACTTATAGCTCATGGCTGGGCAGCTGAATACCCAGAACTGACCAGCTGCTGGGTGAGATATTCCCTTGGACTTTCACACTACACAGAGATCACCAGGTTGTAGCTCTGCCCCACTTTTCAATTGCCTTCTGTCAAGACCTTAAGGAAACAGAACTGGTGAATTCACAATGCAGATGCCATCAAGTGGCTCTGAACAACCAGAACCGCTGGCAAGGCTTTTATATTATTTGCAAGTAACCAAATTTCCTGAAATTATGAAAGAAAACTATAGTTATTCTTACGCATTGAGTATATTTTGAGAAATCAGTTTATAATTTAATTGTGATGTGGGCTTTTTTTCAGCCACAAATACAGGGTAGGACATAAGAATTCAACAAGACACTGTGAATTTTTTATTATTAGCTTGCAAAGAATATTTAAATATTAGCAAGACTTTATTTTATTTTTCTTGGTTTTTCCTTCTTCTTAAAAGACATTTTCCTTCATCACTAAAAAACATAGATTGAAGCTTAACCTACCACACAGACTTTTGAAAGCAGGCAATATTTATATGTTCTATGTTTCAAAAATGTCAGGTAATCAGAAACATTACAAAAAAAGTAAAATCTGACACCTTGTTTCAATTTTGGCCACATATTCAGCAGGAAATGTTTACAGACAGATTTCAAATTCCCTGTACTTTAATTAAGCCCTACAAAAGCAAAAGGAGACTGTAACATACACACAAAATCTGCCGCCATGTCCATCTTTCAGAGTGGATGAAAAAAACCACGAGTGATTTTCTGGATGGCCCTACAGGGCTGTGCAACCCCTGGAGGGGAGTTATCTAACTGCCAAGAATGTGCGGGCTGACTCAACCAAAGGATCCAGCACCAGGATATGCTCTATTTCTTTACCGTGAATGTTTAGGATGTGCTTGGCTCTTCACAAAATACGTAGGAGGTAACGAAGAGACCATGACTTGGAAGCCTCGGGAAACCAAACAGCTCACACAACCAGTCAGAACTTTTGGTGGTTTTAGATTGCTTGGTTATGGTAAAAGTTCCAGAGGCTCTGCCCACATTCCAACTCAGAACCTTAACCCACTGACTGCACAGCTTTACACAACTTAAGTATTCACTGCTGCTTCTCAAACTGATAAAGTTGTTCCATAGCAAACCTAACTTACTGCACCTTGTCCAATTGTAAAACACTTTCAACATGGTAGCTTTGTTTCATAACAACATTTCTCACTGAGAAAAAAATTATGGCCAGCAAGTCAAACCCAGTATAAGGCTCTCTCAAAATAAGTAATTTTACTAATAACGAGCATTCCTGTGAATATAAAGTTCACTTTGCCATTCTCACAGAAAAGCTGTCCAAGCCATTTTGCAAAAATGGTTTTGGAAGCCTCTCCATTTTGGACCTGCTAAACAGAAAATTTAGTGGTTAAACTTGGAAATAATATCCATCACTTGTACCTAACTGGCCGTCAGCACATTAATTGTGTGACATACATTTTCTATGTGAAATTATGAAATAACAGTTCCCCAAACAACTTTTAGCCTGTTACATGAAACTGCACAAAGTGGTTTCTGTGATAACCCAGGAATACAGCAAGAGATATAAATGGACCACTGTTAACTCTGTTCTTTTCACTTCTCAGTACACAGAGAAATGCAGAGCAGCTGACAGTGGATGAAAACCACTATGCCTCAACTGAAGTAGTAGGTGAATCATAATTCATGTAAGCTACAGATACTTACAGACCCCCAAACAATTCTACATTTAAAATGTGTATTTTTGTCAAGTCTGGTCTTGTTACATAAGTAAAACATGTAAACAAATATAAAACTGAAAGTTTATGAAAATTTAAAAGAAGAGAACTTTAAAATTTTGCACATGTTCTTTAATACATTAGTTTGATTCAATCAAGGCATCTATATTGCATAGTCTTAGGAAAAAAAGCAATCATTTAAAAAAAATTACTCAGAAGATCAATTGTTTTCTTTTAAAAACACAACCAACAACTGTGACTAAAAATATGTGACAGTTTCTGATTCCAGAGAAGTGAAATGGCACCATCTAGTGACTCACACATGAGAAAGTCAGAAAAGTTGTCACTTTTACTTCCTCTCGACACCATACAGTCAAGTTTGGAAACAAGAACAAAAGGAAATGTAAAAATAAACATGAATGCCAGAACACTTACTATGGAACAAGGAATTGAAAGTCAAGTGTTATACTCAAGGATTATTCTCCTACCAAACTAGGTATCTGTGGTCTTCAGTATATTAAAATATTTTTGGAGGCACATACAATATAAATTTAATAGTTACATACTATTGATCCAAGTATCTTCCCAGGAACAACAAATGCTTTTTAAGCAACAGCAACAATAGCTTACTAAAGAGGCTTCTATCAATTAGTAATACACACAGCTGTCAAAACTTATTAATAAAAATTGTCACTTTAGACACATCTCATTTTTCACTGATAAATTCAAATGGCAGCCTCTTCAATTAATAATCACACCTCATATTTGCACAGGCACCATGATCCTATGAGTTTAGGTTCACTGGTTCACTTTTCCAGCAGATTGCCTAAAGACTGCCAGCACAGAACATTTCTGAGCTGTTTATACAGAACTAAACTTTAACTGCTTCTGGACAGATTGCATAGGTCTTATAAAATCTCCTAGGAATTCATCCACTGGAAAAATATAGACAAAAGCAAAATATTTGCTAGGTTTTATATTTTTTTTCCCTCTGTGATTTTTTTGAAGGAGTATATTGAACAAAACCTTAGTAACCTTTAACTCAACCCGAGGTCATGTGCCCTCTGGAGGACTATCAAGGAGGGCTTTTCCTTCCGGAATTGCTACACAAAAAGTGAAAGAGCAAAAGAGGTGGCCCAGATAATTTTAACCACTTTCCTCTTTTGTTCTTTGCTTTCCACGTGTATTTAATAAATACAAAGAACAGTTTCTTGCTTTGCTAGAAAAAGTTATGTCTCTAGCAAACCCCACTACTCTTCTTAGGGTGTCTCACCGTAAAAAGTGGGGTGTGTTGAAATTATGGCATCAGAGATAAATGAAATATAAACTTCGTTTTAAATTCTCTTTCTTTCCAAAAGGTGGCCCTTCCTATGAAAGAAAGTTCAAGGGTTGACTAATAGAGTTAACCCTATTATTTGTGTTTGATCTCCAATTTGCACTAAAGAAACAATTTTTCAAATTACCATTCCTAAGTTTTATTATTTGTTTTAAGGCTGCAATAATTTTATTTTCTATTATCAAAACTAACTTTTGAGAAATTATGTTGCCACAAGAGAACTGCTGATATTAAATAGAGTTGTTAGCTGTTTATCCAATATGATTCCACACTTAAGCAATCTCCAGTGAATAAGAAGTATCATATGACTTACTTCAAAAGTCTGTCATAGGTAAATCAGGATAGTTCCTGGAGCAGCACAGAAAACACCACTTCAAAGATGAGCACATTTTTCCATACTGATGCTTAATGGCTACCCCCAGTTTGCACAGGAACAAAACACACACGGGAAGAAAGCAGCAGGGAGACTAGCCAGACAAAAGCCATTGAACCAAAGAGGGGGCAAAAAAAACCTGAAGGACTGTTACACATATTGCATTTTCCACTAGCATTTGAAATTTCTACTGAGGATCTCCACAAGGCAAATAAATTGGTTAGAGAGTTGTAGAGTAAATACCACAAAACAAGTACATGCTAAAGCATGCATTTCCCATGACAAGAAACTACTTTCTAATTTTAAGAGGAATTTAAACTAGCAATTTCATCTCTGATGTGGACCGGGTGGTTAAAAATCAGTTAAATAACCTCACTCACTTAAGCAAACTACATTAATGGTGAAAGAGAAAGGACTACTAGCCTAACTACACTGTGTAGGAAAACAGAGAAAAGTAGAAGCAGCTTCCATAGCTACGGTTCTTGGGAAATACCTGCCAGGCACCAGAAATTAACAACAGTGGCTTGAAATGAGTATGCACAAAAGTGCACATGGAATAATAGGTATGAAAATAGAGGGCTCGCCCAGACATCAGAGGCGGAATGGGCCCCGCTCGGCGAGCCGGGGCTTGGGGCCGGGGCTGGCCCGCCTGGGACACCCGCCTGGGACACCAGCCTGGGACACCCTGGTCACCAGCGCAGGGCAGAAGCCGCTCGCCCCCGAGCCCAGGGCGCTCTCCCGGCCGTGCCGCTCCCCGTAACCCAGCACTGGGAGCTTCCTCATGAACGCCCCAGGGGTAACCAAACGGCAGCGACCATCACGTGAAGATCCCTGGGTTATGTATCCCCAGGCACCACGGCACGGCTGCGAGGTGCACACCGGCACAGCCCGCACCTGGCGTACTCCGCATGGCGAGGTCACCGCCCAGAGGGTGACCGAGGCCGTGGGACACGGCGCTGGGGACATTTATGGCCACTGAGGATTGCTGTGGGGAGCCTGGGCCCGCGAGGCCGCGCTCCCGGACCACGCTGGTTTCCCGGGGAGCCGTGCCCGCATTGCCAGCCGGCACCCCAGGGGTGTGGGCGTGGGGTACCCACAGAAGTGCCTGAGGAGAGGCTGGCGCGGGCGGGAGCTGCCTGCGCCATCTCAGAAAAGCACGTCTCAGAGCCGTCCACATCCCCGGCCTTTCCTTGGCGTCCGTGCACGGAAAGCCGAGTTGGTGCAGCCCCCGCAACCTCTGCCCACAAACGCGGGTCCGCCGCCCTCCCGCAGTGCCTGCCCTGGGTGTGCGGCTGCCGCTGGCACTGACCCGCGGCTGCCTCACACTGCGAGGAGGGCGCGGGCGGCCCGAGGCCCATTGAGCTGGCACTGGTCCTCTCAGTGGGGCAGGCAAGGGGACCTCACCGCCGATCTCCTTACCAGCACCGGCAGGAGGGCCTCACCGCCGATCTCCTCACCGAGACAGGCAGACGGGCCTCACTGCTGATCCCCTCAGCGTGGCGGGCAGGAGGATGCGGCCGCCGATCCCCTCAGCGAGGCGGGCAGGGAGGCCCCGCCGATGCCCTCAGCGAGGCGGGCAGGGAGGCCCCGCCGAGCCCGTCAGCGATGTGGGCAGAGCGGCCTCGCCGCTCCTATGGGGGAGACAAGGAAGGGGAAGCGCTCCCGCCCTGCCTTGTGCAGCACTGGGCTTGTCCTTGCCCTCCCTTCAAGCAGCCGAAGCAGTGACAGAGTAACGCAGCCCTGTCTGCCTAAACAGCACATGCAACCAATTAATTAAAGACCTGGTTTTAAAGGCTGGTCCATCTCCACACTTGGCACAAGGAGCTACTCAGCCATTTCCTAATTTCAAGTACATCAATCCAATCTATTGGATTGATGTACTTGAAGTACATCAATCCAATCCAATCCAATGCTATTCTGGAAAATTACATATAAACAGTATGTAAGACATTTGGTTGCCTTTTGCCTGTGTTTTTTGGTTCACAGCACAAGTGTGAGTGTTACAAAGTCATTGCAGTTTGGGTGAAGCTCAGAAGTAGCATTTGGCAGCATTATGATGCCTATATAACTTAGGTCAAAGTTACAAGGTGCTTATGTAGCTTGAGTTATAAGATGTCAATATAACCTGATATCAATATAACCAAAATCATGACTTTTTATATATCTACATAACTTGATACCCATATAACCTAAATCATACCTTCTTGTACCTATATAACCTGAATCATAACTTTTATACCTATATAACCTGATATAAATAATTTTCTATACAATGTAGTGGCTAGCATACGGTTAACTAGTTGCTTAATGCTGAATAGACAAAAACAAAGAAGAGAAAAACTCACCAGGTAGATAGCTTTAGAGTAAGTATAGTATTAATGAGAAATTGGCAAATGTAAAGCCAACGAGCCACAAAACAAAGAATTTAGGCCAGTTAAGACCAGACAGACCAAGGAACACCATAACTGTGCATGCTCCCAAGACAAAGTTGAAAAGTTCAGGTGCAAAGAAGACCTTGGAAGCCTTCATCAAAGACCCCTGACGACCCCCAAATTGCGGAGGAGCAAGCGTAAAAGAACTGTCTAATAACCATGAGATCATACTATGTAAATTATTTCTGGCATGTATGTGATGATGTTATAGTGACACAGTAACACCAAGCAATACTTACTGTATAAATATACCACAGCACTTGCCAAGGGTGGGTGAGTTAAGTAGACATATCCCCCTCAGCACCAGCACTGCAATAAACAAATACCTGCTCTGTAGACATCAGTCTATGGGGGTTTATTTCCAGCCTATCTTATGGGCATCACTTTTGGCAACCGTGGCAGGACCTCTCTGCCTGGCTGCAAGATCTGTTGGAGTTGGGGACTCCCTTGGCGCGCCTCAAGATTTTCCCGGAGGGACTCTGCACTTCACCGTCTCTCTGCAGTGGCAGACAAGGACCGACTGACTGATTGCAGAAATTTAAGGTATTTGTAATTCGATTTAAAATGTTCTTGGTTTGTTTGCTTAAGAAACTCCAGTAAGATGGGGGAGATGTCCCTAGCAGGGCACAATATCACAGGAGAGTTCCTGAAGTTGATACAAAGGGGATAGGGTCCCTGAAAAAGGGGATTGGACTCCCCTAAAGAGATACAAGGTTTAGGGTCCCTGAAAGAAGTCTGATGACTTTTACTATTGGTTTTGGTCTTGGAATTTTGAGTTGGATCATTTTATGTGTTGCTTTGTGTATTTGGTATAAAATTAGTGTTTCTTTTCTGTGTGTGTGCTAACAACTGTTACTGGCTGCTGTGTATCTGCCAAAAGTTTTCGCTGGTGCCTTTACAGCTATTACTTTTTGAGTGTTTGCCAGAAATTTTTACGGTTTGCTTTGTTAACAGTGTTATTTCATGTCCCATCCTGCTCCAATACCCTGTTTCATTCCTTCCATTTATTGTTGTATCCCACAGCAACCCAGAATGAGTGCCATGGGAGGAGACCACCATCTAGCCTCCTCCGCCCCCTGAGTGCAGTGGCTCTCTGCCCTTTCTCCCCTTGTTCTTAAATGTTCTCTCTTGTGTGCACCCCCATAGGTTCTCAGTTAATGTATTCTTACCCTCTCACCCCGGTTGGGTGAGTACCCCCCCGATCCTCCTCCTCTCCCTGAAACTACTGGACCCCTGACCCTCAACCACGCCTACCCCTCACCCTTAAAACCCTTGGACCCTCAACTGTTGGGGCTTTTTCTAGTCCCTGACCCTCGGAGGTAATAAACCCCATTGTGTTATACTGAGAGAGCCTGTACCTCCTTTCCTCCCCACTCTCGCCACTTGTATCGTGCACTGCACCGCTATCCAGCACTCCTGGGAGTCACTCTCAGGGAAAAAGGCCGTACTGGGTGGCCCTGCCAGGATCTCACCCAGGAAAAGTGGTGCGGCAGCTGGCACCCTGAACAGGGATCCTGAAGAGGGATCTCTGCGAGTGACTCCCCTTTGCCTCAGAGAACTAGACCAGATGCCTCAGAGCTCAAGCTCCTCGGAGGGATTTTCTTGGTTCTACGAGGAGGTCCTGAAGAGCCAGGGGACAACTTCAGATGACACCATCGCAGCTTGTGGCGGGTGCCAAAGCTGCATGAAACCCCTGCAGCGGCGAGCCCCAGAAGAAGCACTGACCCCGACACGTGGCATGGCAGCAACAGCAGCTATCCACAGCGTGGTGAGTACGCACTGCTGGTGTGGAAAAGGGGTCCTTTATTTTTTCTTTGCTTTTTCTTTTCTGCTTTGAGCTTCTTTGGGGAGATGGGGAATCCGCAGTCTACTGCCAAAAAGGAGACTTTTCTCCTAGTTCAGGCTACCCTACGGGAACATGGGGAAAATTTGTCTAAAGGGGATTTAAAGCATTTTGTTCACTTTATTTTTAAGAATGTTCCGGGACTTTACCGGGATGATTTCAGCTCTTTTCAGTTTTGGGATCGGGTTGGAAAGTTAATGTATAAAGAGCAGATATGCTCTGGGAAAAACTTTGGGAAATTTTATCCTTTGTTGAATCTTTTCTTTAAGTTAACTAAGGGAAAAAGGGGATCGGTTGGGAAGGGTTCCCCCCCCAGTTCTCCACAGTTACAACCTTCTGCCCGCCCTGCTCCTCGCCCTGATTCTTCAAAGGGTGGGATAGGAGACAGATCACGCCAAACGGCGCAGGAGATCCACCGGCCTTCTGCCGTTTCCTACCCCACTCTGTCCCTTTCCCAAACCGGGATCGATCACCCTGGACCGGGACCTATCCAAAATCCTATCTTTTATGATCCACCTTATCCGAGTTCCTGTCCCATGTTTTTCAGTTTTAAAAACGTTTTGTCGGTTCAGGATTGTGCCGACCACGTGGCCCAGCCCGCGGCCACCATCCTGAACCCTTTTCATACCGACTCGGCTCAAAATGGTGCCGGCCGTGTGGCCGACCCCAAGCCCACTGTTTTGAGCAACCTGCCTCCTCCCCTCGGGGTCTCCTCCCCCTCCAATCCTTTTCGTCCTTCCTCCATGTCAGGTTCCCCCCTCGTCGGTGGCATCAGGCCCCCTCCCCTCCCCAGTGCTGGCACTGGGACCCGCTCCTCCCTTCCCTTGTCCGTCACCCTGCTGCTCCCACCCCGAGGATGTTCCTGCAGCTTTCAGCTCAGCCCCCTCTGGCTCTGGCTGTGCCCCCTTGGTCTCTGCCCCTGCCGGTTCCCACCGGAACCGGGAGGAGGCCTGCCCAGAAGGAGGCCATCTTGGCCTCCAAGGACCCAAGTCACCAGGTCCCTCTGGCGTGGCAGCAGATCCGCACTGCGGTTGGTCATGCATCATCCTCCTTGGAGGACGATGACAGTGACTCATCTGGCAGTGGGTGCAAGCCCACCGGGAGG
>VZSE01008997.1:3635-19515 GCA_013398275.1 Promerops cafer
CCCGGCGCACAAAGCCCGGGGGCGGCGGGGTCCGTGCTGTGTCGCGGCGCGATGGGGCTGGCGGCGGCGCGGGGCTGGGCGCTGTCCCCGCTGACCCCGGGCCCGGCGGAGCGCAGCCGGCCCTACGCTGTGCTGCAGCACCAGAACCTGGGTGAGGAGCGGGGGGTACCGGGTACAGCCCCGCCACGACCCGGCCGGGGGCTCGGGAGTTGGTCAGGGAGTGTTTAATTAATGTTCTTTCTCTTCCCGCCGCAGTGCTGCTGGGCAGCATCCTCAGCGCTCTCCTGCTCACCATCATCCTCATGGCCATCTGTGTCTACCGGCCCGTCCGGCGGCGGTAGCGGAGCGGGACCCGCCGGGGCATCGAGAGAATGCTGCATTCTACCTGGTTCTCCCACCTGGCATCCACCGTCCCAGCACCGCTTCAGTCCTGCCGGTTCTCCCGTCTGGTACCCACCATCCCGGCACTGCTCCGGACCCTGCAGGTTTTCCCCTCCGGTCCCCACCGTCCTTCCGCCGCTCCTGTCAGCTGCTGAGGATGCGAGGGCGGCTTTTCACCCATCTCTGCCCGTGCTGTATCACATGGCTCCATCGTGATGTGGCTTCCAGCAGTGGTCTGGCCGGGTGCTGGAGATCACCCCCTCCCTCAGCAGACTCCTGGAGCTCCTGGGGGCGTGTCCGCAGCAAACCCGTCTGGTTCGGAGCAGGGTCTGGAGAAACGCGCCTGCCTCCCAAATCCCGGCGTTTTGGTGAGGCTGATCCGACACCGTGTGCTCGAGAGCATCCCCGGGGCGTGCAGGCACCCGGGGCCTGGGTTGTCACAAGACCATGGCGAGACTGGGGACATTGTCCGAGGAGCAGCTCCACGTGCTCAGTCACACCACGTCTGCTTTTCGCTTTCTGATTAATTCAGGTCCTTGTTTGAACGCTGAGTCCTGGGGGTTGTACGGGGCTTGGAGCAACTGGGGTAGTGGGGGGTGTCCCTGTCAGGGCAGGGGGTAGAGCAGGATGAGCTTTAAGGTCCCATTAAAAAATATTCCAAAGGTAAAAGCTCAGTGACCCACCCAGCAGTGCGTGGGGGGTCTGGTCCGTTCTTGCCTCTGAGCAGAAACACTGATGCAGGACCCGATCCTGGTGTCGTTTTCCCGGGCCAGGTTTCTCATTCCCAGCGTTATTTGCTTTAACTCCTGGCTAAAAAGCCCCAAATAGCCTCCCATCAAACCAGCCCTGCTGAACCTGTTGGGAACTGGGGTGCAGGTGAGGGATTCCAGCACGTGCTGGTCACTGTCCTCGTGGAAACAGGAGCCTCCAAAGGTCTGCAAGCCAGGCAGATGCTCGGGAAGTGTCTGAGTTCCAGCCAGACCCATTTTATGCAGTTTCAGTAACAAGTGTTTACACTGAATCCCACTTCCATAAGAATGCTGCTATTTTGTTTTGCACTGCTACAAGTACTAACTGGATTTTACTAATTATTACTTTGATATTTAACATAGAGGTGTTTTGCTTAGTAATTTATTTAGAGTTTTAAAATGTAACTTTCGTAACAATTGTTGTTGACCTGTTCTCAAGCCCTGGTGCTGCATCTGAGGTGTTTTCCCTTCTGGTTGAAGGACACTGAGTGCTGGCCTTGCACAGGGATTTTCTTTGTTTTGTGAAGTGATAGAGTGAGCCTGGCCTCGAAGAGATGGAGTTGCTAATCCAAGAGTGAGGCAGCAAGGCAGCACTGTTCTGTTGCTTTCTGCTTTTCCTTTTGCTCACTGGTTCCTGTGTTCCTGATTTTTCTCGGTCCTTCATCGCTGTGAAGCCTGGCCTGCAGCCTCTGCTGCTCATGGGGGTGGATGGTGAAGCTCCCAGCCCCAGCTCTGCATTCCCAGGAGCAGAATTCCTGTTTGCTCTCGTTCCTCACTCCCTGCTATGCCTCTTTGTACAAATAAAACGCTCAGTAAACAACCCAGGCTCTTATTTATTCATGGCTGTGCTGTTTGTTAGTAACTGGGCTGGAGCTCCACAAAGGCTGAGGCTGTCCTGATTGCCACCTCTGGTCCCCTCATGGCTCCTACCTTGTTTTTAGTGGGATGGCAGTGCTGGGGGAACGTTTCCATGGATGTTTGTCAGCAAGGAGCCATTGAACATTACAATGGAAGCCCATCCTGCAGTGGTTGTGCAGTTTCCAGCAGCTCAGCTATGCATCAAAACTCAGCCAAAGCAGTGAGTAAGGAGGGTTTCCAAATAAAGAAAATAATGAATTGCTGCTGTAAAAAGCCTTGAAATGGGGTCAAAAGCACACAAAGCACTTGCTTCCAGGAACGAACAGCATCAGCTTAAAGAACTTCTAAAGCTGGTTATAGTTTTAGAAGAAGCTACAGGTGTTTGTAACACCAAGATTCTCTCTCCTACCTCAGCCTCAAGCTGCCTCAGAGAGAGAGGCTGGACTCTCTTACACAACAGTCTTGGCCTTGATATTAAACATACTCAGAACCCTCTGCTCCTCTCTTACAAGAAGGTACAGAGAGAAATTAATAGGGTTTCCTGCCTTTCACTGCCTTAACTTCTGTGTTGTACTGATTCCCCCTTTTCAAGACAGGGAGACACAAAACTTGGCTGAAAATGTCCAAAAAGTGGTTGTGGGGATCATGTGTCTGGTTCACACTAAGCCAGAACTACCTTGGAGAATTTCATAGATGATAATGTCCCTTTAATGTACAAAAAGACAACAAAAAGACAGGTAATTGGTAAAAAAAAAAGTCTCCAAATAGTCTTAGAAAAAATACCTGTGTGTGGTGTAATGTGCAGTACCTTTGGTTCTTCTTCCAACACACAGAGCATGTCCATCTTACACTGAAAGGGTTAAGTCAGGCTTTAAGAGAAGCAGCACCTGGCTGAGAGAAGCAGGGCCTTCTAGTTTTAGCTGGAATGACACAAATGTCAAAGAAAGCAAAAAAAAAAAAAAAACCCAAAAGCAAATCCAATTTATTTTACAGTCCCAGACTAAGAAGCAGGAGCGTAACAAAATTTCAACTGAAAGTGCTCAATGTTCTTTAGTTTAAATATAAAACCAGAACAAGTCAGCTTGAAAAATGCTATTTTTACCCCTCTTGTAACCTTTGAAATGCTTAGCAGAAGACAGGCAATGCCAGGCAGGCGGGTTTGTAAAGGCAACAGCACTCTTTATTCCCACTGGAGGGATGCCCACGGCTCCATCTCCTACCTCCCACCCTGTCAGGAGCTCAGCACAAGGCCTATTCCCTTTTCCCAGCTGTGACAGTCATAGGAATCCCCTTCCCAAAGAAAGAAATTCCAACCCAGCCCACTCCCCCTGTGCAGGATAGTCCCCATTCCTGCAGCACCCAGGAAACTGTTTTTAGGGATGCAACTTGTCCCAGGAAACAAAACCAGTGTGGAGAGGCCAGTCCTAGTGTACACTGAAGGAACAGTAATAATTTCCTATGTAAAACAATGGATTATTCATTTAAAATAGGGTTCCAAGTTACCAACTGCCCCACTGGTTATGATCAAGTCCATTTAATAGTGATTTTACATTGGTTAATTAAGAGTTGGTCACCCAGAACTGCCCTGTGGAGCCTGAGGAACAGGAGCAGTGTTAGGAGCAAGCTCAGAGCAGCTGTACCAAAGGTTCCTCCAGCCCTGCCAGCCAGAGCAGAGGGATATTGCTCACATTTAACAGCTGTAAGGCTTTCCTGTGGCTGGTCATCGTGTACCTGTGGAGTGCACTTGAGAGTCACAGCGTGAGTACTGTAAACACTGAGAGGAGTGCAGATAAAAGAGCTACAAAGATCCTGTATGGCCAAAAACCTGAGGAAAGCTGGTTAAAACAGACCTAGGAATCGTTACAAGACCAGTTTGATGAGTGTAGGCCTAGTGGCTTGGTTTAAAATCAATAAAAATATTCAGGTAAAAAAATAGATGTATTCACATGAAGGACAAAGCGCTGGGGTTTTAAAAAGCAACACACGTTTCCCTTGCAGAATTAAAACTTCTCTTCCAATAAGGACACATTAAAATCTCACCTGAATTCTTTTCCTGGCTGCATTTAGCACCCACACTCAGCCATGCACACCAAGAGATCCCAAAGAAGCACCTGTATCTATCCCTTAATTTCTTGCTGCCCTCTGACCAGGGGAACGAGCTGGTTTGGAATCACTGCAGAAACTGCTGCTTTACTGGACAGATGGTCCCATTTCAGCATCTAAAATTTTACTGGCTCCTTGTTTTTGTCCTTTTTCAGAGAGCACTAGTTTAATCTGGAGCTTGGATGAGCTGTTCAAGTATAAAATTATCCCTGTTAAGCCAAAAATCTCAGTAACTAGAGAGATAACCACATCTAAACAAAACTAACAGAAAACATCTGTCAGCATGAAGAACTACCGTGTGTGTATAGGCAGGGAGAAGCTCTCCCATGAAACAGCTGGAAAAACAGGCAATGATGGCTTTGAATTATTGAGAAATAATGAAGCAGATGAGTATTTCTTTGGTAAGTAATGAAGTTTCCCTCCTGAACTCCCCATAAATCAGGCTTTCAAGCTTTACTGCAATCCTACATCCCGATGCAAAGCAAAATTTCCATCTGCTCTTCAATAAATAAGTTTGGATAAAAACATTTCCTTCAAAACCAAGACTGCATGGTTGGGGAGCCAAATGTGGAGTCCTGTGATGTAGAACTCCCCCAAACAAAAATAAATCTGGTTTTTGCAGCTGATGCCAACTTAGAAGGCAGTAAAATGTTTCCTTAAGCAATCCAGGAGTGGTCTTCAGACTGACAGCTCTGAAAATCTCCAGTTTTACACAGATTTGGTCATCCCTGCTTCAGGAGGTCACTTAGGAGCTATTTTTCCACAAGAGAGAGCTGTAAAACTTGCTGAAGCTCTGCATCTTCCTTTTCCCTACGCTGCTTCTCCTGCTCCTCCTGCTCCCGCACGGACAATTCCATGGCAAGCTGCAAGTCCTTCTCAAAGCTGGAAGTTTCACTGGAGCTGCTGCTGTGGGAGTTCCCTGATCTTGTCAGAAAGCTCTCCTGCAGTGCCCTGATGGAAAAGAACAACTCTGAGAAGTAAAAGAGACAGAGCCTATCTCATATTCTTTGCAATGATCCTTCCTGGCAACTGTTTTAGACACACAAAACTGAAAATTTCTCCCAGAGGGGAGAAAACAGTTTGAGGATATGAGAGCAGCTGTTCCAACACCTGTAAAATTCCCAATGTCAAACCTGAATTCCTTTCAATCTTTCATAAATACCAACAGTTATATTTTCAATGGGCCTCTAAAAGCATCCTCACCTGGTTTAAAGGTTTTTCCACGTACAGAAGAACCCAGAGGATTCAGTTCTTGGTTTCTTTGCACTTAACTGCAGAAAGACTCCACAGACACCAGAGCCCATTTTTAAGTGTCCATTAAATCTATGTTTTTAAGGATTATATAAGGATTTTGGAAAGAAAGAAGAGCTGCCTTGAAGTGTGCAGCCTCTAATAACCAAACATTCAATGCAGAGAGACCAAATTCAGAGTTTTAAGAGCAGAGGAGAAGGACTGGGTTTGTATGTTGGGTAAAGAATCTGTTGTGTGCACAAACCAGCCCCACAGCTGGAGAAAACTACTCAACATAAATCAGGGAGGCCCAGTTTGGAGTTCTTGTTTCTTGGAAAAGCTGAAGAAGCACAAGGAGAAACCTTGAGTTTTGTGCATTTGCTACTCATACACACAAAAAAAATCTGCCAAATTGCTTCATGCTTCTTCTGGGGGTATTTTTGCTCTGTCACTGCATGGTTTGATGTGAAAAAAGATACTTACTTCTGATACTGCATATTGAAGTCTGGGGAATATGCAACTGCTCCATTGGAAAGCACCTCCAATTCCTAGAGATGGGGAAAGAGACAATTCCACAGCAGTTACCAGATCTGCAGAGTAACTCACTGAAACCACCTTTATTTCTTCTTTGAAATACATTACTTTTATCTTCTAAAGTCTTAGAAAAACTGATCCTACACTGGTTTCCTTCAGCTCTTGCTGCACAGTCCTTGCCCAAGCTGCCACTGCACAGACCCCAGCACTTACTTTGTTTGCACCAGACTCCAACAAGCTCTGCTGGATGGCAAACTGCATGATCTCATTATCCTCATCCTGCACATGGATGTTCCTGCCATCATCCTGGATGTGGTAGGATTTGGGGATCTCAAACACCGACTGGTCGACCTCGAAATTAGCACCTACAGAAGGCAAATAAAGTTAAAAATACACTTTGCCCTGTTTGTAACAAGTTGTAACTGAGAAGATTCTGATGAGTGGTTTTGGGGTAACACCTTGCAGCTCCACCTGTTGCATTCCCTGCAGTTCAGCTTCTCTCTCCTCTGTGCATTCCAGGGGCAGGGATGTAAAAAGGTGGGATCCCTGCACCTTCCCACCCCTTACCTGCATCACCCTGTGCACCTCCAGGAGAGGTCCTCTCAGCTGTCCTGCAGCTGTTGACATTTTCAAAAGTAATTCGGGCATTCAGCACGTGAAACAGGGGAATTTCTGTAAGAGTAGAAGATTTCTGTCAAAATGAGAACTCCTATTCCCTTCCACACCCACATCAAACCTTTACATGTTTATGGGATACATTCCACAACAGCTGCCTATAGTGACAAAGCACAGAGGAACTCACTTCACCAAGAAAGTGGCTTTAGTTATCCTCAATCTCTCTCTAAATCTCTTCTTTTAAAATAAGATTTGCCAAATTTAAGGCATTGAAGCTAAGAGGAAAGGGGCTGACAACAGCTCATTCTCACAGAAAGGACATTGTCTTTAAAACAGTATTTCTGGATTGACTCCAGATGTACAAAACCATGTTTTAGGTAGCAGTGAGATGACTAAAAGGCCAATGTGGTTTTTTGTAAATAACATAATGCAAAACCAAAGGAAAAAAAATGGACAAGATGTTAGAATAAAAATTGCTAAATATTACCGATTTTGACAGGAAATCCTGGTGGAAATTCCAGAGTGATGAAATCCCTAAGCCTGGCAAAATGAGCACTGGTTCTGGCCATCAGGTCAATGATTGGAGTGACTTGTTCCATAAGAGACAAGGGGAACTCTTCACTCATCCACAAGGTTGCTTTAAATCTTAAAGACAAAGTAGGATAAAAACATCCTAAATTCATAGTTTAGGAACAGATGCAAAGCAAAACAGGCAGTTGGGCAGTGACAGGAGGTTGCTAACAAGTTACAGCACCAGCCCAAATGTTTGCTTTGACTCAGTGGAATTAAAAATAGATTATAGCTGAATATTTCAAGATCTCTCTTCTGATTAATTGCAAAAACTGGGAGAAAACCCACACTGGATATTTGTAAAAATGGTTTCCAGGGATTAGATAACTGGGAAGAGACAAACTAGAAATAGTTAAAATGGTATTTCTCACTTCTGTGTTCTAACAGTGACTTCCTTTGGTCTTCCTATGTCTCTGCCTTTCAAATCAAATTCTGGGTTGAAGTATTCCTCCAGAGTAATAGCAGTGGGATTGTTGGTTGCAGCATACTCTGTAGTCCTGGATGTACTCTAGAAGGAGAGAGAAAAAAAAACAACCCAAAAAGTACTGAACAGACAGTGGCTACTGCAAGAAACTTTTAATTTACCCTTGTGAAGTAACTCCTTCCCTATTTCAGACACAGTGACACACAGCCATAAACACCAGCTGTTACTAGCCTGAGGTTTTACTCTGTTTTACTGAGGTTAAAAATCTCCAGATTTTTTAGAGACAGGAAAAATCTTCTTAGATACTTTAAAGCTGGAAACCAACCAGAAATATGCATACGAGCCAGAGCATTTCCAGGCTCTAAGTCCTTTACTTAAGTCAAAACTTTGATGGAGAATTTGAACCCAAAATCTCTAAATCCCTGTAAATGTGCAATGCCATCCTGAGAGAGAGCCAGCAAATCCATTATCCACTGCTCTTTCACAGTTTAGAAGCAAGGGAGCTTCCAAAGCTACGTGGAATCATGGAATGGTTTGGGTTGGAAGGGTTTTTAAAGTTCACCTATTCCCCACCAAACAAAAATATCCTCAGGGGAAATGAAAACCTCACAATCAAAACTGCTGCCAAACTAAGGAAACAAGAGGTGACTCCACACACCAGGAGCTCCTACTGGCACAGTGGCCTGTGCTGACATCAGACACTCACCTGAGCACCACATTCATGCTCCACTGTCCCCAGGAATGATTCCAGAGGGTTCCTGTCAGCTTCAGGTAACAGGAGGGAAAACAAAAACAGCCATTAGTATTAATCAGCAGTAAAACTGGCACTCAGGCCAGGTTTCCCAGCCAAAGGGAAGTTGTTCAGATCTCCTGTGAGCTTTACCAGGCAAGGCCAGGACCTACAGCTGATGGTATAAAACAGGTACAACACACAGAATAGAGCACAGATTTTCAGTGGTTTCTATGATTAGCAGACACCTTTATGAGTCCCAGTGCCTCAGTGGCTCCAGGGTAGGAAAATTTCCATATAAAGTTACTGGCTGGTCACCTTTTAATTCAAATACCAGAAGAAATTAGTTGACCAAAACAAAAATTCCAAGCAAACAAAGCCTCTGTGAATCTTGTATCCATGGCCAAAGTGAAGTAAGGGCAGGAATACATTCCAGAGCAGAAAAGTGCAGCCTTTTAAAACTGTCAGTAAACTTTCAACAGGTTTGAAGGGTTTTTCTTTCCTCTAAATACAGCTGGGATAAAACCAGGTTCATTTGTAGGTTAAGAGTGAAATAATGAGCTGCCTCAGACACAGAACACGTCAAAGAAAAGCAGGGCAGAGTCAGCAAGAAAAGAATTTCCTTGTTTGTCTGCCCAGTTCTTCAGACACAGAGGTGTCAGAGAGCCAAAGGCTTCTATTTATTCCCAATTTTCCTATGGGAAAGGTACCTTTATATCTCCTCTTCTCCTCTTCTGTTAAATGCTCTGTTCTGATCCGTGTGATCACGTTCACGTTGTTTGCCATGTAGACCTTAAAAAAATACAGGGACAAAAACCAAGCAGCATCACAGGTTAAAAAGAGTTCCCCAGTAAAACATCATGTACACAAAATGAACTGAACCAACCTTAACACCAGACATTTCCAAGAGATTTTAAGAGGGAATGGAAAAGGAAAGTCAGAGAACATGATTTCTAATCAGAGATTAGTTGTAAGACCTCAGAAATTATATTTAGTGATAGTTCTGCAGGAACACTAATGAACCCCCTGTCCAGGTGAACAGCCCTGCAGTCTTAGCAGGAAAAACCTTCAGATAAATGTAAAAGCTACTCAGCACTTACTCTTCTGGAGAATTAAATTACAAAATGTAATTTATTGCACCAATTCCCAAACCTGGAGTAAACACAGAATCAGGGAAATTAAATCTTGTGATTCTGAACCACAGTAAGGCTGTAGAACCACCTTGAAAAATATTTCACTGAGGTGAAATGGAGGTCAAAACCAGTGTCAGGTGGAACCCTTCTAAGAAGCTGTGACTCAGGCACAGGGCAGAGTCCAGTTCATGAATTCATGATGCCACTCATGGCTGCTGGTCCTTTGCAATGCTGTTATTATCAACAGGTTCCTCAACTTTCACCCACTGAAACAATGGCAACAATGGTCAAGTGTGAGTTAAGTGCCAGCCTTTGGAAGGGAAGGACTGCAGGCAGCTCTGCTCAATCTTCTGTCCCTCTTCTCCCCTCTTTGATCCCACTCTGCCCTCTATCCCCTGGTGACATTCCTGCAATGGGCTCCATCCCTCCCACAAGCCTGGAAGTTCCTCACTCCAGCCCAATTCTGCTGGCAACACAATGAATGTCCCAATAGGAATTTTAAGACCTGAAATAATCAGGAAATACAGAAAAAGCACAGCCAGACTTCAATTTGCTGCAAGATCAGTCAGAAGAACAGAACAGGCTTTACCTTGGCTTCATAACCATTGACACCTTCTGATTTTTCTGTCCTCCATACCCAGAATCCAGATGTGGTTCTGACAAAAAGGAAACACCACAAGTGTCTACACAGCTGCGTTTCTACACAACCCCCCAGCTGGTTCTTCTAAATCTCATTTTGAACAACATTTGACACATTATTAACCCCAGATACCTGGATAAATAAGTGTAGTCATGAAGAATGACAAATGTGTGACTGTTAAAAGACACATTGTACACATTTACTTAAAGTATTCATATGAGAGTTGACTGATTTGGTACCAAATCCAAGTTCTTGTCCATCAGTTCCAGCATGTAGATTTGGGTGAAATGCAAATTTGCAGTGAGCAATTGACTCAATCTTAGAGGCCTTTTCCAACCTTAATGAGTCTATTCCACTAATATGATAAACTCGAAGTTTTCTACCACTGATTTCTTTCAACTGGGAACTTTTTGCCAAGCAATAGTGGCAATTTGACCAACCCAAATTCCTTTATCTAGCGATCTGTGAAGCTTAAAGTAATTTCAGATCTAGCCCTAAAAGTTTTAATTATCAAAGCTTTTGCGAGTTTGTCATCAAAGCTTTTTTCAAACATCACATCAAAATGTTTGTTTGCTAAGAGAACAAACTCTGTCTCACCTTTCAAAAGCAATGTTTTTGGTATCAAGGCACGTGCTGATGATTGGAGATGTCAGGCGCCTCTCCACATCTTTCCTCTTGGGCGTCATCGATCCCAAGGTCAAACGCTTCATGTGCTGGGAGATCTCAAACCTCTCTGTTGTGACAAACTTGTCATCGTGGTTGATCTCGATGAGCTCTGCCCAGCCACCAGTGTCTGGGGGAAAAGGCACATTTCAAGTTAAAAAACTCAGTAAGTATTCCAGGGTGAAAAGCTGGGGGTGTATCGTGTATCAAACCCGGGTGTTTCTGCACTTCGCTGGGATCAAACTTGGAGATGGAACTAAAATTATTTTTTATATGTTGGGCAGCAGAAAACAAGGAGGGAAACAGTAAAATACTGACATTTTAGCCCTATCACCAAATTTTTACTTCAGATTTACTCAAAGCAAAGAAGTTACACCATCATAAAACAGTATCTCTATGAGACACAAATGTGAGCATAAACCTTCATAAAACACNCTCAGATTTACTCAAAGACATTATGCCATCATAAAACAGTATCTCTATGAGACACAAATGTGAGCATAAACCTTCATAAAACACAAGAGGCTTTTTTTGTGTAAAATCAGGATTTCTCACTGTGCTCACACAGTATTTGGGGATCAGGGGGACAGACAGGTGAACTCTTTACCCTCTCCCTTGAAGATGACAGTCCTCCTGCCCCTCTCCCAGCTCATGTTCTCGAAGCCCAGCAAGGTGATGTCGACGCGCAGCTTGGCCCGGCTCTTCCAGATGCGGCACACGTCACTCGGGCACACCCTGGAAACCAGGGGCACTGGGAGAAACAGAAAGGAAAAATGTGCAAGAGGTGCAGCACTGAGGAAATGAACTCAAGCACAGGGATTGCTCACTCCTGGGAATGTCATTCCAGAGGAGGTGAGATACTGATCCTCTTTAGCACTAAGAACAACCAGCTTAGGGCAAAACCGGCCTAATTTAAAGATGAATATGAAAAGGAAGAGGATATTTGTCCAGACTGAAAGGTGTGAAATGGCATAAACCCCATGCCTGGTAGTCTATTAGTTTGATATTTGAAATATTTAGTCAGCTGTGAGGCCTAGTGTTCATTCCTATCAGGGAAAAGCAGGTACTTCCCAAACACCCAGTGCTTCCATAGATGACACACGATCGCTTCAGTCGTGGATGGCCAGGGACGGGTAAAAAAAAAACCAAGAAAAGTCTTCAGCAATTGCAATAACAGCTAGATTCTCCACTACCAAAAACCAACCAACCAAATAAACAGGAAACAAAGAATAATTGTGCAACAAAAGCACAAGAGGTCATTTTGAGATGGCAGAGAGGAGGATTCCGGGGAGCGGATATTTCCCTGCCTGTGTTGTGGGGCATTTGTAACTCATTTTTATAGCCTGGAATTGGTAACAAGGAGCAGGATTCTTACCCCAGCTAGTGAACTCCCATTTCATTTCCACATAAAAGTCAGGAGTCTGCAGAAGGAAAACACCTGATGAATACCTCATTAAATAGTTTGACATTCAGTGCAGCATTTCCTGTGAACATTTTAGATAAAGGACAAATAAAAGGAGAGCAGAACTGGAGAAATGATAAGTGAATGCTAAAACTGAAATTGAAAGTAGCAAACACAACAGGCCCTGCCCTGCCCCTGCTGCTTTCTGGGGAGCTGTTCTTCCTTGTTTTACTGGAGGGGCAGTAATGCCTTCAAGATTCAGCCTCCAGTGTTGGAGTACGTGACAAAGGATTTAAATAAAGTCAAGGAAAAGCTTCCATGTCCCTTAGCACTGTGGAATATGCAGGCTGAACACAACACAATTGCCCAGCTGATTGCAATAGTTCACTTAACTACTTGAATGAGAATTCAAGCAGTGATTTCAGACTGGAGTGAGAGTTTACACTTCAATAAATCATTACCTCGTTAATTTTCTGCAGTAACTCAGGAACTCCTCCCAGGGTCATGGAGGTCTGCTGGTAGTCCCGATGCTGCAGGATCAGCTGGACCATCTCTGGATCCCCTGTGCTGACAGCCTCGTGCAAAACTGAAAGAAACCCAGCCACAGCCTCGTGTCACTCCGCTTGCTGACCAAAATTCCACATAAAAACAAAGACCATCTACTACTGAAAGAATCCCACCCCAGGCTGTTCCCCAGGCTGTCCTTACCCGTCCATCCCTGCGCGTTCTCCTTGGTCACATCTGCCTTGTGCTGCAGGAGGACCTTGGCAGATTCTATGTAACCCAAGGAAACAGCCAAGTGCAGCAAGGTCCGGCCCCGCGGATCCCGCTGGTCAACATCCTGTCAGCGGCCAGGAGAGAAGTGAAGCAGCTCGTCAGAGCTGGCACAAGCACAGGGCTAATCCAGGAGTCAAAATTCCCTGCCATTCCCATGGATCTGCTCCCAAACTCTACTGCACCGCCCTTCTGCTGTCTGCTTCCCCACGTGAGTAAAAGGAGAAGCAGAACGGGGCCTATGAAATGACACCAAAACTGTAGGACAGGAGGTCTTGTTGATGCTTTTCATTTCTTTTTCTGCCATTATTTCTGTCTCCCCCCAGGAAGGCTCAGGAAGAGATGGGAGTTCTCATCCGTGCGCGTCACCCCACGGACAGCCGGGAGCCTGAGACCCCACAGAGGGCTTAAACTGTACAACAAAATGGGGGGAAAAGGGGGGAAAAAGGCAACAGGGCATACAACACAGCTTTTGGACAGCACTTTTGGAAAGCACAGAAGCAGATGGTGTTTCACAAAGCACACACAGCACAATGAGGAGTGAGGGCATTCTCTACAAGTCACTAAAATAAAAAATAAACTACACAGGCACAAATATCCAAAACATGCAAGCACAACATACTCATACCTTACACATTTTTCACTATTAGCTTAGAGATTTGAAACAGAAGAGCATCTATAACTAAAGGAAAAGGGGAAAGTCAATAGCAGAATGAGAAAGGAAGGTTATTATGCATGTTAACAGCGTTATCTGACAGCTTCAAGTCAGAATATCTCACACAGAGTGGGAAAGCTTCCCTTTAAAGCATCTTCACTTCTGGTGTGGAACAGTAATCAACTTGCTTCCCCACCTCCTGCAGCTCCAACACTGCAAAGGGCTCCAAGGGTCCCTCCCCACTGTCTTTGTTGCTGTTCCCTGGTGCCCACATGCCCAACCCCATTTGCCCCATTTTCCTCTGGCAGCAGGAAGCTCATCCCAAAGAAGCAGGGGGAAATATATCTTTGGAATACTTAAAAAAAAAAAGGTGTTTAAAAGCAGGTAAAGGAAGTAAAGAGACAGAGTCCATCTTCACACGCTGCTGGTTTCCACAGGGAATGGAGGGAGGAAGCAGCATTCCACAGGTGGGAGCTGCTGAATGATCCCTATTTAACCACAAACTCTCACAGGTGTCAGAAATAAACACACAGGAGCAATGTGCCAGTGAGGGTAAAGATTTTGTTAATGCATAAGGTGACATAAATTAGATAAAAAGTGACTGCATTCCAAAGATTCTCCCAAACCAGGGCAGGAACATGCTCTAAGCAGGAATTAGTAAATCAGGTGCACCGTTAGAGCTGCAGGTGACAGTCAGGAGGTGGCACAGCTGGTCTTGGGCTCACGTACTTGTGGTGTCAGGTATAATTAATTAATCAGCTCTGCTTATTGACTCTACCTCACTCTAGCCCCTGTCAGAGCTTTTCCACAGCAGCTCAACCAGAAGGATTTTTGCTGCTCGAGCTCTGCTGCAGCTTTCAGGCCGTTTCCTTACGTCATCGTGTCCCAGAGAGGGGACAGCTTTGTGTGCTCTACTCTCCAGCATAGAACAATGATCCATTTTTTTTTACCAGAGATGCTGAAAACATTCCAACCAATATAAAAACTCTGCCCCCAATCTCGGGCAGCAACAGATCTATGAGACTTGATGGTGCTCAGCAAGGTGGGGGCTGGTTTGATGTCCAGCAGCAGCAGCCACCTTTGCTGCACGTTGACTTCCCATTAAGATAAACACTATTTATTGCTTTAATAAATAAATTAACATCCATCACAGCTGCCCTCCTTGAGCGACTCCTAACTCCTTTAAAGAGCTACTCTGCAGCTGCACTGGAATGCTCAGAGCAAAGGTTTACAGATGGGAAGCCAACCTTTAGTATCTGACATAAAAGCATATTCCTACGTCTTCTTACATCACTCCCACACCACAAACAAACAGGTAACGAAGTGCAGGGATCCCTCAAGCCCAGCGAATGCTCCTGGCAGTACGACCAGGCTGCTTCTCCCTGGCACAGCAGCGAGCGAGGGCCACCAAGCCCCGCACTGTGGCACAAGCTCTTTCGGGGCCACCAGCCCCCCGGCAGCCCCCTCAGGGCCTGGGCCCCCCGTTACCTGGTCCCGCAGCTCCTCGTCCAGCCGCCTGTAGTCGTTATTCCAGACCAGGACGTGGAGGGGGAAGGCGCTGCCGGCCCCGCCAGGGGAGCTCATCCCGGCACACACCTGGGGAGGCGCAGCCAGGGCCCCTCACTCTTCCCTCTCTGGATGCTGGAGACCCCAAGTTACTCAAGCCCTGACCCCTTCAGCTTCTCGTCTCTCCTGGCACTCACCTGGCCCAGGTGTGCGTGTGCGAGCCCAGGCCACAACCCCCTAGGAACCCTTCGCCCCTCCCCAAGGGGAGCCCCATGCAAAACCCCACCGCGGGCGTCTCCCCTGCTCCTGGTACCCCTCGCAGTCCCCCGCTTCCGAGGGTCTCCTCCCGGCGCCCCCTCAGCCCCGCTCTCGCCCCCTCAGCCGTCCCCGTCCCTCTTCCCCGTCCCTCCAGGGACGGCTGGGACGAACCACAGCTAGGCCGGAGCAGGGGGGCTCCTCGCGGTCCCCCGCGCTCCACCGCCACCGACAAACGCACGGAAAGCGGAAGCTGCTCCCCCTCCCCCTCTGCGGGCGGATAGATGGAACGTCCCGTCCGCAGCTGTCCCATTGCCTTCCACGCGGGGGAAGGCTCAGCGCCGGCTGCTCTCACCCCGCCTTTGCCCGGCCTTGGTTTCGCTCGCCCGCCCGCCCGCCATGGCGGGCTTGGGCAGGGCTTGCTGCACAGCGGCCTCTCCCACCGGGCTTCCGAAGCCCCGTCTCTCCCGTCACTCCGCCGAGAGGGCGCAGCGGGCGGGCGGGCGCGGCCTCGGGCGGGAGCGCTCGGTGCTGCGCCGCTGAACCAGAGCTCAGTTTAAGGCAGGCCCGTGCCAGGAGTAAAGATGGCGGCACGGGCGCTATGCGGAGCGGCACAGGGTGGCTCGGCGCGCATGCGCGGGGCCGGCCCGGGGCTGGC
>VZSE01008997.1:19538-92933 GCA_013398275.1 Promerops cafer
CGGCACCGCCACCGGCACCGCGCGGGCTCGTCCCGCGGACCCCTCTCGGGCCGGGAGCCGCGGGGGCGCCGCTGGCCCGGGGGTGTCACCGCCCCGGAGCGGCCGCCGCTGCACCTGTGAGGGCTGCGATGGTTTGGGTGGGAAGGGACCTTAAAGCTTCTCCCGTCCACACCCTGCCATGGGCAGGACACCTTCAGGAGCCCGGGTTGCTCCAAGCCGCGTCCAGCCTGGCCTGGGACACTTCCAGGGCTGGGCTATAACTCCGTGTCCGAGTGTCCGCTGGCACCGCCGCCCCTCCCGAGCCCGGGCGACGCAGAGCTCCGGGGAACATCCTGTAGGTCTCCGACAGCATGCAAGGAAACGTGGAGCTCCTCAGTTTAGGAAGGAGGAAAGCTGACAGAAATCCACCTTCCAGTCACGGGGCTGAAAGGTGGGAGGAGGGCGTGGGTTGGGAATGTGTCACTGGAAGGGACCGTGGCTGTTTTGGGGGAGTTGGGAAAGCGGGAACTGGGCTGGGTTCGGAGCCGTTCATCCATTCCCGTATTCCCAGGGTCAGGGGAGAGTTAAACTGGGAGTTGTCCCACGGCTGGGGTTCTGTGTAGGTGTCCCAGACTTCCAAGGAAAGTTGTGCTGAGGTGTCTGGAGATGCTCAGGGAGCAGCGTCTGCTCTGGGCTGACACGTATCCCACTGCAGGTCAGTTTGGGAGCCTGTGGAAACAGATCTTGTCTTTAGAAAGGCTGTTGCATCTCCTGACCATCTGTAGTTCTGCTGCTTTTGTATCTAAAACTGTCCTGCTTTATTTCATCAGCTCAGTGTGTTTGTTCTGTGTCTCTTCTGTCTCTCTAGTTTTTGCTGTTTGTGTTCTGGGCAGGTTCTTTAAATGTAATTAATTAATTATGCACGTACTGAAATGAATTAAAACACCGTAATGTAGATAACACTTGAATTGGCAGAAGATAGGATGTGGGAGAGGGGACAACAACTTTTATTAAATCTGAGTTATGTTTAAAAAAATGACAAAAATTCCAAATTAATTTCCAGGAAGTTACTTTCTTCTTTCCACAGAAGGAATTCTTCCCTGTGAGGGTAGTGAGGCCCTGGCATAGGCTACCTGGAGAAGGTTACCTCATCCCTGGAAGTGTCCAAGGCCAGGTTGGACAGGGCTTGGAGCAACCTGGGATAATGGATGGTGTCCCTGCCCGTGGTAGGGCTTGGAACTGGATGAGCTTTAAGCTCCCTCCAACCCAAACCAGTCTGGGATTCTGCTTGTGTCTTTGTAGAATTTTGGTTTTACAATAAACAGAGCTGGCATCTCTCAGGCAGGCAATTGTCCCTATCACACAAGGTAGCCTATCTATGCTTCCACACATCAGGGGAGTTGTGACTTGGAGATAAAGCTGTGTGAATTGTGTTCCTTAAGCTCCTTGGGGTATCAGAATCACTGTTGGGGTAATCCTGTAACCCGGCCTTTTATCGTGACATTAGAGCACTGCCAGGTCTTTACTTATTTACTAGAAACCCGCTGGCTTATCCACGTATATAAAGAAATCTTAATTTAATCTTTTTGTAAATAAAATGAATCAGCCACTTCCTTTAGCTAAACCAGAGGGTTTGTCAGTGGGTGCAGGGGGGCTGTGTCAGGAGACCTGGGGGCTGCAGCCTTTGCACCACGGCGGGCGTGCCCGGCACCTGCATTAATTATTGCTTCCCCTGGAACCTCATCAATGCCCCCTTTGTCTCTGCGGCAGAGTGTGGAGGGTTTTCTTTGACACGGGGTGATCTTACAGGAGCTCTTGTGCTGCACTTCCTATCCCGAGGCAGGAGCTCACTTCTCAAACCCATGGCCGGGCTTGTCTTCATCTCACGCTTCCTGTTTTGAACCACCCTGCAGGTTCCTGAAAGCGCCCGCCCGGCCCTGCAGCTTCTCCCCAGTTGTCTTTTGTATCAAAACCAGCGTGGGCAGCAGGGCCAGGCTGTGACCACCCCTGTGCTGGGCACTGAGGCCCCTCAATTGCTTTGTCCAGCTCTGGGCCCCTCTCTCCAGGACAGATATGGAGGGGCTGGAGTGTGTCCAGGGAAGGGAACAGGGCTGGGAAGGGGCTGGAGCCCAGGAGCAGCTGAGGGAGCTGGAAAGGGGCTCAGCCTGGAGAAGAGGAGGCTCAGGGGGGACCTTCTGGCTCTGCACAACTCCCTGACAGGAGGGGACAGCTGAGGGAGTCGGGCTCTGCTCCCAGGGAACAGGGACAGAACGAGAGGAAACTGCATCAAACTGTGCCAGGGGAGGGTCAGGTTGGAAATCAGGAGGAATTTCCTCATGGAAAGGGTGGTCAGGGCTTGGAAGGGGCTGCCCAGGGAGGTTTGGAGTCCCCATCCCTGGAGGTGTCCAAGGAATTCCTGGACGTGGCCCTCAGTGCTCTGGGCTGGTGACAAGGGGATGGTCAGTCACAGGTTGGGCTCGATGGTCTCAGAGGTCTTTTCCAACCTCAGTGATTCTGGGATTCTGTGTGTTTTGGTACCGGCTAAAACATATTCTGATCAAGTCCATAATTAGGTCTCTCTTAAAAATTACTCAGATTCCAGGACAGATCCTTCATTGCATTAAATTTAAACCTGAAATATCCAGGGGCATTGGGTGTTGGGGTGGAGGTAAAGAAAACCCCCAGTACTGACTGTTGATAATGCAGAGCAATGCTCACAAACAGCCTGGGAATGGGCAAGGGAAAGGATCCCTAAGGATCCCATCCATGTGTGATGAGGTTGTCTCTAACAAGAAGGGACCAGGCTCATTAATCTGGAAGGCTGCCTCAGTTTGGGTCATTAGGTTGCCATGAATGCATCTCACTCCATTGCTACTCTTTTTCTTCTTGGAAGTCAAAGCTGTTAAATAATGAAATGATTTAACAAGGAGTTCTATGTACTTTTTGTAATTTGTTTTTTAAGAAATTGATTATTTTTTTTGTCTCACCTGCTTTAATTTGGCTCTGGGCTGGGCTGGTTCTGGTGGGTCAGGAGATGCTGCTGTCCCTCGTGGCTTGGACAGGTTTGCCTGCATTGCCTGCAGCACACCCAGATCCTCAGCTCTGCTCAGAAACCACAGCTGTGATCACATCTCATTTGCAGGGGTTCAGTCCCTTTGTTGTGTGGGTCAGAGGAGACTTTTCCATGTGATGCACCAGTGCTCAGATGTGTTCTGACAGGACTCAGAAGTTCTCTCATCAGATACCAGGCTCGCCTTGTACTCGCTTATTTGGCCTCAGACTCATCTCTGCATTTGAAATTAAGATTTTTCCAAAATAAAAGAGATCTTGAGTTCCTTTTTTGTTCTCCTGGGATGTGCTAAGTCTGAAGCTCTGGCTGGCTGCTCAGTTGCCTGTTCCTGCAGGGTTCTGGCATGTTAAGTTTCACGTGTCACTGACAGAAATTGGAATTTCTTCTGGAGACTGAGCTCTGAGCAGCCGAGGGACCTGTTTGGTGTCCTGTGGGCATTTATTGTTTCAACCTGATGTACCATTCCTACTTGATTTTATGTCTTTTGATGTTTGAAGCTACATAATAGCTCATATATATTATTTACTACTTCACTTCCCAGTACTTCAGTTTTCTTTCTGGGCTGCTTATAAGATGGTTCAGTTCAGATCTGGTGAGAGATGAAGTTATTTTGCTTGAGAATTTTGGATTTTATTGAGCCTTTGACTTGGCACATATGTATCCTGCTTTATTATGATACTCTTGTGTGTTTTTATTATTTAAAGTGGAAATTTAAAAGGCACTGTTATAATATAGGATGAGTAGTAGGGGGAAAAGCCTGAGTGCTGTGGCAACTTTGTGTGTGTAGATTTGGTGTTTTTTAAAAAAGATTTTTGACAAGTTAAAAAAAAAAAACCCAGAGTGTTTTCAAAGAGCAGGTTGTTAGGAATACTTTTGTGGGAGTCCACAAAATAACAAGTAAAGCACTTCAAGGTGGTGATAAATTCAACGTCCTGTTATGTTTAGAAAGGAAAGTATTTTCACAAGAAGAACTGCAAGCAGTGGGGCTTTCTCCCACATTTCCACTGCAGATCTTGTTCTCACTGTGCTTGGAATCCCACATCCCCCATGAGTGCCAGGACTGGTGTTTCCCATTTTCCCAGCATCCAGAGCCCCAGCAAGGCTGTAACATCCACAGGCTCACACAGTGGCTGAGCAGGGAAGGTTAAAAGGCAGAGCTGCTCATTTTAGACTCTGCTCTTTGCAATCCAAGGTCGTGTTGCTTCCTGTGTTATAATGGATGGCTTCTTTTGCAGATCCTTGCTGGGCATCCATAAACAGGGGGATCCTGATCTGTGATGAGTGCTGCAGTGTGCACAGGAGCCTGGGCCGTCACATCTCCCAAGTGAGGCATCTCAAACACACCCCGTGGCCTCCAACACTGCTGCAGGTACAGAGGAAAACTGTTTTCCTCCATTAAAACCAGATATGGTGATTTTTTTAATGTAATTTAAATCACTTAACTTTTTTTTGAGACTGCTGGTCCTTTTAAGCTTTGTTGTTCTGAGTTTTTCTCGTTTAGTTGCTCTTGTTTTGTTGTGATGGACCACTAAAGTCAGAATTATCTTTGCCTTTTGGATTTGATGCCTTTGCTTTGGAAGGTCCCTTCAACTTTTCTTTCACAATTCCACAGTACATCTGCTTCAACCTGAATTTTCTTTTCACTGGAGGTGCTGTTGGGAAGAGCAGAGAATTTTAAGGGGGTTCTCCCCACATTCCACATTATAACATCCTAAGCACATGCCCAGTTATGATATCCCAGCAGGTTACAGATGCTGGCACGCAGAGTGGGATTCTGTTGCCTTGATACCTGCTTGAAAATAATTACAGCTAGCTGATTAATGCAGCCAGCAGCAAAATGTCTGTGTGTTCTGGCTTTCAGATGGTGGAAACTCTGTACAACAATGGTGCTAATTCCATCTGGGAACACTCCCTGCTGGACCCTGCCTCCGTGATGAGCGGGCGGCGCAAGGCCAGCCCACAGGATAAAGTGCAGTAAGTGGGAAATGCAGAATTGTTATCTTAGAGAAGTGGGATTCTTTTCTTCAGCAGTGACAGGGCAACAAGGAATCCATAGGAACCTGTGTGTGTTTCGTAGTTATTTTTTTCTTTTATTTCCAAGTATTATTTTTTTTAATTTATTGCAGAAGTATGAATACAGTGCTTGAATTTTGAATTATTGATTCCTGTTGTATAGTGAGGACCTTTGCTTGCACTTTAGTCAAAGGATTTTTCTTTGTCATATGCTTCAGTTAACTGAATGCTGCCAACCAAATGGAGTTTGGTTGAGGAATTAAATAAAACTTCAGAGATTTTTGTCCCTGACTATGGTGCTTCATTTTAAAATGTAAATAACTGTGTAGAGTAAGTATAGATCCCAAGCTGGCATGATTTTAAAATCTGTATTTCTTTTAAGAAACAGACACCACATGCTACAGTCTGCAGATATTTGATGGTTGTAGCAGACGTTTTCTCTCTGTAGTCAGACAATCTGCACTGGGTTGTTTTTCAGTGAAAATATTTTTCCATGCCTAACTTTGCCATCAGCAACACGCAGAGCTCTGATTCTATCTTCACTTGTGAAATTCTTCTTTTTCTGGAGCATCTGTATTACTTACAAAAGCACTGATATTTCTTTCCCTTCCCTTCTTGTTGCCTGGATTTCTCTTTGCAGTCCCAACAAAGCAGAGTTCATCAGAGCTAAATATCAAATGTTAGCGTTCGTGCATCGCCTGCCGTGCCGGGAGGACGACAGTGTCACTGCCAAGGATCTCAGCAAGGTCAGTGGCTCCTGGGACAGCACAGGCAAATCTCACTCACTGCCCTTGGTTGCTTTTGGCTTAATTGGTTCTGGTTTTCTGCACTATTACATAAATAAATAAAGCTTGACTGCATCTTGAAGCTGCTTTTTTGTGGTTATCACTGGAGGTGATGATTAAGAGGCATTAATTGAGGTGAACTTGGAGAAAACCCTTTACACAGAAGAGCTGTAGTGAGAGTTTGCATGCTCTTGTTTCTAAAAGCGTGGCTGAAAAACAAATGTTGAATCACAGTTGCTGCTGCTGTGTTAAATATAATTCTGCTTCTTTTTCAGCAACTCCATTCCAGTGTGAGGACAGGGAATCTGGAGACCTGTTTGCGACTGCTCTCCTTAGGAGCTCAAGCCAACTTCTTTCATCCTGTAGGAACACTTTTTTTCATTATTTTGATACACAATCAATTCCAGTTCATATTATTCATACTCATTTCAGCTGATTCATGTTATATTTCAATGTTCTACTCAGACCTGTTGGTTAAGTAGATATTTTTCCTTAATCTCTTGCAGGAGAAAGGAAACACCCCCCTGCACGTTGCTGCTAAGGCAGGACAGACTTTGCAAGCAGAACTGTTGGCAGTTTATGGTGCTGATCCTGGCACACAAGATTCCAATGGGAAAACTCCAGTTGATTATGCAAGGTAGGAGTCTCTGATGTCCATAAATCACACAACAGATCTGCTAAGATACCTTTCTGTCCTGAAATAATTTGTCTGTTAAATGCTAATAACACTTTTTCCAGAAAGAGTCAATGAATAAAAATGAGGAATAAGTATTTTCATCAGATCATAGCCAGAGTTCTGCATGCCTGAGACATCAGCTATGATGCCAATGACACAGGCTGTGCCAATCTAGCAGCTCACAGGAGATTAATTAGAGAAGAGTTTCTGCAAGTTCAGGCTCCAGGAGTGAGGGTTAGCTCAGGAATTGCTGTAGGAATGTCCCAGACTGCACAGATGGGTTGGGGCACACGGGGTGGAACCGGGCTGAGTCTGTGATGGGGTTGATGCATCAAACACCTGCAGTGTTGGCTTGTCCTAAATCTGTTTCTCTGAGCATTTCTGTGTGTCACTGACTGCCCCTTGTCCCCGTGTGTGGGCAGGCAAGGGGGGCACCACGAGCTGGCGGAGCGGCTGGTGGAGATCCAGTACGAGCTCACAGACAGGTTGGCTTTCTACCTCTGTGGCAGGAAACCAGGTGAGCACAACACCTGCACCCTCAGGCCTGTCCCTGCCAGTTACAGGACATTCAGAGTGTGCTGTGTCATATTTGTGCACTGCACAAAATCCCCTTCCAAATATTCAAATGTTATATAAATTACACGGAACCAAAGAAAGTGTAAGGTGCAAGATTAGGGATGATGCATTTAAAATTGGGATAAAACTGCAGGGTTTTATATAGACATAAATTAAAAACAAAATTCCTTCCTGATTTTCCACAAATGCATGTTCTTTATATACTGTAGAAACTCTTCCAAGTAGTTTCTTGTAATTGAAGTGCAGCAGCAGGGGAGTGTTTTGTTGAGTGAGTGCCTTTTGAAGACAAAGACACTTACAGATTTTTAACCATAAAGGTACCTGTGTTAGAACTTAATTTTCTTTTTTAATGGAATTTTAATACAACTAATAAGCCTTAATTGGAATCTTTGATAACCCCTTGAAATCATGGTATGAGACTTCTTTTATAACTTGCCCAGTTGCCTGTAATTGGAAATTGAGAAATTACATGCAGGATAAATTATTTAGTGTTGCCTGATGCTTATTATTGAAAACTGTAGGCCAGTACCAACCTAGTAAAGTGCAATTTGTTTTCAACTCTAGAGCACAAAAATGGGCAGCACTTTGTTATACCTCAGATGGCAGACAGGTAAGTTGCTGATTCCATCACATGTCTGAAAACATCAGAGTCAAAAAACCCTAATAATTAAGTTTTCTTTCCTTTCTGAAACACCTTTTAAGTTTGTTGCCATTCTAACTTTTTTTAATGTGTGCCTTTATTAGTCTTGAAAGCTTTTTTTCATAGAAAGAATATTGGAATATCAACAAAATCAGAAAATTATAGAAGCTGATTGTATTTATTAAAATGGAGGGAGAAGGTGAAGGGAGCACACATGGGGAATTCCTAGGAAACAGATTATGGAAATAATTTAAGGACCAATTGAGTATTTTCCTGCTTTTTGTAATGCTTTTAACTTTTGGTTGTGATCAATGAAATCATATTTGTATAAGAAGTATCAAGTACTGATTTTAAGTTCCTGTTCCTCTTTTATTGCTGTGCAATTGGAAATAAGACGACTGTAAGTAAACCACTGTCCAACATCCTGCTTGCAAAATTTCTGTGAAGAACTTTAGTAACTTAAAAATTATGTGAGTAAAAACCCATGGGTATTTATATTCCAAAGAATTTTTGGTATTATTTCATTTTAAATTTAAAAATCATTGTGAAAGAAAGCTTAATAATATGCTAATCGTGATATTATAGTAGCAATATTAGTACCATCAGTGTGTTAAAAACAATGCTAAAAATACTGAAATACTAGGGGGTTTAAGGTAAAAGTGACATTTTAATCACTGAGTTACCAAAAAGTAGAATTTTGGTATGTAGAAGCCATGAAATGCTGTAGATGTAATGATCACTTCTTGTTTTCATAGCAGTCTGGATGTATCAGAGCTGGCAAAAGCAGCCAAGAAGAAGCTTCAGTCTGTAAGTAAAACTCCTTTTCTAGATGTGGCAAACCCTCATCTCTCAGGCTCCCTAGCACGAGTATCTCTTGACACATCTGCTGTAGGAACAGCTTGAAACACACAAATTAATGAACAGTGAAGGCTCACAAAATGAGTTCACATCTCCAGTGGCATTTGGTGCCTCATTCCCACAGTGGCTCTGCCTCACCCCAAACACAAAAGGTCTTTTTGTGGTCGGATGGGAGAGAAAAAAAACCCCATTGACCAGGAAAGGAGCAGTGTAGAACAGGATGGTTGTCTGTGTACCTAGGAATGGGGTGGTCCTACATGTCTGCTGCCAGTGCAGGCTGAGAAAGGAGCATTTCTGTGGGTTATAGAGGCTGGAGAAAAGAGCAGAGTTGTGTTGTGACATTTTCTCTGTTATTTTCTGATATCAGAGATCTTACTGGGTTTCATTTCTTTTCGAACTCTAATTATTCTCCTCTACCCTTAGCTAAGCAACCACTTATTTGAAGAACTTGCCATGGATGTGTATGATGAAGTTGACAGAAGGGAAACAGATGCAGGTGAGTGAGACTTTCTGGAATGAAATAAAACAAGTCTGGATTGTCACTTTACATACAAGATGCCAAACCAAGCACATGTTCTGTTCAAGTGCTTCTGTATTCAGCAATTTCTGCTGAGGGGAGTTTCTTTGTCTTGCATTGCCTGAAGGGGATGTTAATTGAAGAAATCTTGTGTTTTTCACAAAGTGGAGAACCCTCTGGGGAAAGGCTTTCCTCTGAATTGATTGTGTTTGTGTTTGAAATTGCAGTCTTTTATTTGACAAAGAAATACTGTCAAGCAGCACAGGAAGCTTATTCCCTCTTCTTTTTTTTTTCCTCTGGAGCAGTTTGGCTCGCTACACAGAACCACAGCACACTCGTGACAGAGACCACTGTGGTCCCTTTTCTTCCTGTAAATCCTGAATATTCCTCAACCAGGAATCAGGTATGAAATCTTAATACTGTAAAAATAATTTAATAGCCCAGGTAATTAAGTAGGCCTAAGTAATATTGCTTTAGTGCATTTCATTGTTGGAGAAGAGTTGCATCTACTTGGAAAGAAGTTAAAATAATTTCACATTTCCCCTTTAAATCACACTTTTTGCAATAAATGTAGTTGAACAGTCAACTCCAAATGTGTAGTCTTAGTTTTTCCTGGGAACTCTGCTGTTCTTCTGATACAAGATGTACTTTTTTTTCCTTCTGCATTATTCTGTATTTAGGGAAGGCAGAAACTGGCTCGATTTAATGCCCACGAGTTTGCTACACTGGTTATAGACATTTTAAGTGATGCCAAACGAAGACAGCAGGGGAATTCTCTCAGTGGTTCCAAAGGTGAGTGAGCTTTTCTTGTCAGCTCCTTTGCAGGCACTTGTTCAGTAGTTCAATCACTCCCAGAGCCCCTCAGCAGAGCTGAATTATGAGAGAGATCTATATATTGTTTTCATATTTTTTTTTCTCTCTGGAGCAAAAATATCAAAAAAATCTTTTCTAACTTTCAATATTTCCCTATATTTTTCATCTGCATGCTAACATCCATTTGTCCAATGTAGTCTGTTGGGTTTTTTAATTTGTATGAATTTTATTAAGCTGCTAAACGATTCTCACCACTTAATTTACCTAAACACTTAGAAGAAATAAAAAGACAAAACCATAAAACTTTAAAGTTTTGGACAGTAATCATTCATTCCTCCTAGGTGGATCTGAATTAATTTTTCTTCAAAGAACTTCCATTTCTTCTCCAGACTTACTATATGTGTTTCATGTGTTGATCTGCAGAAAATGTGGAGCTGATACTGAAATCAATCAGCAATCAGCACAGCAGTGAAAGTCAGGACAATGACCAGCCTGATTATGACAGTGTTGCTTCAGATGAAGATACAGATCTGGATGCAAATGCAGCTAAATCAAACAGGCAGAAGGTAGGATTGAAATAGTGATACACCCCCAAGTGTTATTCATAAAGGCAATTTGCATAAATTATTAGCAAAATAATATTTTAATTAATTAATTTTGTAATCATGCCTCAGTCTGTGAACTTTCTAAAATGAAATGTTGTTGCTTAAGGAATTTTAATTGTAAAAAAAAAAAGCCTCTCTAGAAAAGTAATGTGTATGGCAGGAGATAAGATACAGATTTAATTGCATAGGTCAAATAATTGGATCTGCCAAAAAGCTCTGAATCAGTGATTCCATGGTATTTCACAAACATTTATTGCTTCTCACTGGATAAATACTCACAGCAGACCAATAGTGTCCAAGTGAGTTAAACCTTTCCTGGAATAATGCAGAATGGCATCAAAGGGCAGTAAAACCTGGTGGTTCTACTTTAATCTTCCCTGGGAATGCACACGAGATATTTAGCAGTCTCTCTTTTATAACTTTGCAGTTCTTTATTGCATATTTTTTTAAAAATCCTTATAAAACAGTATTTTATCACTGAAATGCTGATGCAAATGTTTTTAGAGGATCTAAGAGCTGATTGACATCAGATTGCTTTTCTAGAGGACTTCAAATTGTTCTGGTTAATGGATCTTATTAATTTAAACTTCATTTGAACTGTGATGCCTTTAAACTAAGTACATGAAAAGCTGTTGAAATCTCATGATCTTGTTTTTGTCTTCTTAATGGTGTATTTTTCTCTTCCTTTTTCCCAGAGCTTGGATTCAGACTTGTCAGATGGACCAGTGACAGCCCAGGAATATATGCAGGTTAAAAATGCCTTGGTGGCTTCTGAGGTGAAGATTCAGCAGTTAATGAAAGTGAACATCAACCTGAGTGATGAGCTGAGGATTATGCAGAAAAAGGTAACAGAGGAACCCCTCCCTCCCACTCCTGGGGTATCTGAAGTTGTCAGAATAAAACTGCTGGAACTGAGGATGAAATAATCCATGATTACGATAGTGAGAAAACTCATTTTAAAGTGGAGCTGCTTTGGAATCAGACACTAAACTATAAATATTTATGTGCAACACATGCTTTGAATATTGTTTTCTCGTGGTGCTGGTGGTGATCCAGCCCTGCAAATCACAAGGATGATTTGACTTATGTCAAACTTTAACATTGGTTTTCCAAGTGACAGGACAGCTGTTGCAAGTCTTGGGTGTTTTTGCTGTCTTGCTTCAATATAAGCAGCTTTAAACAATGAGGAATCAAGTGCCAGCACACCTTATGTGTGTGCACTTATCTATATTTTTGTGGGGTAAAGAACAATTTCTGTCTGAGTTCACTGTCCTGGCTGGCTGGCTAGAAAGGGCTGGCTGCTTACCCTCAGATCAATCCCTTTAACTAGCATTTAAAATCCTGTTTTCCAAATAATTACAATCCTGCAGGAGTGACATGTACAGAAAGTTGTTCAGGCTGTAGGGTGGACCTGCTGTCCTGGGGCAGAGCAGGGCTTTTGGAGAGTGGTGGAACTGTTTGCACCTGAGGCTGAGCTAACTCAGCAGATTGGAATATTCCTGTCTGTTAAGTGCCAATTCTCTTCTATTCTGTTGGAATGGTGAACACTGGGAGATCTCATGGTGTTTCCTTGGTCTTTCAACAGCTTGTACTGGTTTCAGCATTTCTCTTGCATCAATTGATTTAACTTTTCACTTATATTGGGTTTCTTTAGATGGATATAATCATTTAGGGTAAAAAAAACCCTTTGTGGCCTATGAATTAATGAGGCTTTAGGATATTTTCATGGTGTAGCAGAAGGGAGATCCTTGCTGTGCTGCAGTTTTTCTTCACTGCATCTTTTCTTTCTGATGTGTTAATATAGCAAACTTACTCCAAGTCCACAAAATAATCAGAATTGGTCCATTTTTACTATCAAATAAATACATAATAATAAAAAGCTTTAAAATGCTTTCTTGTTGGCTTCTTAGATAGCAATAGCTGATGCCTAATTTTCATAAGCTAAAGTCTCTCCTTGCTTTGCAGAGCAAGCTTAAGCTCTTTTGCTGCCTCTGGTGTCTGTGCTGGCATTGTCAGATTTCACTGGCCTTATGTTAAAAGTCCTCTAAGTCCTTGTATTGGCTGCTGCAATGGATCCCTTTGCTTGGAAAACTGTTTTGTTGGCAGTCCTTCCCCCACAGCCTCATCCTATCCCAGGATTCCTGTGCCAGTAGAGCAGGCTGGAGGGAATGGGTTTTGAACTACAGCAGCCAATTTTAACATCTAACTTAGTTTAAATCCCAGCAGCTGCTAGAAATCAGCACCTAAGTATTTCCAGATCTGGAACAAAGGTGTTTCTATGCTTATACCAAGCAAGTCAAGTAGATTTTGAAAAAGAAATGAACCCCCAGCCAGCAGTACCTGGATTTTCTGGTACAGCTGCCAAGCGAGCGTCGCGTGGTCGCTTTGCTCTTGGCACTTGCTCTTAGGAAACCAAGCCCCACTGCTAAACATTTCTTTCAGCTCCAAACGCTGCAGAGTGAAAATACCAACCTCAGAAGACAGGCCACAACCAATATCTATCAGGTGCAAAGTGGTTCTGAGTACCCAGACCCCAGCAGCAATTCCTCCCTAAAGCGGCGCCCGTCGGCCCGGGGCAGCAGGCCCATGTCCATGTACGAGACTGGCTCGGGGCAGAAGCCCTACCTGCCCATGGGGGAGGTCACCTACCCAGAAGAAAACATCACCAGGCTGCAGCCCTTCCCTCCACACGTGAGTAAAACTGCTGCTGCTTCTGCATTGCCTCTCATGTTCAGCTTTCCTGTCTCTTCCAGCTCTGCTCCTTCACTCAGCTTCCACCTCAGGGGAAAAAAAAAACCAGGGGGGATAAGAACTGTGAGAATTGTTCATGTTTGCTGTATTAACATGTCTGCAGGAGCCTGATGGTCTGAAAAGCAGAAGCTGTAGCAGTTCTGGAATATGTAAACTGGAGCTTTTGGCTTCTGCTCAGCCAGTGTTTTAACCACACTATATATATATAAAATATCAATATGTAATTGTCTGAAAACCAGGAAGGGAGGGGAAATAGTATTCCAAGAAGGTAGGTAAAGTTCATGTATTTCTGGAGATAAATATGCAGGTACCAATTTGTGGGACTTCATAACCACCTTACAAAAATAAAATAAAATTGAAAAATTTTCCCCAGATAACCAGTTTGTTACTCTGAATTTGGAACTGGAGGCTGGAGATGGTTTAGATCTGCCAGTCAAGCAGATTCTTCTGGTTTACTGTTTTCCTGTGTGATGTGGAGAGAGAGTACTCTGTTAGCCAGAGGGATTTTGCACTGAGGTGTTCACACTTTACAGAAGTGACCCAACACACACTAGTGCATTTAACTAACAAGTGCATTTAATTAATGAGCACAATTACATTTTTGTTTCACCTTCTTAGATTGCCCAGTGGGCTGGAATACAGGACAGTATCTTTTAGACACACATTTAAAATGTGTGGATTTTTGATAATATCTTTCCCTCTTGGTAGCAATGTCTTCTATGTCCTTCCAGTTGAATCATTAAGACCTTTAAAATGTATTTTGAAGTTACCTTTGGCATGAGGGAGGGCAAATATTCCATGCATATTCCACAGAAGACAGTTGAATGCACCAATGCAATCAGTCCCCACCTTCAATTAAATTAATTTAAGCTATGAAATCTGGATCATTTAAAATTAAGTTGTCATGTTGATATGATGGCAGTTCTGGCAGCAAGAAATGTCAGACCTCATTTGTGTCTGACAGTGTTTGCAAAATGTGACAGTGCTTTGTATAGGTCCTTTGGTCATTTGGGTGGAAATTTGGATAGTAGTAGCAATTCTGAAGCATTGATTTGTTTTGTGGAGTTAGTAAATTTGGCATGTGGTGAATTTTTGTTGTTCTCCATGGAATTTGGCACCTGTGGAATCTCAGTATTAGAATGAGCATGAATTCAGTTGTATTTTGAAAGAATTAAGTCCCCTCAGCCTAAGCCAGAGTCTCAGCATCATTCTTGCTTTATGTCATCTCCGTGGTTTTAAGAATGTTCCTTTAATTTCAGTTAAGAGTTTGTTTGTGTTTTGGTTTTGGTTTTTCTCTTTCCCATTTTTAGATCGGGAGGAGTGCGTTTGTGACCTCCTCTTCATCTCTGCCCTCCTTCCCCTCCACGCTTTCCTGGTCGAGGGATGAGAGCACACGAAGGGTTAAGTACCTTCCCAATCGGTCTTTTCCCTGGAGGAGGTGCCAATCTCCCCAGAACCACATCCTCTCTCTTCCCCCTCTCACTGCCTGGCCTTCCAGCCTGCATGGAGCAGAACTTCCTCCCTTCCATTCCTGCTGCCACGAGCTCTGGGCTCTTGCCTCTCTCTAACTTCACATCTTCAGCCTTTAACACCACGCACAGTTCTCCAGGTCACTTGTTCAGCTGCACGACAGCCCCAAGACAAGCTGGCTGCTGTTTGGACAGTGATTTTCCAGGCTCTCACTGATATTTCCAAGCCAATGTTCAACTCTCCTGCTGACTAAAAGCACTGCATGAGGCCCAGCTTCAAAGCTGCTTTCCTTGGGGGCCGGTGGCTTGCACCAATCCAGGTGGTCCTGGTTGACTGTTTGCCTTACAGATAACACATTTGGGGGTTTAAATGTTTGCTCTGGTCTCTCTCTGCCAGGGCACAGAACCTGCTTTTTAATTCCTTCTGTCCCCATTTTATTTTGACTGTACCAAGATTGGACATATTAGTCCAGAAAATATTAGATTTGCAAGTAGGGATAGAAGAAAAAACTTTCAAGGGAATATCCTGCTTGGCCACATGGAAATCTGGGTTTGGCTGAAGTGCTGTCTGGTACTGGAAACTTGCAGAGGGTTTGCTTGATTGTTTTTATTCTACATTGATTCTATATTAGTGATTCCATAGTATCCTCTTCTTGTAATTCATCACTGTTGTTTGTATTTCTGACCAGATGGTAGAGCTTTGCCACTCTTAGGATTGTTGTCTCTGTACACCTGGGAGAGGGGAAAGGTCAGACTCTACATAAAATAGTTTCTTATCTTCAAAGTACATGTCACTTTTACAACTGATCTTTACCAGCTGTCCTGAGAGAGGAGTGTTCAAAAAATGCTGGTTTTTCCTTCTCTGCAGAGTAAAATTGAAAAGGGTTCCTAACTCCAGGTGCTTCACTTAAGAATTGATGAGTTTAACATCAGATGAGTGCTTAACAAATGTACTGAATCTCAGCCAGTGAAAACCAGCTCCTGGTCACATTTTTGGTCTGTCCTCGGGGCAGAAATATTACTTGGTAAGCAGATTCCTAAATGTTTGGGTCAGGGATGCAGATTGGAGGTGTCCCTTACAGTTTAACCCTGGAGACTCCCTGATGGTGACTTCAGGGTTTCTGTTGGGGCTGTGAAGGACCCGGAGCTGCTGCTCTGTGATCAGAGTGACACCAGTGTGGTGTATTTGACACCAGACACACTGTGCTGGGCCCCTGCATGCAGCTCTGCAGTTTTTAGAAGACTTGAGGGAGCAGATGTGTGGTGATCCTGGGGCCTGGCTGAGGATTTGGCCTCCACGCTCATTTTGGTATCCCTTTCTTCACTCAGCCTTTGCTCTGGGATCAGCCTCCCACTTTGCAATGGGCCTTCAGAGCTCAATCCAGCCTCTGCTTCCCTGCATTCCTCCTGCTCTCATTTCAGCTTCCACTTTGGAATTGGCCCCTATCCTCCTTTTGACACTATTCCTCTGTGGCCCTCTACTCTGATAGCTGGGCCTCCTGCCCTTGTTACATCCTGTGCTCTGGGGCACAACTCTCACTTCTTTGGTGTTCCAGCTCTGTACCAGAATGAAGCTTTCAGTGGGCCTCAGTTCCTCACACCTTATTTTGGGCTTCACTTTGCAGTGGCCTTTAACCACTCTCGTGCTGGCCCCCACATTGTAACGAGCTCCAGGTCCATACGTGCCCTTGGTCTTCCACCTGCACTTTGGGCTCCCCCATCTCTGTCTCCTGTCTCTATTTTGGCTTTTCCCATTGCCACAGTCTTCAGCCCTTGTTTTGGGCTCCCATTTTGCAGTGGCCTTCCCAGGGCCAGCCTCCCACCAGTTGCTTTCCACTCTGCATTCAGCCTCCTCACCGTGGTCTCTGGCCTCTGCTCTGCTCCCTTGGTCTGGCCTCTTTTTCTCTGGGGTTCTCTTCCTCTCCAGTGGTTCTTATTCACTGTTCAGGCTCCTGTTTCATGGTGCTGCTTCTCCGTTTGGCCTCTGCTCCTGGTGGCCTCTCAGAGTGTGCCCCTGGGGCAGTTTCAGTGGCAGGGAAGGACGCTGTGCTCTGTCTGTCTGTCTGTCCTGCCATGCTGGGTGTTCAGGGGCTGGTGGGGCTGTGCTGTGCTGGCAGTGCCCAGGGCCTCGGGTACAAGCTGAGCAGCAGCCTGGCATGGGGAGAGGGGCACAGCAGCTCCAGGGTAGTGGCTGCTGCAGGAGCTCTTGTGCAAAGAGCAATCCATTTGTACAGGACGTGGCTCTGGCACAGCCCAGAGCTGCTCCTTCCTGCACAGGCTGAAGTAAATCTGTTCCTTGCAGGCCTCGAAGCTGGAGAAGCAGAGCAGCGTGTCCGAGAGCGACTACGACAACCCCACCACCCCCGTGGAGCTGGAGGAGCCGGGGTAGGTGCTGTGACAGAGCTGACACAACTTGGGGGTGACAGGAGACTGCTCTGTGCCCGGGCCAACCCCTGCTTTGCTCCCCTGCAGGTCGGGCAGGAAGGGCCGGCAGCGCAGCGTCATTTGGCAGGGGGAGGGGTCCATCCCTGAGGACACAGACTCAGCCCCCAGCTCCAGTTTGCCCAGTACAGAAGATGTGATTCGGAAAACTGAGCAGATCACCAAGAACATCCAGGAGCTGCTGCGAGCGGCACAGGAGAACAAACATGACAGGTAAGGAGGGGGTGCTGGAAAAGCTCTGGAGTTGGTGAGAAAACAAAGGAAATTCTTCAGGTGTTTTCACCTGTGGCACAGGTGAAAGTGAAATACAGCCCCACTATTTCACACCTGTAAAATGTGTAGGTCTGTCGTGTTCCCTGGTGTCCTTAGTGCCACGGGGCAGGCTGGGGACAGGTGACCAGCCCCTTGTGAGTGGATCCTGGCTGCAGTGCTGCCTGCCCTGCCCTTACCTTGGGAGTCCTGCTGCAAAACGAGTGCTGTAGACACAAATCAAATGTGTTGTAGAAAACTCACTGCAAGTTTTTCTTGGGTTTTCACCCCTCTATGTCCATAGGTAATTACACCCTGCAGAATATGTGAGTAACACCAAGCCTTGCTTCAGGAGCAAATTGTGAAAGAGGGACAATTTGGCTTTCCTACTGAGGTATTAGTACAAATTATGTACCAGCAAAAGCATTTTGAACTATTGGTTTTAGATACAGACCCAGCAGAGTAAGCAGAACACTGACTGAACACATCAGGCTGCAGCAGCTTCAGCTCCCTCAGGAAAATTCTGGCCCACCTGAACAATTTCCAGAATAGTTGTGGGTGACTAAAAGTGATGCTGCCCTTGCTGATCATCAGGTGGTGCTCCCCACACAGCTCTTTTAGAAGGCTGTAAGTCAAAGTTACATATTCCCAAGTGTGAGCACACTTTGGGGCTGGAACACTCTGGGCTCCAGCAAACCTGGCCTGCAGGCTGGCAGGTCTGGCTCTGCTGTGGCCCCAGCTCGGTGCCCTCTGTGCCTGGGAGAAGCAGCAGCAGTTTGTGTTGAGCCCTCACTTCCTGCCTCGCTCAGAGAAGTGCACAACAATGGGGCCACTTTTGTTCTGTGTTTTTTCCTTCTTGTACTTTGCTATTTTTAGCAGGGCCGGCGTGGCCTCTCCTTCTCACCCGAGTGACGACTTCTGCCGTGTTTGTACTGAGCTCATTGCCCTTGGTGTAACCTTCACCAGTGCAATCTCTTGTTGCTTGTTTCACACAGAGAAGCTTTAAATGAGTGTAGTTTTTATGTATATCACACTATACAGTATGTGATTTTTTTCTAAATCATTGAGGGAAACAATGCAGCGTACCTGGCTTTCCATGTTGAATTGGTCAGGTTTTTAAAAAACCTGTTTTGCTGCATTTTTGCTTTCTGTACCACACAGAGTGGGGTGTTTGCCTATGCTTAGATGAGTGTTATCTTGCAAAACACTGAACTAGGAAGCTGCTGTCCTTTGTTTTCCTCTTCCCTGGCTTCCTTAGCACAGGGGAATGCTTCCTTACCAAAATGAGACACTTGAGGATGTAATAACACATCCTCCAAGCTCTCGTGCTGGGAACGCTGTAGAGAAAAATCACATGCTGCATAGATAACTGGAGAGTAAAAAAATACAATGCAAGAGTATCATCTATTAATGAAACCCCTTCTTCCTTTTGTTTCTCACTCTCTCCCACCCCTCTCCCTGCGCTCCACGGGCTGAGCAGGCCCTTGGAGCGTGGGGGCACATCCCAGCTCAGACACAGCCTCGGCACGCGGGTCCCCGGGGCCGAGCGAGCGCCCCTGCAGCCTCTGAGCAGCCAGCAGCCCGGCCCTGCCTCCTGGTACTCTGGCCTCTGTCCCTGCCTCCCAGGCACAGTGTCCTTTCTCCTTCTCTCTGCTGCCTCTTTCCCTCCCTCTCCTGCCGCGTGGGGTCGTGGAAGGCGATGCACGAAATGCTCCAGGGGATGAGGGAACTGCAGGCAGCCCCTCCAGGCCAGGGGAGCCACAGCCCCTTCAGCTCCCAGTAGTTATCAGTGGGGAGCAGAGCCACAGCCTGGAGCTGGAGCTGGCTCTGCTGTATTCTCCTGTCTCTGTTTCGTTTTTTATTATCTCTCAAGATAAATGAAATTACAACTTTGTTGGCTCGTGGAATGACAGAATAGTTGGGGTTAGAAGGGACCTCAGAGTCCACCTTGTTCCACTCCCTCCATGGGCAGAGGGACATCTTCCACCATCCCAGGTTGCTCCAAGCCCAATCCAACCTGGCCTTGGACACTTCCAGAGATCCAGGGGCAGCCACGGCTTCTCTGGGCAACCTCTGCCAGGGCCTCATCACCCTCACAGAGAAGAATTTCTTCCTTTAGGAAGAAATCTTTGAGGTTTGAAGGTCCCTTCCAACCCAAACCATTCTGTGATTTTATGAATAAAACACATGGTTGCTTCTTTGCACCATTGCAAAAGTAGCAGGAGTTTCACATTCCCAAGGTGGAACACTCACACCTGACAGCTGAGGCCCCTCAAGTATTTATACAGCTGGGGGTCAAATGAGATCATTTGTATCCCAAATCCATGAAAAAAGAGGTGTGTTTATATGGTATCTTCCAACCTGACCAAAATACTGTTCGTCAGTGCCTAAAATAAAAGCGACATTTGCGTGAGAGGCTCTTTAAAACAGAACTGCCCAGGTTCAAACCCCGGCCAACAAATGTCAGGATTGGAGGAAGGGATTAACACAGTTTACTGCTAATGAGGGATTCCCTTTCCAAGCTGTCACTACTTGAATATTTTCCTGATGTCTCACTGGAATGTGTGTAAACCCAGCACAGTGTCAGAGCATCTCACAAGCTCACAGTGAGTGTTTAGGCATTAAACTAAAGCCATTCCTCCAGGCCACACTGGAAGCTGTGCAGGTGACCTAGACAGCATACAGTGAAACAGTTGTTCACCTGAGTGTCTCGTTCAGATTGTTCTTAGGGCTTTCTCTGCCTTGTTAGTGAAGGGTTTAATCAGTAAATTGACTTTTTAACGAGGTAGGGTGCTGGTCACTGTGGCTGCAGGGAGCAGATTAATCATTAACTCCACAGCAGAAGTGGAATTGTGGTGAACTTGGAAGACCTCTCTCGACTTTTAATTTATTTAGAAGAACTCATGTGACTTGAGACACATGGAAATACTCCTTTTAAAGCAATTTTCCTGCATTGCCAAAATGACCCCAGTGTGTTGCTTCTCTCTCAGTGCATTTGCAAGTGACTGTTTTTTTGCACCTTTGGTGTTGCAAGAAGATCACATAAATAATGACTGGGGGGTGGATTTCGGGGCTCTTTTTGCTTGAAAGGGCACTGACCTACCATAACCCACACATGCTGAATAGTTTTCTTGAATGCTTTGTGATTTTTGAGATTCTCTTGCTTAAGATTGGATCACGTGAACTAACTTAAGCTAAAATTGAATCTTTGAAGCATAAAAGTGAGTCTTTTGAAATGAGACTTGTGAGAGAGCACACTAACACTTCACTATTCACAGCAGTTTATGGTAAATAGTTCCATTTTGAACAGACCAGTTTTCATTTGATATATAAATCAGAAGTGAAATCTATGAGGATTCATGGAATCTGCCTTTGTTTTATTAACTAACTCCTCAGAATTAGTGAATATTTAGCCTAGAACTCAGAGACTGTGAATGTAGTTGGTAGTCTGGGGATGCACATGTGTGAGAACCCTGCCTTGTCTGTTCACTGGGTATTGATTAATCCAGGAAGGCATCTTGGTGTTCTGAAGTCACACACAAAGGGAGTCTTTCCTGACAACATTTTACATAAAAAGTATGGACAGTTATTCCTTCAAACCAACTCTGAAGAACAATGAAAATCTAAGAAATAATTTTGCACTGCTGCTTAAGTTCTTGCTTTTTCTGAAGTCACGTGGTTGTTTTTAGAATAACAGTCACTGAGCAGAGAAGTGGAAGAGGGAAGGGAGTCTCTACACAATGAATAACCCAGGGCATCTTTCTGCAGCTATATACCGTGCTCCGAGAGAATACATGTGGCAGTGACAGAAATGGCAGCCTTGTTCCCAAAAGTAAGTACCTGCCACCCTCAGAAGTTTTGGCCTCCATCCTCATGTGTAATTCCCCTTCAGAATGAAAATCAAAGATTATTTCCCTTCAAAATGAAAACGGTAGGGAGAAATGATGGGGTTATGATGCACCTTTGTATTTATTAGTATGGCAACTGGTAAAGGCTAAAGTGTGAGTGCAGGCCTTTAATTGTATTCTTGAATGTAAAACTCTTAAGAATTGCACAAAACTTGGATCTGGCATGAGGAGTTGTGTGGTTATATGGGAATTTCACCAGACTCATCACTCCCTTTTCCATCTGAGTGCCATCACCTGGATTTCTTCCCTGCTGTAGATCTGTTATAATCCATCAAAGTGATCTGTTTGCTCATAGCAAATTTAGGGACTGAAATCCCCATGACCAAGTTCTTGTGAAGTCTCACCCACCTCTCCAAAACTGCAAGGAAAAGAGCCAAGGCAGCTGTCCCGCCTGCACCAATCGCCCTGGACGTGCTGTCCCCTCCTGCCAGCCAGGACGTGGGCTGGGACAGTAAACAGGCAGCAGAAATGTGCATGAGTAACTTCCTAAGGGAGGGCATGGAGCACTATTCCCTCCCTGCCTGCTGCCTGGCAGCCGTCCGGGACCTCCCCGAGAGGAGAAATTCCGCCTGCTGCCGCGGGGGGAAGGCAGCGCTTGGCCGCAGCCGCCCGCATCAAAGAACCCTTGTGAGCGCTGCGGGCTCATTAAAAGGTTGCGTTGTTCCGCCTGTTCCAGAGTCTGTTTTCCCTTCCCAGAAGCCCAAGTCGGAGCTGGTGAGGACTTCCCTGCGCCTGCTGACATCCAGTGCCTACAGACTGCAGTCGGAGTGCAGGAAAGCGCTGCCCGCCGAGCCCAGCCCCGCGCCCGACATCCAGCTGGTGACACAGCAGGTCATCCAGTGCGCCTACGACATCGCCAAGGCTGCCAAGCAGCTGGTCACCATCACAACCAAAGAGAACAACAACTGAGGCTCTCGGGGCTTTTTACTCTGGGGTTTTTTAAAGGTTGGATTTCAACATATAGGTGTGGAACTATGCGCATTTTTACGAGGAGAAAACTTCAAGGGGCAAGAAACTTTTTTTTTTTTTAAACTCAGTATTATTTTTGCATGTTTTCTAACAATTTTATGATTAATTTAACCCACTGCCTTATTTTGTGCCTGTGTTGCCAGTGTAGTTATGGATAATAGCATGTTGCAAGTAGCTGTCGAGCCACTCTCATGTCCCAGCGCTGTTACCGAGCTCTTGTAGATGTTCCTTGGGGCCACGTTCTGCTTTCAGATCCTGCTGGTGGAACTGCTCTGACACCACTGCACGGATGGGAGGGCAGCATCTCCATCCCTCCAGAGCCTCCCCTGCCGGGATCCCGCTGGCTGAGGCTCCCCAGGCTCTCCAGGACTGCTCCCAGCAGGAAGAAGGTTTGTCCTGGTAACGGGGTACAAGCCCAACGTTCTCTGTTCCCATACCAACTGTTGTGCAATATGTTTTTTAGTCTGCTAAACCAGTAGTAGTTGTGGGTATCCAAGCTTGTTATGTGTAACTCTACAAGGTCTTTGTCACTTTATCTGTTTTGGAAGGAATTTGAAACTTAATAGTTATTTCTTTTAGTTGTCACTATGCCATTAATATATGTTTGATGTTACTTTAGGGCATTAGTGGTTAAAATATTATCCTTTGTTTCTGAGTTAGTAATTCATTGTTAAGTTTCCTGCAGAATTTTCCTCTCATCTTTGAGGCACCGTCTTGTTTGCAGCAGCATTTCTCAGTAACTCCAGATGCAATTTCACTGAAGATTTCTGTGCTTATTAACAAAAAAAGGAAGTTAGAAGAGTGCCAGTGCAAAAGCAGCTGTGTCTGCCACAGCACATAACCTCTGTACCTCAACATATCCAAATGTGAAAACATTTCTCATATCTCCTAAGTTTTTTATGCAAATCTTTCAAAATTTGACAACTTGCTGAGTAACCCCTGCCAGGCTGCCTGGCCCCAGTGGCCACGTGTGCTCCAGAGTTTCTTCACCCTAACAGTTCACAAAAGTGTGTCAGTCCATAATTTCAAAAATGAGAATATTTTTGGGAGTCTGAATTTCAGGTGGTGCAGGAAATCGCTGATTTTTGCCTCTGCCTGTGTCCCTTTTGGAAGTGTGCCAGCCATGGTGTGTTTGTGTGGATATATCCAACCAGAAGTGCTATAGCACTGCTGGATTCCTGGTGCTGTCTGGCTCCCAGAGTCTGAGGGAGGGAAGGAATGGAGAGAGGAGATGACAGCCCAGTAAATTAATGTTCTTCATTGTGGGGTTTTATTTCCTTTCTGCCCTTCTGAACCCCAGAAGCAGCTCTAGCCTGACAATGGGGGCAGGCTGGGATTGAAACTGCAAATGACCTTTGTGAAACCTCCTTCAAAATCATGCAACTGGCAATTAATTAAATACATTAAGAATCTTCTAGGAACTTTTCCTTAAACTGGCATGGCTGAAAGGCAGCAGATGGTATTTTTCAGTCTCTCAGGACACCGCTGTGTGCTGTTCTTTAACATATCTTACCTGCTTTCCAAAGCAGGGTGACACTGAGCTATGGTGTAATTTATCACTTATTTAAACCTGCCTCTGATCCAAAACCAAGGGACACTTTAGTAACTGCCAGCCCCTGCTCCAGCTACACTGAAATCAGAGTGGTCCACAGCCCACAGGAACCCCAGCAGCAAGTTCATGAACCCTCCACTCACAGCACTGCAGTCACAGAGTTTGTAGCACATCAAGTAACAAAGGTGTGTTTTTCTTTTAGGACTAGATCTCCTCTTGTTCCCCTGTAAACAAACTTGCTCTTCCTTTACAAAATGCTGCAGAGGAAAGGAAAAGCTTTTTTTGCCTTTTTCCAAACCTTGTATTTATCAGTGTCATTCTGTCTGTACAATATTTTGACTTTTAATCTTTTGTTTACAGTATTACTATAAAATGCTAAAACCCTTTCAGTGTGTGAAATAATGTGGGCTTATTTGACTGCTGGTTCTCTAAAGATCTTTGGAACAGTTTCTGCTCTTGAGTAAAGTGCCAGTCTTTGTCACAGCCCTGTAACAGGACTAACACAGCACTGTGACAGGACTGATGTCAAGTTGCAGTAGTGGATGGTAACAGCAAGGAATGAACTGCAATAATTAACTCAATCTCCTCTCCTGTTGCTGCAGTAGTTTGCTCTTGTAAGAAAACCAAATCCTTATTCAGGTTTCAATTATTCATTATTTATGAAACAAGTGAAAAACAATGTTTAATGAAGTCTCCAGCACCTTTTGGAGAGGAACTGGACAAGCACTGCTGCCACAGCACACATGATCTGACTGATTTGCAATATGCATTATGAATTAACTCCTCAAAGTCCAGTGGGAACCCAAGCACAGCCTGATTCCCCAAGGGGGGAGTCTGACACAGCCTGTGGTGTTTCACAGCTCCTCTTCCTGGGGAGACACAGATTCTTTTGTGGCTCAGGTCCACAGGGCCCTTTTATTTGCTGGGTTGCTTCAGCCTCTCACGTACTAAAATACATGAGCACAACTCCAGAATGCAAAGTGAAGCAGTTCACTTCTCTGAAGGTGCTCACACCTCCACGTTCCTGAAGACAGTGGAACTTTTCTCCTCTTCAGCTTGGCCACAGCTAAATGTTTTCAGAAATCTACTGAGTCAAGTCTTGATCTCACTGCAGGCTATTCCAGAGGCACCATTATTTCAGGAGTTCCTTGAGTCCTCAGAGCTTTCTTTCTGTAGTCTGGAGCTGCATCTCGTGCTCATTCCTCAGGTCCAGGCTGTTCTTGGGTAACTGTAGAACTAATGGGGTCAAAACAAAGACCAGCACAGGTTTATGGGCTCTGGAATTAATCCACACACCATGTTCAGCATGTACAGGAGCTGATGGGCTGGGCAGGGGCTTTAGGTAGGGTTACTCAAATTTGATTTTAGAGCCAGGCAAAGTAGGACAGTTAACAAAGACACTGAGCAGAGGAGTTACACTGTACCAACTGCACTAATGCAGCCAAAAAATCCCTTTCAGCACTGAGCAAGATTTGAGGCATCAGCAAGACATCTGCCTCAAAAATTCTTTAGAAGTTAGGGCCTAATATATTAATATCAGCAAAAAAGAAAAGAGAGAACTGTAGAGCTCTGTGAGGGGAAGGAACAGCCCAGTGTTGTGCCCTGGCACTGTGATGAGTAAAATGCAGATCAGAGACAATGATGCTGTCACCCCCCATGATGGACTCGTGTGCCAGGGTGACCCCTGTGCCAGCTGTTCCTGCTCCTCACCTTACCCTGCTGTGCCAGCCCTGCTCGCCCTCCAGCTCCTCGAGGTGCTGCCGGGCTGATCCCTCCTGCTGTTCCTGCTCCTCTCTCAAGCTGTGCTCTGTCCCCTGCAGGGGGAAATGGGGTGAGATGGGGCAGCCTCAGCAGCCAGGTGTGTACTGGGGAGCTCAGCCTACCTGTGCCTGCAGCTCCCTCCTGCGGGCTCTCTGCTGCTCCTCCTCCTGCTCCTTCTCCCGACGAGTCCCTTCCTTGGCCTCCTCGAGTTCTTTGATCAGCTGCTCTCGATACTTAATGGACTCTTCTTGGGCCCGTCTGTTCAACTCCATCTTCTCTTGGATCTGGCGCTGTCTGCCTGCAAGGACCTGTGCAAAGAGAGGGGATGGAGGGAGAGGATGGTTAAACAGTTCCCAGGAAACACACCAGACAAGCAAAAGAATTCCAGCCTGGTATGGAAGGTTCTAACTCTCCAGAGGGTGGTGGGTTACAAGTGGAATGATGGTTTCTTTGAGCCAAGGGGGACACATCATCAGTGGAGTTCATCACCTCACTCATCAGGCGATCTCTGGCCACCTTCTCTCTTTCCCATTCTTCTTCCCTCTTCTCCCATATTTTTTTTGCTTCTTCCCTGAAGGAAAGAGGAAGAAATATCTCTGAGGTTAACCCCCCTGTATACCCCACAGGCACAGACAAGCTACAGACAAGCTGTGCTTTAGAGGAGCACTTGGGTTTCTCTTCAGGTTTGTTCCCTGCCCGTTGATGTGTCCATCCCACCCGTGCCTCACAGTGACCCCCTGACCCGGAACATTCAGCACACATGGACTCTTCAGGTGAAGTTCAGAGGTGGGCAGACTCACCTGAAGATAGTGTCAAGCTCTGCTTCCCTCTCCTTTTCCAGCTGGAGCTGTTCCTCGATGACCCTCTTCATCCAGGCCACATCCGCCACCGCCCTGTCCCGCCGCGCGATCTGCCGGCGCTGATCCTCATCTTCTTTCTCCAGGAGGGCTGATAAGATTTGCCTGTCTGTCTCCTGGAGAAAAACCACGAGATTAACAACTGTCCAACAGCCTTCCAGCCCGTGTGCAGGGCTCCTCCAGGCATTACTGGTGACAGTGTCAAGGGTGTGCTCAGCAAGATGCTCCATCTGCTGCTTCCCTGTGAGCTTTGTGCTCCAGCCCTGTGCACAAGCTGGAAGGGGCTTCCTGATCTGTAGGAATCAGAGGCAGACACAAACCACACACAACAAGTTTTTTCACCACACAGCATCTATAAAGTATAAATGAATCTCCTACCAGCTCCTCCTGTATCTGCTGCACTCGCCTCCTTAACTGGACGTCACACTGATGCCTCAAGAAGCGACTGAAGGAGGAAAAAAAGCAAAATTAAAAAAAAAAACCAGTACCACACTGACTCTAAAGCACCAGGTCATTGTACAGCAGCACTCGGGGAGGTACATCTGTGACAGTGAGGAACCTGCTACCAGAAACAAAAAGCAGTAACAGCACCAGTGCCTTTGCTCCTTGGCTGCTGTGGGCGAGTCCACCAAAACCCAGATGTTTACAACCTACCACTGCTATCTGGAATATCTCCTTGTGCCCCAAGTACTGCTGCGGGCACAGGAACAGATTCTATCCAAAACAAGCTCCACTTGATGTCCTACCCGAGCTCTTTCTTCCTCCGGTGCCCTTCCATTTGTTTCCTTTCTTCTTCCAAATTCTCCAGCTCCCACTGCTGCTTTAATAAATTCTCTTGTTACTTTTTCAGCTTTGTTGCCTAAAAAGGAAAACACAAGCACCAAGAGAGACTACATCAGAGAGCTACAACATCCCAGAGAGCATGCCTGACCAGAGTTTGTACCCTGTTCTGCTCCTCTGCAGGCAGGGAAAACCCTCCCTGCAGTGCAAACATGGAGAGAAGAGGTCAGGTCAGCCTTGCTGTATTCCCAAGTGAAGCAACGAATTCCCTTCTCAAATGAGGAGAAAGTCAAGATTACCTTTGTCTCCTGCAATTTCAGTTCTTCTATCTGCTGAAGCAATGTCTCTGCTTGCTGCTTTTCCAGCTGATGCTTTTCTTCCTCTTGTCTCTTTCTTTCCAGTGCTTCCCCTCCTGCTGTTTCATACTCGTTTTCATAATGTTTCTTCTCTTCAGATTTGGTCACCTCTTCCTTTCCCAAAGAAAAGAAAACAGCATTTCAGGTTAGCCTGACACAAATAAACAACTTGTGGCTCAGAAAATCCACAGAGCAAACTCCTGCAAGCCGGATGTCTTTGTTAAGAGTGCCCTTCCTGGCAGCAGCTCCCGTGGCACAAGTGTCACCCCTCCACCTGCACACGCATTTCAGAGTCCTCCCAGTGACCAGAACACCAGGGCTCCCCCATACCTTGTTTTGTTGCGTTAGCTGATCACCCCAAGCCTCTCTCACGTGCTTCCTGTGCAGCTCTGACTCCTCCTGGAGGCACAACAGAGGCAGCAGGGCCATCAGTGCCAGAGGTTCTGTCCCCCAGCATCTTCCAGACTCTCCGGAGCACCACCTGGCCCTGAAATCCCAGTAGGATCTGCCTCTGCAGAGGTGGGCTCATCTCGGTGTCCGAGGTGTCCACCAGGTCCTGAGCTGAGGGTCACTGTCACATGGGAAACACCAAGTGACAGTGACACAGGACTGCAATGTTGGAGCAGCACATGGGTGGAATAAAGAATGAGGAAGCACCACAGCATGGCAGGTACAGCTGAGATATTAAGATTTCTATTTTTTGTATTATTTATAATTTATGCACCTGAGATGTTTACATTGTGAGCTCTGAAAATTTGCTCAGAGTCTGAACAGATTTCTGACTTTTAAAAATACAGCTTTGACAAGGCTTCTTAAAACTATTTAAACTTAAACCCTTTCACTTCTTTCCCTTTTGTTTATCAGAACCTGGGGCAGTTGCTGTGATACAAGATGAGTGACAACAGTAGAGATACGATGACTTTCAAGTTATCAAGTTAAAAACTGGTTCAATAAATACAAGGCAGCAGGGGCTCAGGAGAAAGCAACATCACCTCTCGGAGCTCCGCGTTGTTTTTGTTCCAGCGCTCGTGCAGCGGCGGCTCAGCAAACTGGGAACACAGAGCTGGGTCAGGTCAGGATACGGGAGTGCTCGGCATCCCAAACCCCGCCGAGCCTGACAGGGGTTCAGGGCACCAAGCGGCGGCAACTCCAGCAAGTCCCGCTGGTACAGCCGAAGCACGGGAGCGGCCCTTCACCGGACGAGCCCCGGGCTGCGGGACGAGCACGGCCGGGCCGCTCCCTCACCTTCCTCCCGCACTCTCCGGGGCCGTCCCGCAGCCCCTGGCTGCGCATCCCGCCCCGCCGCCGCTCCCGCAGCTCCGCCGCCAGCGCCTCCCGCTNGGCTGGTGCTCTCCCACTGCTGCCGGCTGCGCTCCTCCAGCTCCCGCCGCTCGGCCGCCCGGCGCTCCGGGCCGCGGCCCCACCGCAGCCACAGCGACATCGCAACGCGCCCGCCCGCGACGGCTCCCGCCGAGGGACACGGCAAGACGGGCTCCGCGAGCACGGAGGGAGGCGGGGACCGACGGAGGGAGGCGGGGAGAGAGAGAGGCGAGCAGGGAGGGACGGGAGATGGAGCAAAGCCGGGGATCGGTTCGCTCCGACCCGGCCCGGCGGTACCGGCGCGCCCCGAGCGCTCGCGGGATGTGTGGATACAGCCCGAGCCGGGCGCGGTGCCGCTGTGCCGGCTCGGAGCGCGCAGCACCGCGGGGTTTGTGGCGCTGTAAATATTTCAGGGGTTAAAGGTTTCTGTTTCTGCCCGCCTTGGCAGGGCACCAGCGCGGCGCCGCCCGCAGCGAACCCAACCGGACCGGCCGCTGCGTGACCCGGGACAGGCTGGGCACCGCCGGAGAGGCTGCGGCCATCCCGAGATGGGCTCAGGGCATCCCGGAACTGGCTGGGCACTACGGGAGGGGCTTCAAGCGTCCCGGGAGGGGCTCCGGGCATCCCGAGAGGGCCTCCGGTCATCCCGAAGTGAGCTCTGGACATGCCAGGACGGGCTCCGAGCGCCCTGGGGTGGGCTCAGGGCACCGCAGGCACCACGGAACTGGCTCCTCGCACCCCGGGAGGGGCTTCAAGCGTCCCGGGAGGGGCTCCGGGCATCTCTCAGGACGGGCTCCGGGCAGCACGAGAGTCTGGCAGCGGGGAGGGAGGGCGCACCAGCCGGCAGCCCCCGCCGGTGACCCGCAGCTCCCCGCACCCGCCTTGTATCCGCACCCGCCCTGCCAGCCACCGATCGCTATCACCCCACGACCTGTTTTTCCAGAATAACCGGTAAAACACCGTATTTGGGGCCCTGTCACCGGCAAGTCCGCTCCCCACGCAGCGGACGGGCTGAGCCTCCCTCCGCTCCCACCCCTTCTTCACCTCTCCGTGTCCCCGCTCGGTGTCATTTTCCCACCCAACCCCTCACTGAGCTGTTTCATCACTCCCGCGCGTTGAGGTTTGTTTTCCATCTGTTCGCTATAAAATATTTATCTCCCGTGAATAATTAACGCCGGCCCGCCTGGCGCTCGGAACGCGGCCGGGACAGCGCAGGGTCCCGGGCACGGCCCGGCCCCGCGTCTGAGGGGGCGATGGGGGCGTGGCCTCCTCTTTGCGCTGAAAGTCCCGCCCCTGCCGCTCCGACCAATGGCTGCGCATCGGCCGCACGGGAGATGCGCAACCATTGGTCGGAGCGGCGGGGGGGGGGGGCGGAGCGTGGCGTGGGCGCGCTGCCGGGTCGGCCCCCGCTGTCTCAGAGCCCCCTCAGCCGGGGAGCGGTGAGGGGGAAAGAGGGGACGGTACGCTGGTCATGGCGCTGCTGCTGGAACACGAGTTCAAGCCGCTGCCGGCTGATAAGCAGATCGAGACTTTACCCTTCCTGGAGGCCGTGGCGCACCTGCCGCCGTTCTTCGGTGAGACCGGGGTGGCTGGGGCTGGGAGATGCGGGCTAGGACCAGGCCTGCTGCGGGCTCAGCCGCTCCGGGGTGCCCCTTCCCCATTTCTGGGTGGTGACCCCCCTACCTGATCCAGGGCTCACGCTGGGCTTGGCTGCTCTGCCAGGGCCAGGGTTGCATCACGATCCTGTCAAACCTGCCGAGCAGCCCCGTTGGGAAGCGTCCCCTTGTCTCCTGGAGCACCCCATCCAGAGGCATCGCCCGGGGCAGGAGCTGCCATCCCACTCATAGATCCCACCCCGTGTCGCGACATGGGTGGGTGTCGGTGTGGCCGCCCTCGTGGCACAATGTGCCCGCTGCCCTCCACAATGTCAGCTATTGTGTGGCGGCTCGGTGGCAGCCCCGGAAGGGCAGGACATGGGGCTGGCTGGCCGGCTGCGGACGGGCAGTGTCGGGTGCCGGTCAGGCTGTTCCAGGACGTTCTGTCGGGGCTGTGTCCCGGAGCCAGGGGGATTGGAGATCACTGGTGGGGCCGCAGTAGGTGGCAGGGCTGTCCCAAGGGCCAGCAGCCATGTACGAAGTTCAGAGATCCTTTTCTAGTCTCGCTGGCGTGTCTCAGTGCCCGGGCTGTGCTTAAAGCGAAACCTCTTGGTTATGGGAAGTCTGTGGTGTCCCCTGTGTCACCAATGTCTAACTGTCCTCCCTCCCTGTCTCCACAGATTGCCTGGGGACTCCCATCGTCTACTCACCAGTCAAAGCAGACCTGACTGGAAATATCAAGGTAGGAAGGGACTCAGCAGGGCTCAGAGAGGAGAATCCCTGAGGAGAGATGCTGTAGGACTGGAGGTGTTTGAGAAGGCTTTTCTTCCCACGGGGACTTTGGGCTCAGCGGTGGCTCCCCCGGTCACAGGTTTATTCCCAGAGCTCCTGCCCAAAGTCCCTGCTCCCAGGAGCCAACCCCCTTTTCTGCCCGCAGAAAATCCGGGCGGTTTATGACTCCAACCCTGCCAAGTTCAAAACGCTGCAGAACATCCTGGAGGTGGAGAAGGAGCTGCACGGCTCGGCCTGGCCCAAGACAGGCGCGACGCTGGCGCTGATGTGGTTGAAAAGGTGACTCACGGCGTCGGGAGCTGCTCTGGCTGTGTCCCAGCATGTGGGGAGCTGGAGAACGTCAAGTGGAGGCTGCTGGGCTGGTCCCTGTGGGCTGGGGCTGGGCAGCGTGGGGTGCTGTGTTTGGGGAGCACAGCTCTTGGGAACCCCCTCCTCAAATCTCCCCCCCCCAGGAATGCACAGGGGAGCTCAGCCTCAGAGCATGAGCCCACAGATTGGACAGGTCAGCACCCTGCAGTGCCTGGAGGATCCATGGGGCTGCATCTGACCCTGCCCAGCTCAGCCCTCAGCCCTGGCCTCACCTGGGGGGCTCCATCCTGCCCTGAGGGCTCCATCCAGCCCTTCTCTGTCTTCCCTGGGTAGACACACAGGGACAGGCACCAGCTCTGAGAGGGATGCACTGCAGGGACTGTGGGTTTTTGGGATACTTGGAAACACCAGGCTGGAAGCTGGGAAGCAGCACCCACTTCCTTGAGCCCAACATCTCTGCTCTTCTCCCAGGGGTCTGAAATTCATTCTGGTGTTGCTGCAGAGCATCTCCGACGGCGAGAGGGATGAGGAGCATCCCAACCTCATCCGAGTGAACGCCTTGAAGGCTTATGAGATCGCGCTGAAGAAATACCACGGCTGGATGCTGCAGAAGCTCTTCACAGTGAGCATTCCCTCCCTCTGCAAGCATCCAGCCACCACCCCTAAGGCTGTTCCCGTGCTCTGACAAGTGTTCAGAGACCCCACGGCGTTGGCACATGGGAGCAACCCAACCCATGGTCTCTGTTGGGTTTGTGGGAGTCAAACACCCTTTCCCTGTTTTATAGGGCTCAGTCTACGCTCTTCCCTACAAATCGGATTTGCTGAAGGCCTTGGAGAAGGGGAAAGAAGTCAAGGAAGAGGAAAGCATAGAAAAAATCCACCAGTTTCTCACGAGGGTCACTCCCATCCTGGATGCAATTTATGAGATGTACACGAAGATGAACGCTGAGCTGAGCTACAAAGCCTGAAGCTGGCACAGGATTGGCACAGATTAAATAACGTGTGATGGGTGTTACCTATGTCTTCATCTCTGAGGCAGCTGGGGCGGCTCCCAGCTCTCCGGTGACTTCCATTCCTGTCTGGATCTGCAGTGGATAACGTCTTTTCTAACCAAAAAGTAACAGTAATTAACTTTCTATTAAGAATACGGCAATAAAACAATTGTGGGTGTCACCCTGGGGTTTCCCAAGAGGAAGAACAAGTGTTTCTAGTCCCAGCTCCCGGATTCCTGTCTTCAGTGGGGCAGGGAGTGAAGTGTCCTGCTGATGAATGAAGTGGCACTGGGACTATGCCTGGAACCCACCGACGGGCACCTCGTGTTGATTGGCACTGGGTTGTCCAGAATGATGCCCGTGGTGGAGGAGCTGATGACTTTCCCGGGTGACCCCAACTCCTCCAGTGCCGGCGTGGGATCGACGCCCTCTGCCGGGATTCGGAATGCAGGGACTGTCCCCGCGGTGTTTGCGGTGCCTTATGAGCCCCCCTCGCCTCCCGAGCCCCGGCGGGAGCAGCAATTAATAAAAACTGACAGTACCCGTGGCCTGGGAGCCTCATTTGGGGCTGTGTCAGCAAGGGTGTTTGGGGACACTGTTTTAGGGAAGGTGTTTTGGGGCTGTTCCTGACAGGGCTGATTTGGGTAGGGAGATTTGGGGTTTTTTTCTTAAGGGAGCTGTTTTCAGCAGGATTTTGAGGAGAGTGTTTTGGAGCTGTTCCTGGAAGGCTGTTTTGAAGCTGTGTCCTGGGGGAGCTGTTTTTGGGAGGGTTTTTGGAGCTGTTCTTTGGGAGGGCTGTGTCAGAGACGTTTTTCCTGGGGGCTTATTTTTTGAAGGGTATTTTGGGGCTGTTCCTTGTGGGCTGTTTTGTGGCCGGTGTTCCCGGGGGAGTGCCCGGGGCCGCGGCGGCGGGCCGGCGAGCGGGGGCCGATCCCGAGGGCGGGTCCCGGTGCCGCCTCCGCCGCTGGAGCCGGGGCCGGGGCGGGGAGGGGCCGCTCTGGGGACCGGCCCCGGGCGACTCGGCGGCGCCGGAGCCTACGGGACTTTCCACGGGACCTTTCTCGGTACGGAGCCGGGGGAGCGGGAAACGGGGGGCACGACCGGGAGTGAGACGGGCCGGGACACGGGGACCGGGGCTGGACGGAGCCTCTGGTGCGGGGGCATGGAAACTGGGGCAGGATGGAGCTCTCCAGGCAGCACACGGGGACCGGGGCAGGATGGAGACCCCAGGTGAGGCCGGGATCGAGGGCTGAGCTGGGCAGGGCCAGGTGGACCCTTATGGATGCCCCGGCACTGTCCGGACAGCCTGGGGGCTCATGATCTGAGACTGAGGTGCCGGGTGGGTTCCCGGGCGGGGCTTTGAGGAGGGGGCTCCCACCGGCTCTGAAGCCCCCGTGCTGCCCACACCGAGCTCCTGGCTGTTGCCGAGGTGAGCACGGGCCCAGCAGTGAGGATGATTTTGGGAAGCAGCTGCATCACTCGGGATGAGCATTTCCGACAAGAAACCGCTGTGGTTTCAGTGATTCACTCCCACCCTTTAATGTCATGGGACACCCTCCTTGCCGTCCACCCACTGATGTCCCCGCACATCCCGGCATTGGTGACAGTGTCCGTGTTCCCGTGGTGGGCAGGAGTGGGCACTGACTGGCCACACTGGTCCAGCTGGGAGGTACCTTGGTGGGAAGCTGGGAAGAGGTGGGAGCACAGGTGGGGTTTGTGTTGGATGCGAGAGCTGTGCCTTGACTCAGTTATTCCATGAGGTGAGGAAGTCTGAAAAATCCAAACCCAAATAACTAACGGGCCAAATCAAACCCCTGTGACAGCACCTTTCCTGGCAGCACCCGGGCTGACAGCACCAGCCCTGAGTCCCTCATTTCCCGCGCAAGCTTCAGTCCCGGCCGGTGACAGCAGGTGTGGGACAGCCCGTGCCGTGTCCGGGTTTTCCCTGAAGCTGCACTTCTCCGGCTCCCGGCACAGTTTGGACAGGTCAGGTGCTCCGTCCCCATTCCCAGCCCGCAGGGTCCGTGTGCTTGGCAGTTCCCTCTTCTCCGTTGTCCAAGGTCAAGCCGGCCGTGGGAGGGCCCCTGTTTGCATGGGGTCGGGATGTGGGACCTGCGGGCTTTGGCAGGTGCTTGTGGAATTTCTTGCAGAGATGAGGACGGCAGGAAACTCAGCAAGGAGGAGAAACTGTCAGCTCTGTGTCCCCCAGGGCTGCACTCTCTTTTGTGGGTGTCCCCCAGAGCTGCATTGTCCCCCAGGGTTGCACTGTCCCCACTGAGTGTACCCCACGGCTGCACTGGCCCTTCTGGTTGCCCCCCGAGGCTGCACCAGCCCCACCGGTTGTCCCCCAGGGTGGCAGGGAGAAGGGGCCGCCGCCTGAACCCCCTCCCTGTCACTGCAGGGTTTTGGGGCCGTTTGCCACCCTCATCCCCCGTGCCCACGGGGGCACCGCGTGGCTGCCAGGACCTGCTGCCTCATTCGAGCCCTTTTCCCGGCTGGGTTGCCCTCCCGACAGGGCCCAGCCTGCCACTGTGGCTTGTCGCACAGAGCTTCAGCCCAGCACAAAATGACACGTTTCCCGCTGCTTTTTCTGTCCCGGGAGGGCTGAGCTCCCCGCAGGAGGGAGCTGTGCTGAGTCCTAAAGCTGCTGGGTTTCGCCAGAAGGTTTTGGTGGAAAGTGGGGCTGGGGGAGTGCCTGGGGTCAGTCACCTGTCCGTGTCCTGGACGTGGCGGGCAGGACACGGTGACACGGTACAGTGCTCTGCTGGCCGCGCTGATGGCACGCCTCTCCTTCATCTCCACGTTCCTCTGGGCAATCTAAACCCGTAATTTCTTGTCCCAGCCGCTGCTCCTGCCCTCCCGCGGGCTGCAGCCCCCCCGTGCCGCGCCCGTCCCCTCCCTCCCGGTGCCCAGATCCGGGTCCCACCGAGCTCCCCCGGGTTGTAGAGCATCAGGAGCAGCCCTGGCCCCGCTCCCAGCGCTGCTGCGGTGGCAGCTCTGGGCGCTTCCCTGGACGCTTCCTTGGACGTGGGGAGTATCCCAAGGAATGTTTTCTTTCCTTGGGCGGCAGATCGCAGCGCACAGGGTCTGCTCTGTGCCCTGTCCTGGGCTGCACCCCGGCTGACCGCAGCGGGGCCGGGCTCGCCCTCGCCCAGCACGGCAGCGCCGCAGCCGGAGGAGCCCCCGCAGACGTGAGGGGTCCCCGCAGCGGGTAGGTGGGTGCCGAGGAGAGCCGGGACAAGGCAAGACCGTCCGGGGGACTCTGAGCTACAGCGGGTCCTGCCGGCCCCAACCTCTGCCAGGGTGGGTGTGGGACCTGTCCCGCCGCGGGGCTCGGATCCCCGGGGAGAGGATGGGGAGGGTCTTTTGGGGGTGACACGGGGTTTTCCTCTGCCAGGTCTCCCGCTCTCGTGGAAGGAGCCGGGCATCACAGCCAGCCAGGCAGGTCACTCGTGCCCGTCCCTCCGGGCAGGGACCATGGCAGACACCGAAGACGCCCCGCGCGATGCCGGGGAGGGCGCGGGGGAGGACGGCTCCCTCCAGAACGAATCCTTCCCGCTCTCCTCTCTGGCCAACCTGTTCGAGAGCGAGGACACCCCGAGCCCCGCCGAGGCAGCCCGGGGTCCTCTCGGCGCCGGGGATGGAAAGCAAAACCTCCGCATGAAATTCCACGGGGCCTTTCGGAAAGGCGCCCCGAAGCCCATGGAGCTGCTGGAGGCCACCATCTACGAGTCCCCCGTGGTCCCCGCGCCCAAGAAAGCCCCCATGGACTCCCTCTTCGACTACGGCACCTACCGCCACCACCCCAGCGAGAACAGGCGCTGGCGCAGGAGGGTCGTGGAGTGAGTACGGGACCCCCGCGCCCCCCGGTGCGGCGGGGGGTGCTGCGGTGGGGGCACCCCGGTGGGGATGGGGATGTTCAGTAGCTGGGGACGTGGGCAGACCTTTGAGCGGCAATTTGGGGTGCTTTGGGCAGAGGTGCCGCGCACAGGGAGCGGCTCCCAGTGAGTCCCAGCTGCAGCGCTGGGCTGTGCCATGCCGTGGTGGGGCTCCGCAGCCCCCGGTACCGCGGGGCCGGGAGCGCGCTCCCCTTCCCCCTTACGGGAGCCATGAAAGAGGCTCTGTGCGCCCGGCCGCTCCCCTGGCCGGTGCGGCCGTCTGGCTGTGGCATGAAAGGGCTTTTCAGGAGGGCCTCCGCCCTGCCCGCGCCAGGAAACCGGAGCCGGGGGGGGCAGCCCGCGGCCGGACACACAATGCCCCTCTGTGCCGGGCACCTGGGGCAGCCCGCCAGTGTCCCCACCCTGGGGTGCAACCGGCTTAGGAGAGCGGGATGTTCCCCCGTGGAGGTGGGTGGAGGGGGCCAGGATGCCCCATGAGCCCTCAGACTGGAAGCTCTCGGCTGGGGCAGCCGCCGTCCGTCCTGCCTCCATTCCCGGTGCCCGGAGCTGCTCCCGGTCCATCCCCCCGGTCCATCCCCCCGCTGCTGCCGACTGCTCCGACCGGTCTGGCTTCACCCGTGGTGCCGAAGCGTGACCAAGCCCGCGGCCCGTCCCTCCCGGGGGGCACAGCTGGGGGCCCCAAGCGCTGCAGCACCTGGGTGGGTGCTGGCAAGGCACTGGGAGCGCTGGGCTGCTGTGGATGGGGAGGCTGCCCTGGCCTCACAGGTGACCCCAGCCGGGAGGTGTCCCCACGTGCCCGTCCCCAGTGGCTGGGCACACTCAAGCTCGTTGCACAGGGGGGGAAAGCCGAGGCAGCGGCTCCTGTTCCCAGCGCTGGCGTTTCTCCCGCAGGAAGCAGCCACCGGCCGCAAAGGGGCCGGCTCCCGACCCGCCCCCCGTCCTCAAGGTCTTCAATAGACCCATCCTCTTCGACATCGTCTCCCGGGGGTCCCCGGCCGGCCTGGATGGGCTCCTGTCCTTCCTGCTCACCCACAAGAAGCGCCTCACAGACGAGGAGTTCCGAGGTGAGGACCTGGGCGTTCCTTGCCCTGGTGCCAGGGCTGTGCCGTGAGCGCTGGCGATCGCTGCATTCCTGGGGGATGGGGATGCACAGCTCTGGCTTGGGGAGCCAGGGGCCTGAGGGGTTTGCCCTGGCCCCCCCTCAGCACCCTCCACTCGCAGAGCCCTCCACGGGAAAGACCTGCCTGCCCAAAGCCCTGCTCAACCTGAGCGGGGGCAAGAACGACACCATCCCCGTCCTGCTGGACATCGCCGAGAAGACGGGAAACATGCGGGAGTTCATCAACTCGCCCTTCAGGGACGTCTACTACCGAGGTGGGGGGCCCTGCTGGGCATGGGGGACCCTGGGGTGGTTCAGGGACCAGAGAAGGGACCTGGGAAGGCTGGGACGCGGGGGAAGTCCCGGGTGGCTGACGGGCGGTGGTGTCACAGGTCAGACAGCCCTGCACATCGCCATCGAGCGCCGCTGCAAGCACTACGTGGAGCTGCTGGTGGAGAAGGGAGCAGACGTCCATGCCCAGGCCCGCGGCCGCTTCTTCCAGCCCAAGGGAGAGGGCGGCTACTTCTACTTCGGTGAGCAGGGAGGCACCCGGGGGGCTGCACCCCAGGATGTGCCCGCAGCGGGGAAGGGGTGACAGGAGCCCCGGTGTTGTCCCCGCAGGTGAGCTGCCCCTGTCGCTGGCCGCCTGCACCAACCAGCCGCACATCGTGCACTACCTGACGGAGAACGGGCACAAGCAGGCGGACCTGCGGCGCCAGGACTCCCGCGGCAACACCGTGCTGCACGCCCTGGTGGCCATCGCCGACAACACCCGCGAGAACACCAAGTTTGTCACCAAGATGTACGACCTGCTCCTCGTCAAGTGTGCCAAGCTCTTCCCCGACACCAACCTGGAGGCCCTGCTCAACAACGACGGCCTCTCCCCGCTCATGATGGCAGCCAAGACCGGCAAGATCGGGGTACGATGTCCCCCCCGTGTTGGGGGACGTCTCCCTGCCATCCCTGCTGAGCCCTGTCACACTCAGTGCATGCACGGCTTCTCTCTGCAGATGCTGGTGGAAACCTGGATGTGCAGCCTATTAACCTGGCTAATTAACACCCCTTTGCACTCTGGCCCTTTCCTAACTAACTCCAGACCCTCACACAGCCCATCTTCTCCCCTGACCCGCCCTTGGCCTCTGGTGGGGCAGGCAGGGGAGTCACCAAAAATGCAAAAGCTGCAGCATCCTGGAGGGCTGCGGCAGTGTCTTTGCATCACCCCAGGAGCGCCTGGGAGCATCCTGAGCCCACTGGGGTGCAGGGAGTGGGGTGGGGGTTGCACCCAGGATGGGGTGGGAGGAGGACAGGGTGCCCCAGGCTGGGGGGGCAGGTCTGTGGGTAGCACTCCTCCCTCCCTCCCTCTGTCTCTCGGGCAGATCTTCCAGCACATCATCCGGCGGGAGATCACGGACGAGGACGCCCGGCACCTCTCCCGGAAGTTCAAGGACTGGGCGTACGGCCCCGTTTACTCCTCCCTCTACGACCTCTCCTCGCTGGACACCTGCGGGGAGGAGGTGTCCGTGCTGGAGATCCTCGTCTACAACAGCAAGATCGAGGTGTGCAGGGGCTGGGGGCGACTGGCAGGGGTCTGGAGGGGACCGGGTGGCCCTGTCCCCTCTGTCAGCACCCGTGTCCCACCAGAACCGCCACGAGATGCTGGCCGTGGAGCCCATCAACGAGCTGCTGAGGGACAAGTGGCGCAAGTTCGGGGCTGTCTCCTTCTACATCAGCGTGGTCTCCTACCTCAGCGCCATGATCATCTTCACCCTCGTGGCCTACTACCGGCCCATGGAAGGCCCTGTGAGTCCCCACGCTGGCACAGCCCCACGGGCCAGCACTGCCGTGCAGGGGGGCCTGCCGGGTCTCTGTCCCAGGGGATGTGGGAGCAGCTCAGCTCTGTCCTCTCCCCGCAGCCGCCCTACCCCTACACCAGCACCGCCGACTACCTGCGCCTGGCCGGGGAGATCATCACCCTCCTCACTGGAATCCTCTTCTTCTGCACAAACGTCAGTGTGGCAAGGCAGGGGGTCCTCCTGTGGGACCACTGAACTCTTGGGGTCTTCAGGGGTGACAGCCCTGTCCCCTGAGGCATCAACCGCTGCCAAAGTGGCCCCAGACACGGGGACCCTGCAACCCAGACCCTCCAACCTCCGCCTCTCTCCCACAGATTAAAGACCTGTTCATGAAGAAGTGCCCGGGTGTGAACTCCTTCTTCATAGATGGCTCCTTCCAGCTGCTCTAGTATGTGGGGAACCCCCAGGGCCACCACGAGCCACCGCACTCCCTGGGCTTGTGGCTGCAGGGTCTGACCCCACCTGTCCTCCAGCTTCATCTACTCAGTGCTGGTGATTGTCACGGCGGGGCTGTACCTGGGTGGCATCGAGGCCTACCTGGCTGTCATGGTCTTCGCGCTGGTCCTGGGCTGGATGAACGCCCTGTACTTCACCCGCGGGCTCAAGCTGACGGGGACCTACAGCATCATGATCCAGAAGGTCTGGTGGGGTTGTGGGTCTTGTCCTTCTCCAGGGGTGATCCTCCTGTGGAAGTACAACCTAAGGAGGTTCCTCCAGGCTTTGTGAAGGGTTCCTGTGGCTCTCCACTGCCCTGCTCCCAGCCCAGCCGTGCCAGCAGCACAGCTTGATGATGATGATGCTGTGGTCCAGCACATCTCACCCTGCTCTCCATCACTTTCAGATCCTCTTCAAAGACTTGTTCCGCTTCCTCCTGGTCTACCTGCTCTTCATGATCGGCTACGCGTCAGGTAACCAGCCAGGTCCCCTGGCTGGGGGAAGGACAAGCCGTGTGGCTCAGCACAGCTGGGCAGGGGGCTGCAGACCCCTGGCTCCATCCCACCTGCCCACAGGCTCAGCCTTTGCCTCCTCCCGTGGTGGAGAAGGTCTCAGCCAGCATGGAGCCACACTGGGGCCCACTGTGGATGCTGTCTTTGCCATTGCCCCTGTGGACTCGCTGTCCCTGTCCCTTCTCCCCCAGCCCTGGTGTCCCTCCTCAACCCGTGTCCCAGCAGTGAGTCCTGCAGCGAGAAGTCCAACTGCACAGTGCCCACCTACCCATCCTGCCGGGACAGCCAGACCTTCAGCACCTTCCTGCTCGACCTCTTCAAGCTCACCATCGGCATGGGCGACCTGGAGATGCTTGAGAGCGCCAAGTACCCCGGCGTCTTCATCATCCTCCTTGTCACCTACATCATCCTCACCTTTGTGCTCCTCCTCAACATGCTCATCGCCCTCATGGGCGAGACCGTGGGCCAAGTCTCCAAGGAGAGCAAGCACATCTGGAAGCTGCAGGTACCACCCTGGGGGTGGCAGGACAGGGGCTCCAGGAGCTGCCTGTGCCTGGGGGCTGCAGCATCGAGGCATCCCAAGCTCCATGGGCAAGGCACCTCCGTGCTCAAGCAGTCCCTGGTGTCCCTGGCAGTGGGCCACCACCATCCTGGACATCGAGCGCTCCTTCCCAGTGTTCCTGCGGAAAGCCTTCCGCTCGGGGGAGATGGTCACTGTGGGGAAGGGCACGGACGGGACCCCTGACCGCCGCTGGTGCTTCAGGTAAAGGTGGGCGCCCTCGGAGGCTGGGGAGCAGCTGAGCCTGTCCCACCAGAGCCAGTAGCGTTTTGGGGGGCTGGCAGCGTGCACTCATTTCCTGGGTGCTTTGTGCTGATCTGGAGGCAGCTGGCGCTGCCGGTGGGTGCCGGAGCTCCCGCCCTGGCTCCCGGGCGCTCCGTGCAGCCCCTGCGGGTCTGACCTTCCCCACAGGGTGGACGAGGTGAACTGGTCCCACTGGAACCAGAATCTGGGCATCATCAGCGAGGACCCGGGCAAGAGCGACACATACCAGTACTACGGCTTCTCCCACACCATGGGCCGGCTGCGAAGAGGTGAGCACCGTGCTGTGGGCTGGGAGCATCCCTCAGGATGCTGCTTGCAGCCTCTGATGAGCCCCAGGAGCAGATCTGGGGGCCTGGGGAGCAGCTCCTGGATCTGCGCGTCTCCCACCCTCCCTACAGATCGGTGGTCGACGGTGGTGCCACGCGTGGTGGAGCTGAACAAGAGCTGCCCGCCGGAGGAGGTGGTGGTGCCCCTGGGCACCATGGGCACAGCGGAGCCGCGGGAGCGGCGGCACGGCCATGCCCCGAGCTCCCCGCTCTAGCACGGCAGCACCGGCCGCTGACGGACTCTGCCCGGGCGCCCGGAGCGGCTCCGGAATCGCGACTGAGCTGGCTGGTGCTTGTCTGCTCCTCAGGGAATCGCGCAGCCTCTGTCCCTCCGGCAGCCGCTGTCCCGGCGGGTGTCCAGCGCGGATGGGGGGGCCTGGCGCTGCCCCAGCGGTGCCGGCGGTCTCGGCTCTCACCGGCGAGCTCCAGAGCCACCGCTTCACTTTGCTGTGCCGGGGCCGTGGCTGTGCCGTGCCGGGAGCCTCGGCCCGGGCCGGGGGTCGGGAGCACGGCCCCCGCCGAGGCCGAGGGTTTTGCCACAGAGTTTTGCACAAGATTTATACGACTATTTATTTAGTAATAAAGAATGACCCGCCACCGCCGTCTCCTCCCAGCACTGAGTGATTCCGGATGGGAGAGCCAGGCTGCGGCAGGGCTCGGGGAGGGATGGGACGGAGGAGCTGCCTGCTCCCTGGCCGTGCCAAGCCAAGCCATGCCAAGCCATGCCGTGCCTTTGGGCATGGTCACCCGTCATGCTGAGCTCAGGTGTGGTGCAGGGCCGTGGTGTATAGGTGTGGTGCAGGGACGTGATGATGCACAGGTGCGGTGCGGGGATGCGGTGCACAGTTACGATGCGCAGGTGCGGTGCGGGGATGTGATGCACAGGTGCGGTGCGGGGATGCGGTGCACGGTCGCAGTGCGAGGCCGCTCCACTGGAGGGCAGCACACACCGCGCGATGCGGGCCCGGCCCGGCGGGCGCGGGGAGCCCGGGCCGGGCCTGACCCCGCACCCCGAGCGCAGGGCTGGGGCCGCTACCGGGCCGGGGGCAAACCAGTGCTTCGCATCCCATCCCCATCGCATTCGGACCCCATCCCCTCCCATCCCTAGCCCATCCCCATGGATCCCCATGCCGTTCCCATCCTCACCCCATCCCGTCCATCACCCCTCTGTAACTCCTTTCCTCCTCATCCTCCCAGCCACCTGCAGTGGTGAGCGTTCCTTTAACAGCTGTTCGCTGTGCAGGTGTGAAGGAGAGCTTTGGGTGGGCACCAGTGGCGTGGTGACACGGTGACACTGACAGAGACCCTGGCCAGGGCCCGGGGGACAGCCCAGCTCTCTCAGCCAACGCTTTAGCAGCAGAGGGGACACTTCATCTTCCGACTTGATGAGTCGCCGTCAGCGTTAACTGCACCGTCTCCGTTTAAATGTGATTTACATACATCTCTCATATTGTGGTTTAAGTATTTCCCCAGGGTGAGGGATGAATATGTTTCATTATCGCTCCTTGGGAGAGGCGGAGGTGGCGGCTCCTGCTTCATAACCGAGTGACGAGCTGAGCTGCTCTGCTTCTGGGCTGGTTCTTGGGCAAAAACAATAAACTTGGCTTTCACCCGACTGGGTGGCCACAGGTCCACAGTGGGCAGTCCTGGCTGGGCCATGCGTGGTGGCTGGGGAGCCCTGGAACAGGACTCAGCCACCCAGTGTGCCAGAGATGGGCTCAGCACCGTGGCGGCCCCGGCTGCAGCACCAGAGATGGGATTTTCCAGTAAAATGGGATATAAACCAATTTTCTCCCCTCCCGTGCAGATCTTGACGCCCTAAAGCCAAGAGGCCACATGTCAGTGGGCTTTAAAAATATTTGGGGTATGGGAAGGGCAGCTGTCACCAAGCCCCTGCATCATCAGTCTGCACCCTGCTGTGGCTCTGTGAGGACAGGGACACCACAGCTACCGTGGTGACATCCCAGCACAGGCGGCCTCTGCCACCTTCAGGGATTGACTTTGGCCCTGCCCCACCAAGCCCTGAGCTGTTTCACCCTCAGCTGTGGTGATGGGGGCACCCAGGGGCTGGTGAACGGGGGGTGCTTGGCCCTGGCCCCCTCCCACCCCACCCTTCCCCGCGCCGCCCTGCCAGCGATGACAAACCCAACAAAGGGAAGAGAAAAGCACTTGTCATCCAGAATGCGGAGCGTGGAAGCAAATTTATTTTTAGATAAATCTAAAGCTTAATTTGTGAAGCTAATATCAATCAAAATGAGAGATGGGTTTTTTTAAGTCCTTTTGCAGCCGTGCAATTTATACTGCCTGTCTCTCCTCCTCGCTCCCAAACAGCAAAGGCGGCCGCTAAGTTTAATATCAGCCTCATGCACATCTGCCTTAGAAATTTGTATTATTATTGGAATTATTGTTGGTTTAATTTGAATAGGAAGATATCTGTAGGCCAGAAGCAGCAGCATTTCCTTCAGTGTGTTCCCACAGCGCCCGTGGGTGCTGTGCCCCATGGAATGGGAGGGCAATGGGTTGTGGTGTCTTCATCCTCCGTGCTGGGATGGACCTCAGGTGTTCCTGCCCATCTCCCACCAGTGCCTGTGCACATTTTGTGTCCCCACGTGCTCACCTGCACCTGCCAGAGCTGGCACTGCGGCAGACCTGGCTGGAGGCAGGTGCCCACCATGGAGGGACCCATTTATTTTGGATTCCAGAGTTGAAGCCTCCCCGTGCCCAGCGAAATCCTCCTCCCAAGGAGCGATCTGAGGGGAGAATTAACCTGCTAAATAATAAAAACCCCCGCACACCTCCTAATGAAATGTAATGACTTGGAGACCTGCAAGATGGATCGCGCCGTCGCTCCCAGCCACTCGCTCTGATTTATGGCGAGCTGGGAAATCTGATGGAGGCAGCACTAATGAATCCTCCTCCCACGGGCATCGCTGACGGAGCAAAGTTTCTCCTGGAGCCCCCAGCACGGCTCTGTGCACCCCAGCCTCTGCAGAGTCCCCACTTTGGTGTGAGGGGGTCCCCAAGGAGGGGCTGCCCTGCGCAGAGGGACCCGCCAGCAGCCCTGCCGTGCTCCAGCCTCACTCTCCTTTGATGTGGCATCTTTTCAATGACAACGATCTGAGCAAAGATCTTCCTCCAGACGGACTAATTTTAACGCGCAGGCAGGCAGTGGCACCCCCCATCAGTAACGCTAACCTCTGTGAAAATTTCCTTTTGTCCCAATTTCTCTTTGTTCCCTGGATCGGCTGTCACGCCGCTCGCTGCCGGTGACGGAGCGGTCCCCTCCCGGCGTGCCATAAATACCGGCGGAGCCACGCGCGCCGTTACGGTGAGTGAGCAAACGAGACAAACGGAGCTGCCAGCCCCAGCCACAGCCACGGGGCAGCTCCAGGCACGTGGCTGTGTCCCCATCACCATACCTGTCCTTGTCCCCATCCCGTCCTATCCCGTCCCATCCCATCCCATCCCATCCCATCCCATCCCATCCCATCCCATCCCATCCCATCCCAGTACCCTCTCGGTCATGCACAGAAGGCACCTGGGCCTCTGCCCCCCTCTCTGTCCCCTCCCTGGCTGGGACAAGGCCACACCATGTGTCCCACCGTGGGACATGGAGGCCGGGAAGATGCACCCACAGCCGGGAGCTATTTGGGATATCCTGCTGTGACTGACTCATTGCTGCTTCTGGGCAGAGCAGGGGGCTCGGATTTAAGAGTGACAGGGCCACCAGAGAGCCCCCATCCCACCTGGGCACCAGGAATGCCCCTGCAACGGGGAACTGGCCGCGGGTGATGGATGGCAGTGGACATGCCACCCCCCTGCACCGGTGACGGGACGGGGACGCGGTGCCTGACCCCAGCACCCATTGCCCCACGAGGGACACTCATCCATCCCACGGGTGCTCGTGAGGCCACAGCCCTAATCCCAGGGATTTGTCCCATGTGCCACCCCTTGGGTGTGAGGCAGAGACTGGTGCCGGGTGGGATTAATGGCTCAGCATCGTTAACAGGTTATTTATAGGTGCTCCTCCGTGCCCTAAAAATCTCCTGGAGTGGGGGGGGGGGTGTCCTGGCTCTGGGGGAGGCCACAGCAAAGCAAAGAGACTCCAGAGCACACATCCAGCGAGATCCTGGTTTTACTTTGGGAAAAACACCATCCGGACACACGGCTTGCGGGTTTTGTGTTGGTTTTTTTTTTTTTTTTTTTTTTTTTTTTTTTTTTTTTTTTTTTTTCTTTTTTTNGGACACCCGGCCTGCGGGTTTTTGGTTGGTTTTTTTTTTTTCTTTTTTTTTCTTTTTTTTTTTTCTTTTTTTTTCATTTTGTTTTCTCATTTTTAAAACAATATAGTGCAGCCAGCACTTCTCACAGTAGAATATAATGGTCAATTTTAGTATAAAAAAAAAACATTCTCAGAGATTTGTAAATGCACTTAGTGCTTGAACAGGCTTTCAGGGATACAGTACCTCTTTTCTGAGCACAATCACCTTGGGTTTCATCAGGATATTATTCTTCTTTTACCTTTAAACATCAAAACACTTTGTATTTCGTGGTGAGGAGCCTTTTGTAAATGAACAAATCTATTAAACACAGAATTACACAGAGTGAATAACGGACCATAATGAGCATTTTGGAATCGTTTGGGGTTTTTTTTTAAAAAAAAAAAGAGAAGAAAAAGGAGGTATGTGAGCGCCCTGGTACCGCGACCCAGAACCAAGGTAGAACTGACAGTAAGGGGGGAAATAAAACAGCCTGGAAGTGTGAGAGCCAGGGGGTTCCCGGGAGAGAGGGGCTGAGGGGGTCCCGAACCTCCTGGTTGAGTGGGAATAGGAGCCGTGGCCACTGTGGGGCCGGGTGAGAGGAGGAGGATGAGGAGGAAGAGGGGTGCGAGGAGACTCTGTAGCAGCCAACACGTAGATGTACAGCCTAGTCAACTAAAAAAAAAAAAAAAAAATTAAAAAAACCAAAAAATCTGTTCAAGTTTTCAAGTGTTTTTCTTAAATAGCCTCCAGACTGTCCCCAGTTATTAGCTTTAATCAAAGCAGTGCAAGTTACGGACTTCAGCTACAGGTCAGGCGCCAGCTCCCTGCGGCCACGCACCGGCCGCACGCCGGGCTGGGACCGGCCACCACTGGGCTGGCACTGGCCACCTTGGAGCCTCCCAGCCACTGCCGTGCCAGGACCGGCCACTGTGGAACCTCCTGGACAGCTGCCAAGTCAGCACCGGCCACCACGGAGCCTCCCAGCCACGCACTGAGCTGGGACCCACCCTGGAGCCTCCCGGCGGGCCATGACACCGGGCTCTGCCCCACCCTGGGCACTGCCAGCGCAGCAGAGCCTCCCCTCCCTGGATAGCAGCAACTCGTAGCAATTCCCTGTTCACATTCGTGGAGATAAAATGATTTCTGAGCTATATAGACAAGCGGTCCTTCGGCCTCGGCTTCCAGCGGGTCGCGGGTGTGTCCAGTCTGGGGAGCCCGGTGCAATGCCAGTGTCCCGGGAGCCCTTTCGGCAGCCGACCCCGCATCCCCCTCCCCGTCCCCCCGCCCTGGCTGCCGCGGTCCGGTACCCGCAGCTCGCGCCAAAGTCCTCGCCCTGGGTTTGGGAAGAGCAGCATCGGTCCCTTATCTGTAGACGGGCAGGCGGATGTGGGCGTGCTGGTGGTCCAAGAGCCTTGGCACAGACACGGTCTCGTAGCCCTTGCCCAGCATCTGCTCCTTGATGCAGGGCGGGTGGATGTCGTTGATGAGATACTCCAGGGACTGGAGGCTGCTGCTGAGGATGGAGGTATTGCAGAGGGTCTTGCTGGGCAGCCCCTCGGCCGGGGGCACCCCCAGCTCGCGGGGCCCGGCCCCCAGCTCCGGCGGGTTGTAACAGTCGCTGTTGGGGGTCACCAGGATGCTGTTCCAGGGGGGAGCGAAGTACTGCCCCACCGCGAAGTTGCCGTGCATGCAGTTCAAGGGGGACGAGCTCACCTTGTCGGCCGCACCGCCCAGGCCGTAGGGCCGCGAGGCGCCCGCGCACGTCTCGGGGGACTTGCTGAGGGCCCCCCCGCCGCCGCTGCCCCCGCTGTACATTCGCAGGTGCTGCTGCTGCTGCTTCTGCTGCCACACCAGGTAGTCCATGCCCTCGGGGTAAACGCCCGCCTTGGGTCCCAGGGCGGCGGCCGGGTTGGAGCCCAGCGCCAGCTCGGCGCCCTTGCGGCACTCGGGCAGGACGGTGCCGCCGTAGCCGGGGCCGAAGGCGCCGTGCTTGGCCGGGCTGGGGTGGGCGGCCACGACGGCCGGGCAGCCGGGCTGGGCACCCTGCGCCTGGCACTGCTGATTGATCTGGTAGATGATGCTCTGGATGGAGGGCAGGTTGGAGGGCGGCAGGGCCAGGCTCCTGCCCGCCAGCGGCAGCACCGAGGCAGCCACCGTCACGTTGGGGGGCACGGGACCCTCCAGCTGCTTCTGGCCGCCGTGGTAGCTCAGCTGCCCGGCGCAGGAGGGACCTTGAGCTAAAGTGCTTGAGGCGGGGTAGGGAGCGATGCCCACCTGGGCGGGCGAGAGCTTAGTCCGCTTCCCCTCCGAGTTCTTCACCACGCTTTTGCCGGAGGCTTTGACGATGGCCAGCAGCCCCTGGTAGCCGCCGGCGTGCAGGGGGTAGGGGCTGTACCGCTGCCCCGTGGTGTCGTAGCCATTCACCGTCCGGTTAAGGTGCTTGTGCTGGGGGACCCTGATGTTGGTGGGGAAGATCTTGATGGTCAGCGGGCTGTTGGCCACCTTCTGTGCGTAGGCGTCCAGCTCGGCGGGGCTGGGGTAGCGCGGGGAATGCATGGGGGCCGCCTCGCCTGCGGGAGCAAAGCCTGGGGTGAATCCAGTGCCACCAGGATGAGGGGACCCAGCACCCCAGCACCATCCTCCCCTGGGTGATCCCACCCGCTCCCGGCAGAAACCAGGTCACAGCACCGAGCTGTCCCCTCCCGCTGATGGGAGTCACTTGTAAGTGGCCTAAAATAAACTCGGTGTGGAGAATGGAAATGTCACTTTACCCAACGGGGGAATCTTTCTCTGAGATTGGATTTAAACTACATTATACAAGCAATTTCATGGGTGCTTTGCGCTGCTACGAGAACCTCACCAAAAATGGAAAAGCATTGCATTTACCAGCCATAAATCAGCAGTTCCTATAATGAGCACAAAAATGTCACTTTTATGCAATTTTACAGATGAACAAAACTGGTGAAATTAACTGTGGTAACCTACTGGAGTCAGCAAAAGCCACTGCAGAAAAAAAAATTATATATGTATATAGTTTTGTTCCTTTCAAACTCTTTCCTGAGCAAGTTTCTGCCATTCTGGTGTGAAAACTCATTTGTCGTTCCCATTATACTTTCATTTGGAGTTTATCTTGAGTATCCAATGAGCCACCAACTGTGAAAATGATTAAATCTACAAAATCTATCTAATAGATGGAATAAATTAGGTGTTTAAAATCTCCACACACACTCTCACACACACACACACACGCAGGCACATGCACGTACACGTCGGCACATGGGAATGATGCTCGGTTCCCAGCTGCCTCCCAAAATTCCCAGCCCTGCCAAGGGATGTCTACAGCACACTGGGAATGCCAGACCTGGTGCATGCCCAGAGGAAAGTTTTGGAAGGGAGAGATGGTAAAACTGGGGCTTTCGGGAGGCCCAGCCTTCCAAGGTGGTGCAGCCCCCCAGTAGCTGAAGCACTCTGCTCCTGATGCCACCACATCCTGGGTGGCAAAGTCACCATGGAAGAGCTGCACCTCTGGGTACATTCCACATTCCCTACAGGGATTGCCTGTCCCAATCTCGCTCTGAGTGACATTTCCATGGCTATGACATTCCCGGGTGAACCAGGCACTGGTTAAAACCAGGATTCAGCGGGACGGATGCACTGGAACCTGTGACTCTCCACATCACCCCCGCTCCCAGCAGCAGAGGGGGGACACAGCAGCAAGGCTGTGGCTGCTCTCCGTGCTCTCCACCCATGGCCACTCTCCGTGCTCTCCGTGCTCTCCGTGCTCTCCGTGCTCTCCATCAGTGCAGTAATTGCCCAGGCAGGACGCAGCGCCAGCGCCAGCCATTGCTCCCATTAAGCTGATGTTATGGGCTTTTTACAGGTGTCTTAAAGAGACATTGTTATTAACGAGTGTATTAAGCCAATTAAAACCAGAGCCTTTGAGGAGGATTTAATGGAGCTGCCGGAACACAGGAGGAACAGCACCAGCAGCTCCCTCTGGCAGGACACGTGAGGACGTGTGGCACCAGGACACCTCAGGCGCTGAGTCCCCGGCCTCTGGGAAGCTTCAGTGCTCCTGCAGAGCCAGCAGGGCAGTGAGGGCACACTGAGGGGGCATGGTGGTCTCTGCTGGGCATGGCCACCCCCCAAGCCAGTGGGTGCAGGGGGCTGAGAATGGGACCCCTCTGCCCAGAGGCACGGCATGGAACGGCACAGCGTGGAACGGCACGGCACGGAACGGCACAGCACGCACATCTGCATTCCCCTTCATGCCAGCACCACTGTCCTTGGAGGTGGCAGCATTGTGAATACTCAATTAACATGACACTAATTAGCTGGTGACACTTGCAGAATCCCTAATGAGCCCATTCCGTGGAAATGCTCCTTTCCGAGGAAAAATATTAAAAAACCAAGGGGCTGTTGCAGGAGGGAGGGAAGGAGGTGGTGTCACCTGTGGGCACAGTGGTTCCCTGACGGGGATAACCAAAACCCTGTCCCCAAGCACTGGGGCCACAGGTGACACTTTAGGGGTGGCCGTGTGCCGTGGGACAGGCCCGGTGATCCGAGCCTGGCCGAGGACATCCCACACACCAGCCCCGGCGTGCCCGGAGCAGCCTTTGTCGCCTCTTTGCTCCAGCTGGGTTGGATGTGACAAGCCACCAATTCGGTGTGTTGTCACATCTCAGGGTGACGCACCGCACCCCCGCCGGGAAAATTACAGAGAGCCGCTTTCCCGGCGGCTGCCGGCACGCCGGCGGCTGCGGCGCTGCCGCTCTCCGCAGTAATTACTGCTTTCCAGCGGGCTGTAATTGCTGCAAAGATGCAAACTCGCCCGAGCCACCGCGGCACCGGCGGGCGCAGCCGGCCCCGACGCAGCCGCTCGCTGTTCGTCCTCCGTGTCCATCTCCTGCTGAGCTTGGAGCATCGGCGCCGACCCGCAGGGCCGGGGATGCTCCGCGGATCCCCCGGCTGCCGGCACGGTCGGCACCGCCGCGCCTCTTGCCATGCCTAAACCCAGCCCAGGCGCTGCCAGGGACCAGCGTCCACCACCAGCTCCTCCTCCCAGATGTTTCCCAGCTCCCTCCCTCACTGGCATTCCCATGGGATGCGTCCGGCACCCCCCAGCTCCCCCTCCCTCCCTGACCTGCTCTATTTTTCCAGCCTGCACTCAATAACAGCTAAATAATTGAATCTGCTCAGCAGCCAAAGATTTGGTTTGAATTTTATTGGAATTTTAAATTGTTTTGTTTCTTCAGTATTTTATTACTGTAAATGGAAAATGCATCGCCCGCAGTAATAATCCGATGGCTTTTTATATTACTCTGAGCTTCTGCTTGGAGCATTATTGGAAAGCCAGGCAGCGAGGAGACCCTGGCTAATGGCAGCTCGGGCTTATGAGATTACGCCTCCAGCTAAACAACTTTTTACTTTAGCAAATTGGCCACCAAACCCAGTCCCAGACACAGATGTAAATCCCAGACCCCGCTGGGGCTGCGGTCCGGAATAAATCTGGGTTTATGGAAGCAGGGAGCTCCAACCCTGCTGTGCCCGGAGCAGCGGGATGAGGCAAAATGTCTGACAGGGACCAGGGATGGCTGCAGGAAGGGTGGGAGAGGTGGGAGAAACCCCTCCCAAAAGCCTCTTCAAACGTGCCCACCTGCTGCCAGCATCAGTCACATCCCCCACACCCCCGGCATCCCCCACACATCCAGCATTCCCTGCATCTCCCTTATCCCCCACATTCACAGTATTCCTTGCATCTCCTGCATTCTTCCTATCCCTGGTGTCCCCAGGGACCCCCACACCATGCCTGGCTGCAGGCACAGCCCACAAGGTCTAGGGAAAAAAAGGAAGATGGGAAGAAAGGAGGGAAGGGAAGATAACCAGGGTTTGCTTGGTTAAAGCATTTGTGGGATCAAAATGGCACCAGGAAGGATGCCCAGGACCAGGAAGGAGAGGAATGATGCTCAGGACCAGGAAGGATGCTCAATACAGGGAAGGATGTTCAGGATCAGGAAGAATGTTTAGAACCAGGAAGGACAGAGTGGATCCTCACTGCTGGGAAGGATGCTCGGTGCTGGGAAGGATGCTCTGGACCAGAAAGGACAGGATGGACACTCAGCACACAGAAGGAAGCTCCACTCTGCTCCCACAGCCCGGGTGCCTGTGTGTCCCCCAGGCTGGTGCTGGAACAACATTTCTGGCAGGGTTCCCTCTTCCCTGGAGGAGGATGAGCACGGGCACCAGCAATTTGTGCCTTTAATTTCCAGTCTGTGACACTGCCCTGCCTGGCAGCTGCCCAGCTCTGGAAAGGGATGCGGAGCAGGACGTTTGGGTGCACAGAAGGAACAATTTGGGGATCAGCACCACAGCCCTGAGCAAGGACTCCACAGGGAGAAGTCCAGTGGGAATGTGGCAGGACACGGCACCTCACTGGTTAACAGCAGCACGAGAGACACGTGCTGCTCCCTCCCTCCCTCCCTCCCTCCCCCCAGTCCTTCCGAGATAAGATGGGACAATCCTTATTTTTACACATCGAAGGCGCTACAATATTTTGCAATAAATGAAAGAAGTAATCTCGGCAGGGAATCTTTACAAAGCTGCCCAAGGCGACGTGTGCCTGGAAGCTTCCCAGCACCAGGGATGGGCCTCGCCTTCCCGTGGTCCCAAAGGAAAACACTTTTCACCCCTTTTTCAGATGGGAAAAAAAGCTGCAATGGAGGGCTCGGCCCCAAAAAGCAGCTCAAGGAAAATGTCTGCCCCAGCTCTGTCTTCACGTGGTCCCATTGCCACAGGCACCCTGGGAAGGGGCATCTTCCTGGAGTCCTGAGCATCCTACCCAACCTCATCCTCCCTGCTCATCCTCACCCTCCATCCCTGTCCTGCCTTGCCCCTCTTCCAGAATACCACTGGCATTTCCAGCCCTGAGCTCCTGGTTTGTTCCTGCCCGGCCTCTCTGAGCTGGCAGGGCAGAAGGGCAGCAATTAGGCAGGATTTTTAATTGGCATGGGGCAGGAGGGGTGGGAAGGGGAGTGATGCTGGGCAGAGGCAGGAGCACACTGGGGACCTGAGCAGCCATGCCAATGGCTCTCATTAAAAAATAATAGTGCTGCAGCCTCCAAATGAACTAAATTCTGCAAGAGCAGAGAGCTCGTCCCCAGCTTTGGGACCAGGATCCCTGTTCCCCATGCAGCAAGGCGATCCCAATGCCTTGAAAGCTTCAAAAAGCATCAAAAATCCCCTTTTTCTCTGCCTGCCACACTGGGAACAGATTTTGTAAGAGCTAAACCCTAAATATTTGCAAAACACTTGGAAGAAACCTCAATATTTGGAAAACACTTGGAAGAAAACAAACAAAAGCTGCTACATTTAACAAATCAAGACAGTCCTTCAAGTTTTGGGTCTGTGCCCCAAGTAGCAAAGCTGCCTGGCAGGATCCGGCTGCCCTGGAGGGCAGAGCCTGGCACAGCTGGCACATGGAGCCAGTGACCCCCGGCCAAGGGCAGGGCAGATTCCAGGGGGTCCCACATGGAGCTGGGGGGTGGCTGGGGGATGCTGCCCTGCCCAGACCATGGTGACCAACGGGTGGGCATGGGGGGTGCGTGGGCAGAGCAGCCACGAGTCGCCCGCGGATTTTGGGTGCTGCCGGGCAGGGGGGCCGCGGGCACTGTGCCCCCCGCCCCGGGCGGGCTGGGCGGCCGCCACGTCCTCCGGCCCTCCCACCCCGCGCGAGCGGCGGTTTCTATGGTGACAGTGTCCCCAGGATGGGTGGCGCAGAGGCCACCGCGCCGCCGCGGATGCCGTGGGGGTCCCTGCCCCCCCTCCCCGCCGCTGAAGGGACAGCACCACCCGTGACCAGCACCCTGCACTGTCCCCAAAACCACTGAGTCCCCACGGCGGAGCCCCCACTGCGGGACCCCCCGGCCCCGGCGTGGAGCACCTCCGGCGGAGCGTCCCCGGTGCCAGGAGCCGAGACAAACACGCCCCGGCTCCGGGGGCTTAAATTAAACCAACTACGGCAATAATAGCGGGAGAAATCCGTCTGAATAACCGTAGGTGGCAAACCCCGCGCGGCAGCACCGGAATCTGCAAAGACAACAAAATTCATGACAAAGCACAAAGGGAAGCGCCGGGCTCGCCGTCCCCAGATATTCATCCGTTAACACGTTCCCTTTTTAGGCTGACATGTCATTTCAGACGGGCCTTTCTTCCTCCCCTTTCTTCTCCCCCTCGTCGCGCGCGGCTCTGCCGAGGCGGCTGCTGAATTGGATCACCTCGGGGCGAGCACTTTATTATCTGCAGTCAAAGCGTCACCACAAATACCCGTCTACACACACACGTGTCACTTCCCATTTGTCTCCTCCACGAGGTATCAGCGCGGCACCGGCACCGTGCTCTGTGCCACGCTGGCCGCTGTGCCACCGCAGCCACCGCGCCCCCGTGCCAGGATGCCCTGGTGCCACCCCAAAGCCATCCTGATATTGTCACACTGTCAGCCCAGTGCCACCACAATGCCATTCTAATGCTACCCCAGTGCCACCCTAATGCTGCCCTGACGCCACCCTCACAATGCTCAAGTGCCACCTCAGCACCACCATGATGCTGCCACAGTACTGCCCTAATGTCACCTTATATGTCACCCAATACCACCCAAGCAGGCCTGAGGCCACCCCAACACAGCTGCCGGCCCAGTGCCATCCATCCGAAGCCAACAGAGCCCTAAAGCCACCCCAAAGTCACCCTGAGGCCACCCCAACACAACCAGCACCCCAATGCCATCCCAGTGCCACCTTTCACATCCCTGATGCCATCCTGATGGCATTTCACCACAGAGCCTCTGAGGGACCCCGAGACCAGGAGGGGACCCCACCACCTCTGTTGGCCCTGCAGCTCATCCCAGCTGCCCCCAGCCCCTCTGCTCACTCATCCACAGCCAATTAATATTTGAATTAATTTAAGATGCGGGTTCTGTACCTGCCAAGGGGAGCAGAGTGGGCACCCCCAAAGCAGAGTGCCCCATCCTGGGGTCTGCCAGTGCCCAGGAACCTGCTGTGGCCAATGGACCATCACAATCCTGGGAAGTTTGGACACAAACCAAACCTTCTCGTGAGCTGCACCATTACCAGCCAAACCCACCCCAAATCCAGGGCTCTGACCCAGCAGGAGATGGGCACTGAGCAGCTCCACCTCACCCTCCATCCCCACACGTGACCGATGGAAAAGTGTTTTTGCAGCAATCCCTGGCAGAGAAAGTGCAAGTCAACAGCACATTTTGGGCCCAGCAGTTAATTGAACTCCTTTTTATGGCATGTATATAAATACACAGAACCATCATTAACCGATCCCTTCCAGAAACTGAAAATGAAAGAATTAATCTTACTTCACTCATGTGTAACCCCTCATGAAATTAAAATGATATTTTATGGGTGTGTACAAAAGCAAAGCCTTGCTGCAGCCACTCTAATGAAAATGCCCTTGGAACAAGCAGAATTGGGTAACGAGAGGCCATTAAATGGGGCCTCATCCCGTGTGCAATTAACAGGTTTATCACTGATCAGAGTCCCCACAGGTGCAGGGAGAGCTGTGGGTGACCCTGGAGCTGAGTCCTTGGCACAAAACCCTGGCCATCACCTCTCATTAGGGCCATCCCCTCGTTAGTGTTTTAACACCCAGATGGGCCCTGGGAGGGTTTGTGCCACCCCCAAAGAGCCATTTGTCACACTGTCCCAGTGGGGCTGAGGTGGCAGCTCCCATGGGACCCCCGGCACAGAGGATGTGAATGCTGAAAGAATCCCCAGGCTGGTTTGGGTTGCAGGGACCGTAAAGCTCATCCAGTGCCACCCCCTGCCATGGGCAGGGGCACCTTCCACTATCTCAGGTAGCTCCAAGCCCCGTCCAGCCTGGCCTTGGACACTTCCAGGGATGGGGCAGCCACAGCTTCTCTGGGTACCCTGTGCCAGGGCCTCACCTCCCTCACAGGCAAGAATTCTTTCCCAAAATCCCATCTACCCCTGCCCTCTGGCAGTGTGAGGCCATTCCCACCCATCCTGCCATTCCACAGGATATATAAATAATCCCTCTCCATTTTTCTTGTAGGCCATGGAGGATGCTCATGAGGTTCACCTCTGTGAAGTCCCAATGGCTCCCAGCCCCTTTAGGGGGACACACATCCTGCTCCCTGCCACACTCCCAGCCCCAGGCTGGCTGGAGGACGGCTCATGGAAAGTAACATTTCATTAAATATCATCCTCTGCTCCGTGACTGCTGGGAGTGGGAGCAGCAAAGAGTTTGGCCAAGCTGAGAGGGGCATTATTTGATTTATAATTTAAATAAAGCTCAGGATTCCTGTAATGCGCCCAGGATAAAATCAAAAGGGACCAGGCTGCTGGAGCTAATTGGACGTGATATTTTCCTGAGGATGCTGCTTCTCCGCAGGCTCCTGCTCCTCTGCTGGAGGCGGGAGGCACAGGCAGGGCTGGAAGGGCTCTGGCACCTTCCTGCATCCTCCTCAAGGCACGCCAGGCTGCTTCCTATGGAACAGCCTTGGGAATACCACTGGCAACAACAGCAAAGTCACCTCCAGCTTCATCAGGACGGATTTTGTGGGATGCTAAAGGCCCGCTGGGATGCAGCCACACCAATGCGGGGGGCACAGAGATGGGGGGACAACAATCAGCAGGAAAGGCCAGGGGCAGAACCGGGGGGTGAAGGCGCCAGCAGCTCCCTGCACGGGCAGGAAAATGAGTCAGCTCACCTTTTACGTGAAATTAATACCAAAATTAATCAGCGGCGCGGGCAGGATAATAGGATTTCACAGTGGTGCCGGGCCAGACGGCCAATGTGCCGAGAGCCAGACTCATTTAATATCGACAGAAACAATGCCAGAGGACAGAAATGAGACCCATAAAGATAATTACTGAGATACTCAGGAGCAAATTAAGTAATCAGAGGCACTTCTAAATTGCGCCTGGTTTGAAGAGCGCGCTCTCCGCGCCGATTCCCCACGCGGGCGTTGCGGTGGCGGCGGGAGATCAGCCCCGTGCTGGCTCCTGGCCCCTCCACCGTGCTTCCCACAGGTGCCATAAATAAGGAGGGAAAATTGTATTCCAAGCCAGATGCGTGGCCCTGGATGTCACCTGCAATTTAATTTGTGCTGGCAGGAGGCAGAGAGGAGCGAGACGTGCCGGATTTGCCCGTAATGAGCGGAAACTTACGGGCAGCTGAACTTTGATTAAGGTGACCTGGCTGGTGGCAGCCAGTGGCGAGCGCAGCGTGGGGGTCCAGGTGGGAGCTTGGCACTGCCACTCATCCCGGGGGACACAAGTCTCTTGGAAATCTCAGGTGAGCATGGTCCTGCCCACGGGATGGGGTGGGGTCTCTATCTCCTGGGTACGCCACACCTGCCAGGGTCTGGGGTGGGGTCAAACCTCTGCCCTCATCCCACTGGCACAAATCCAGGACCACCAGGACCCTGGGGCTGGGACCCTCCCAGGACACAGGCAGCTGTATCCAGGAGCATCTCTCACACCCATGGCACCATATGTGACACCACATAAAGGCTCCTGCTTCCCAAACCTCTTTATTTCAGCACCTGTGGCAGGCTGGGAAATGCTGGTGGGAAAGCACCAACCCCCTCCCCAGCAGGAAGGTGCCTCTGGGCTTTGTTCCATGAGCTGAGAAGATCCTTAGCTCTGTTGGGAACGCTGTGGGGCCCAGCAGGTGTATCCTGACCTCAGGATCACAATGAGCTCGCACAGAGATTCTCGATGCTGAACACCTCCAGTCTCCAGAAAACCCTGCCAGGCTCATCCTGCCTGTGTGTCTCAGAGCATGTGGGCATGGCTGAGCTCATTATTCCATGGCAACGAGGTGCTCCAGGAGCTGGACACCTCTCGCCAGCCCTGTGCTGTGCCGTGATGCTCAGGCGTGACAGATTATGAATTATTTTACAAGAGCAGCATCCTTTTTCCTTCCAGACACAAATAAGGAGGAGATCTGGGAGGCACCACACGCTCCAGTGCAGTGCAAGCTGCAATGTGACACCTGGGTGCCCAAAACCCCACCTCTGGCCTGCGTGTCCTATTCCCTGTGCTGGCCACTGAGGAGCTTCACAAAAAGTATCATGGAATCCAGAATGGTTTGTGTTGAAAGTGACCTTAAAGATCACCCATTTCCCCTCCCTGCCATGGGCAGACACACCTTCTGCTCCAAGCCCTGCCCAACCTGGCCATGAACACTTGCAGGGATAAGTTTCAGGGATAAAAGAACTTCCAGGGATAAAATAACTTCCAAGGATAAATAACCCTCCTGGCTGGCAGTGCAATGCTGAAGCGATGCCGGGGTCCCCAGGGAGGCTGAGCATTGTCCAAAATCCATGCCCAGCTTGCCCAAACCCCATGCCCAGCTCACCTGGCTGCTCAAGGTGCCCAGGTAGAGGGGAAAAAAAACCATCTACGGGAAAATCCAGCTCATTAAACAAACACCCGGGGGCTGTCACAGCCTAACAAGCAGAGCTTTAGCAGCTGATTTGTCTTCAGCCGGCAATGTTTAAAAATCCAACTGAGACCAGCAGAAAAATATCCACTCCCCTCTTTAAAACACACATTCATCACTTGAGAATCTTAATGCGTCTTTCCCAGCCGGGGAGGTCAAACACGCCTGCCTAAAGCAGGCTCATTAAATATACATTTAATCACGGTTTGGATTGAGAGACAAAGGCTGGGAGAGACAGGTGCTTTGCCGGAGTGACCTTTTGGATCCCATTTTAATGTAACTAGTTTACAGCTTATCTGAAAGGCCAGCTCCTAGGGAAGGCGAGCTGCGGCAAAAAGGGGAAAGTAATTAGGGGGGGAAGGGCCGGGGAGGTTTGGGGGGCCGACTGCACCATCCTCTGCTGCCGCCACGCTTCCCAGGCAGCTCTGCAACATTTGCTGAAGTTGGACTTATCAACCACAGAACCCAATTTAATTTGCTTATCTTGGCTCCTTCCTCCCCCTCTCCTCCCCGCTTCTCCTGCTCTTTTTAATTATCGGTTAAATAAATGTCTTTTTCAATAAGGGAAACAGCATCAAAGCGGGCGCCCGCCCCCGGGCACTTACACTTGCGTGGCTCCAGCGCCTTGCTGGGGCAGGGGAGGTGCTGGGCTGGGGGGTTCTGGGTCCTCTGCAGGCAGGCCAGCATGGTCCGAGCTTCCCTGCGGGCGCTGCTGCCCCGCTCCCTGCAAGACAGGAGACACATGGTGAGCCAGGGACCTGCCACCCCCTGCCACCACCCCTGTGCCCACCCGGCAGGAGCTCCCCAGCACTGTGCCTTTGCTCCTCTGGAGGTAAACAACTGACGCTGAAAGCCTGGAATGAATAGGGATGTATATAAAATAAATATGAAGGTCCCAGAGGGTGATTTGTGCTTCCTGCAGAGCTTTCTGCCCTTCCCACTGGGAATGTGGCAGAGCCGAGGCGTCGCGGCAGCGCCAGACCGCTCTGCCGGCGTGCCAGCCGGTGCCTCCCGGCACGGAGTGACCCCGGCCAAGGCTGGGGAAAGACAGTGTTAACATCCCACTCGGGGTCCTGGGATCTGTCGCCAGCTCCCAGCTGGCATCAAAACCTGCTCGACAAAAGCCGGAGGGGTCAGGCCAAAGTCGTTGTCACCACGGTGCTGCTCATTGTAGATCCTTCCCCAGCCGCCGCCAGGGCCCTGAGTTATAACCAGTTGCTGCTGACACCCTCCCACTGCTCCAGCTGGCGCAGGGAGTGATATTCCCACTCGGAGAGGGCAGGGAGACGTGGGCAGGAGCAGCAGAAAAGCAGGCGTGGTGCCCATCCGCCAGCGTTTCGGCTCCCGCACTGTTGCTCTCTGGCTGAACGTTTGTGGATGGCAGGGGGTCACAACTGGACATCACGGATGGGTGTCACCACTGGCTACATCACTCCATCTCCTCCGTTGTGGGGGAAGCGTGCAGCCCTCCGGGATGTTTCCCACATGTCCCAGTGCTGGCAGGGGAGTGATGTGGTAGCCTCAGGCACGTGGTGGCCTCAGGCAGGCACTGGCAGAGCCCAGTGACCATCAGCACCAGGAAACAAAGCATGGATGGATGCTCCCTGAGCTGTGCCCGGGGCTCTCCAAGCTCTGCTGGTCTAAACATCACCCTTCAAAGCACCTTCGCAGCCACCACGGGTGCAGACAATGGGACCTGTGCTGCTCGCTCCTGCTCTGTGCCCTCCACCAGGCAGGAGGTGGCAGGCTCTGGGATAATCCCCAGGATGTGATCCATGCAGAGTGTCCATGCCTTAGCTGGGCTCATCAGGCTCAGGGTCTCACCCCGAGTCCCCCAGCAAACCAGGGACAAGGAGAGACTCGTCAGCAAAAGGTGTGAGGAAGAGGAGGAGGAGGAGGAGGAGGAGAAGGAGGAGGAGGAGGGGAGGAAGTCATCTAATACCGAGCAGGTGTCTGGAGAACCCAAATTGTGCTGTTTTCTCCTAATAATGAAGTATTCATGAGTAAAAGCCTTTTTCACTACTTTCTTAAGATACTAATTTCACAACAAGCGCCTTGTTACCATGCAATTATTCCAATCGTGCATTTCTCCCAGATTCCATCTGTCCTCGCGCTCTCTAAATGAAAGACAATCATGTAACCACCTTTCATTATTCACTATTTTACTTTCAGCAAAGGTACCCTGAAAGAAATGATTTCCTCTGAAAGGGACTTTTATTCAGTTTCAAAACCAATTTTCTCCTATTACTGTCTTAAAAAAAAAAAGGAGGGGGGCAGGGAGGTGTTTTTATTTCATGCATTACATATCCTTTGTTAACGCAGCTCGCAGTAAAAGCAGCCGTATCCATTTTCTGGCTTCGATTTCTGGTAATTTTAAAATATGCCATTACAATCAGGCAGAAATTATACAATTTGAAAAGAGAAATGAAGTGCTTCTTATTCAGAGCCTGAGCGCACTTGACTGCCAGGAGTTCTCCTCTCCCCGCCGGGACTCGGGGTTCATTACGCAGCCCCGCTCCCGGCGCCTCGGCTCCCCCGGCACGCGCCCAGCGCCCGGATCTTCCATGACGGGAGCTGCCACCCCGACCTCGTCCCCATCCCTGTCCCTGTCCCGAAGGGTGGCCCTGGATCAAAGCAGGGGCTGGATGATGCCACTGGCTCCCGCCGTACCTGAGCCTGAGCTCCGCGGTGACCTCAGGGCTGGCGTCCCGCCGGGTGTCACCATCTGGCCGATTAGCGGTGGACGTCACCCGCTCCCCACGCCGAGGCAGCTCCTCGCGGGGACACTGACCCGTGTCCCTGGCAGACACAGGCGGCGTGGGCGGCTCGTGCTACTGCCAGGTGAGGGTCAGGCCCCTGGTGGTCCCTGGGGCACGCAGGGCTGGGAGCGAGGAGAAAGCACCCAGGGGGTCACCAAACCTATGTGCAGGCACAAGGAGACTGGATGCAGCCTGTCACGGGAGCTGAGGGCACCCTGAGGGCCCAGCAGGTCCCTGGGGACATCCCCATGGTGGCATGGGCTGTCCCCAGCACTGCTCTCTGCGCCCTGCCATGCACAGCCCAGCTCCCTCCTGGAGCCATCCCGACCCTGGGCACGGATCATCATCGGCAGCAGGCGGGAGAGGCACGGGAGCCACACGCCAAACTGAATAAAGCCACCGATTAATCCAGACCCTGCTGCTGCCCCCGTCTCCCGGCGTCTCGCAGCCGAGATGATTTTTCCGACAGCTACGACAGCCTCACCCCACCTTCACGGGCAAGCTCGGAACTGGGAAGGCTCTGGTGCCACAACCCCACAACAGCGTCCATCTGTCCACCCCGGCACCCTGCCGGGAGCCCCAAGCCCCTGAAGGCCCGTGGGCGAGCGGGTGGGCACCTGGCACAATGGGCATCTGTGCCACGGTGGCATTTCGCTAATGCCGCTCCGAAAAGCCCCTGAATCAGCTGATGGGAATTGGGCGCTGGGCTGTCCAACGCTTAGCGCCGGCTTAGTTAGCTCCATCTGCATTTGAACTAATTCCAATCAGCAGGATCCGATTTAGTTCAAGCTGCTCTGGCTCTTTCGTGGCAGGGAAGGCAACACTCAGCAGTTTTGCTTGGAACGCCCCGAGTCCGCACGGCCTCTGCCTGGCAGTGCCCGTGGACCCACCATCATCCAGCACTGGGGCACAGGGCGAGTCCCACCAACAGTGGGGACATCTGTCCCTTGGGGACATCTGGAGCAAGATCCCCCAGGAGCCCCAGTCCCAAATCCCACAGCTGGCATCAGAGAATCACAGAATGTTTTGGGTTGGAAGGGACATTAAAGTCCATTCTGTTCCACTCCCTGCCATGCACAGGGATCTCTTCCACTAGCCCAGGCTGCTCCAAGTCCTGTCCAACCTGGCCTTGAACACTTCCAGGGATGGGGGAGCCACAACTCCATCCTTCCCCTCTCCCACCACCCCATCCTGCCCCACACCCAGCTAATCCATCTCGACATCGCACTATTTATAAGTCCAAGGTCTTTGTGACTTTAATAAAAAACACCACCCTCTATGTCTAAAGCCCCAGTGATGGGAGGGTTTGGCACCTCCTCTGACATCAGCAGCTGATAAGTCGGGCTTATCTCATCCGAGAGCCCTGCGAAGGTCCCTCCCGCGAGATAAGGCCAGCGCAGCTGTCGATAGAGGCTTTTGCAGGCGAGGATTTAGATAAAAGAAAATGTGACGGGAGGGGGGAGAAAAGAAAAAAGGAACTTTTAAAGTCTCAGTCTGAAGTGGGTCTGTGTGGCTGCCAAGCTGTGGCAGGGCAGGGACGGTGAGGGACAAGGTCTTGGTCGCCATCCAGGCTGTAGTGGAACACATCCAGATCCTTCCCCGGGTGTTATTGGGGTGTAATCCCATAAAAAGGGAGCTTTTGGGGTTAGGAGAGGAAAGGGGGGCAGGACCAAGCATGCTGCAAAGCTGTTTGAGTCACACCACGGCTATCAAAAGCCAGCACTGGGTTTGGCACAAGGACAGGAGGTGAGGGGTGACCCTGGCTGGGAGAGGCACAGGAGGCTCCTGACAGTGCCAGACAGACACATGGACAGCACAGGGCAAGGCCAAGGCTGGCAGCAACCAGAGAAACAAAGCAAAAGCCCTCACTGGCCCCTGGTGTGCAGAGCACACCCAAAGTACAACTGGGAACACTCCTGTCCCTTGTCCCTCCCTGGATGGAGGAGAATGCAACCACACCAGCAGGGAGCTTCCCTTCCTCACAGCCCCGGGGACATCAGAGCCCCCTCTCACCACCCCCCGCCACTGCCACCACCACTGGTCCCACGGACACAGATTTCCCACCCGATGGCAAGGGTGAGGAGGTGCCAGAGGAGGAAGGATTCCCCTCTGCACACAGTGGATGCCCACCCCACTGCAGGGCGAGTGGCATTTTGGCTGGTGCTGCTGCCTGGCACTGCCGTACCCATCTCCCATCCAGATGTAGGGAGGAGGGGATGCAGCGATGCCACAGCTCAGCCCTACAAGGGGTGAGCACAGAAAGGTCACCCCACTGTGATCCACGGGGAGCATCAGGTAAAATAAAACCCAAAGTTTGTCACCAAAGGTGCCGCCCGTCACCCCACGACCTTCCCTTGCCCGACCTTCCCTCATCCCGCCCGGCTAATCCGCTCCCCTCCGCGTGCTCCAGCCCCAGGCCTTTCAGGGGGCCCTGTTAATAATTAAATGTTAATCTAAAAAGCAATTTTAGCTGCAGTGCTGCAGATCTGGTTAGAGATTACATTAGCATGTAAGAGTCAAGGGTAATTTTCTCTAACCCCTCTTGTGATCTTTAAAACCCGCAGATCTTAAAGCAACACCAGCTCCTCTGATTAAAATTGGAAGCTGGGGTTTGCGACGGATAATGATGCTGGAAGTGATTATTTTGCTGCTCAGGGTCTCGCTGGGATGTGGGGACTGTGGGGGGCTGGGGGAGAGACCCAGAGCAGCCAAGTGGCTTCTCCCAGCCCACGCTCTGTGGAAATGGCTGAGAAGGTGCTGGGGTGAGCCCCAGACCCAGCACTGAGCAGAGCTGTGACACCCTGAGCATCCCCATTTCCCACTTTTTTGGGCTGCTGTGACACCAGGATGGCACAGAGCCCACCAGCCGTGGCACAGTGCCAGGGACAGAATGGCACTGGACCAGGACCCTCACTGCTGCATCTCATGTCTCTCCCATCCCACTCAGAGATGATGCTTCTGCTCTCATGGCAGCTCCAAGGAGAAACCCCTTGGACTGTTCAAGAAAGTCAACATCAAAAAATACCCCAAAATAACCTTTTGCTCACAAGGAGGGCCAAAAGAACTGTGACAGGGCACGGCAAATCACCTCCCGAGCAATTCCAAAGACCCTATGGAAGAAATATGGTATCAGATGTGTCTGTAACGATGGAATTTAAAAAAACCCAACAATTCGAGTGCTGTTGAGCATTTGCAGACATCCCCGTGCAGGGCTCGGGCGGCCTGGTTAAATTTATGTGTCAGCTTTAAGGAGGCCTCTCATCAAATGAGCTATTTTGGGCAGAGATTAAAGATCTATTTTCGCTGCGAGCGGGAACAGCTCTCGAACAGGTTAATAATGATTCTGGAAAGCCAAGCACCTCCACCACCCCAGGGCAGGAACCCTGGGTGCTGTTGGGGGGCTCCCGAGGCTCCCTGAGCCAGGAGAGTGGGGATCACAGTGCAGCATCCCCCTGCCCTGCTGCCACGCTGCCGGGGAGGAAGGAACCCCGCGTGCTGCGGCGGGCGCCGAGCAGCCGTGGGTAATTGGAAGTGGCAGGCGCTGGCACGGCGCTGCCGAGAAGGTCATTACGTGGGACTGGGAACAAAATGCCAGGAGCAAAGGGGGAGCAGCCCCGTTAGCAAAGGTCAGGGCCCCACTCGGGTGCTGTTGGTGTTTTTGGCAGGGCTCAGCCCTGGCTGCGTGCGCCGAGGTCTCGGCAGGGCCAGCGCACAGCGGGCGGGTGGGATCTGCCAGGTCCTGCCAGACGTGTACAGACGTGTCCCCTCGGATGTGGCACCAGCTCCTCAAAGCAAAACCTCACCGATCCGACACAGCCGTGCCGTACCTTCCTCCTGCACACGGATTGGGAACAGGGGGTGAGGGGAGCTGTCTGTCATGGATGCTCGGGATGCTCACGGGTTTTTATCCCAGCCCCAGCAGAGACCTGGGATCAACCAGCAGAAAAGCCAAGCGGCTCCATGAAGCAGCAACTAAAAGCACTCTGGACCCCAACAAGCCAGGAGCCAGCTCCAGCATGGGCAGCCACACCATGGGCACTCGCAGTCTCCAGCTGAGACCCAGCAAACTCAGCAGTGCAGAGACCAAAGCTCCCCTTCACTGCTCCTGTCCCATTCTGGCTCACTCCTGCCTCATCCCAGGGGTTTGATTGTCCCCTGCAGTGACAGTCCCCGTGCTCCCATGGCCATGGTGCCCTGTCCAGCTGCCCCACACTCGGCTGCCGGGCGTGCTCCACTCAGTAATTACAGCCCCAAGTGCTGGAGCTGTGAAAGAATCTGACGAAGGAATCCAGGGTAGATCACGCTGCTGAAATTACTATAATCAAAGGCTTTCACAAAGGCTTCAAATGCAACCAATTACCCTGAAAGGCGAGGCAAGAAAGAAAACAAATTAACATGTTTGCACAGAGCCTCGGCGCAGCGCACACATCGCCCCGCGCCGCCCTCGACCCCGGCCGGCCGCCGCTCTCCATCTTCAGCCCTGTTCCCTATCCATGGCTACCCTCTGCTCATCCCTGGCTCCCAGCTCCCCATCCCCACGGCTGGGCCCTATCCCACATCCTGCTGGGCTCGCAGCTGCACACAAAGGGGCTCTGTGCCCGTCCCTCACCCCGCAGCCGCCCACTGCCCCGCCGGCACACAAAAGCCCTGCCTGTGCCACGGCCGGCTCCGGCGCAGGCTCAGGGGCTTGCCAGGGTGGCCTGGGGAAACCTCCCTCACTCCCTCCCTCCTCCACCAGCGCTGGAGGGGTCCCCAGGCCAAGGGAGGGGAGGGGGGTCCTCAAAGGCACCCATTGAGTGCAGCCCTGCGTCGCCCACCAACAGCTGGGGAAGCTTCTCACAGCGGAGACCCCTCACCCTCCCCTCCTTACGTTCCACTTCGTCTGCGCTGCCGGTCTGGGGGGAAAAAAGGGGGAAAAAAAATAAAAATCAACTTCTTCCTTTTAATATTTAACACGAGTCCATCACCCTCAGTCTATTTGGTAACACAAAGCTCTGGAGATTTAAACCCTTCTCACCCGGAGAGATGGAAATGAATGGTGCTCTTTAATGAGCTGGTTCAGCAGAAAAGATAGATTTCCAAGATTACTGTAGGAATTCTTATAATTGATGTGTACTTTTGTAACAAGGATTATACCACCATCCGGTCAAGTAATTCCAGCTCTTCCCCCCCTTCTCCCAAGCTCACCCTGCTTTTGGGGTTCCCTGGGGAGAGGGACCAGGCTGTGTCCCCGTGGGGAGAAAGCAGCTCGGGAGGGGGAGGAAGAAAAAGACAAAGAAAAATTAAACGGGTTTTTCTTATTTAGCCATAGACAACCTAATGCAGCCTCTGAATGGGAAAATAAGGCATGTCTCCAGATTTCTCTATTTGTTTTACAAATCCCTACTTTCCCCACCGATCGGAGGCCGGATGAGCCGCTGAATGCAGAGTAATTAAAAGGAACAGAGAACAATACTCAGCGCTGCCGAAGAACACGGAGTTTCCCTCAGATGTTTATAGCAATTGTATGAAAATGTACCAGGCGGGATGGGGAGAGCTGACAGCCGGGATTGGGAGCAGCCGGGATCGGAGCTGGCTGCCTCCCCCGCCTGATTGGCATTAATTGTGCGCGTTTGCAAAGCAGAACGGAAAGTCTGACACGAGCTGCGAGCCAACATTTCTTTCTAATAGTCTTAATGATTACGACGAGAGCTGATGATCATCGCGGGGTGTTAAGAGCCCGGAGAGCGGCTCCACGGCTGCTCCCGGTGGGGACAAGCGGGGATGTCCCAGCCCAGCTGCCCCGGGTGGGCTGGGGTGTGGTGGGATGAGCTCAAGTGGTCCCACGCAGCCACACCACTGCCTGTCAGGGTGTAAAACTCTGACACGGGGACGGGAAGGACACGGAGAGGACAGGAAGGACACGGAGGGGACAGCAGCCTTCAGCTCCATCCCCAGGCTCTGCCCCATCAGAGGGTGGCTGCAGGGGGGGCAACATCAGGAGGGAGAACGTTGCCCACCCTGAGCCCCCTGTGCAGCAGGAATGTCCCCAGGCTGAGGGAGGCGCTGGGCCACCCTGCTCCCACAGGTGCCCCAAACCACTGCCAAAGCCCCATCCCCAGCAGGTACCACAGCAGGGGCTGGGGCTGCTGCCCTGGGGAGCGAGGAGAGACACTGCAAATACCCCACCGAACAGCAGAGTCCGTCATTAACAGCCGATTAATGAAACCCGAGTTTTCCCGACTCTTTACAAGGCTGTTTTTCCCAATGTCCTTGAGTTTCAGTGCTGCAGAGTCCAGCGGGAGCTGGGTGGGCTCGGTGACCAGCACGGGCAGACACGGAGCCAGACGTGCACACAAACCGCGCTCAGCCTTGGCCCGGCCAGGTTTACACGGGAGAAAAAATCGATGGCCATCGATCTGCAATACAAAGGGACCGCGGCGCTGGCAGACGGCAGGCGGCTGCCATCTGACCGGGGCTGTGCAGGGGACACGGCGAGGGTCACCTCGCTGGGGACCGCGCTGGCGGGGGACACGGCTCGGGGTCACATTGCTGGGTTGCCCACCGTGGGGTGCAGCTAGCAGCACCGAGGGCCACCCCACCTGCAGCAGGTCCCTGAGGGCAGCACAGCCTGGCCATGTGCCACAAAGCCTCGCAGCAGCAGCCGGGACACGGCCACGGTGTGTGTGGGTGGCCCTTGGCCGTGTCCTTGCCGGGACACGGCCGTCACCGGCTCAGCCTCCCCCAGCTGGATGGAGACACGGCCTCAGCCCAGCTCCGAGCTGTTTGATTTGTTTTATCATCTGCACTGGCCAACAGATCACTCAGCTTTGGGCTTTCTGAGCTCACTAATAATTGTTCCCTGATGAAAAGAAATCGAGACTCGGTCCCTTTCTTCTTTCCCCCACTCTTTCAAAAAAAAAAAAAAAGTCCGTAAAGAAGAGCTATAAAAATGGCTTGTTATCTCACCTAGCGAGGCTCGGGCTGTATGTTATTGCTAATTGGGTATAACATCCTTGTCTTGTTCTGCTCTCTGAAGCTAAATCAAGAAAGCACCACTGCTGCGAACTAATTATATCTCTGGACTGCAGACTCCAGCTTGTCTTCCCCTTTATTGAGTTAAAAAATGGTCACTAACCTTAATCTCTCATATTCCCAAGAATTAGGGCTGCTGGAAACCCACCACTTCCACCTGCATCCTGCTCTGTGCTGGGAAAGACAGAGCACATGGCCTGATGAAGGGTTTGTGCTGCTCTGGGACACAGCCTTGAGCCAGATCCTGGAGCTGCCCATCCCTGTGGCATCCCGTGGCACCAGAGCACCATGACAACCACAGACACTGCTCAGGTCCCAGGGCCATGGAGACTTTCTCACACACAGCTCGGAGCCTTCCTGTGCCGCACACACTCTAAGCCTGGCCGTCTCTCCTCTTTATAGGAGACCTTAACCTTCTTTCACTGGGATGTTTTTAAAATCTGTCCTTCCCTCAGCATTCCCAGGCTTGGCAGATGTGGGCAGATGTGAACACGGGGGTCACGTGTGCAGAAACCGAGGGGAGCGGATGCTGCTCCCCTCACATCCACACCAGCTCCCAGTCCCAGCCCAGGATGGACCCCCACGAACCTGTTAAAGCTGCTGCTCACCCTCGGGTCCCCCACGGGAGCAGGGACACTGCAGCCACCCAGCTGTGCCACTATAGGTGGCTATGGATGAATCTCTCCAGTTACTGGCACAGCTGCACCCTCTGGCACTGCAGCCATGGCACAGACCCCAGGAGGGAGGACAACCAGAGCCCCAGATGGCACTGAGATGAGCACTGGAGCTTGGGCCACACAGGACAGCCCTGTCCCTCCCTGTCCCAGTGACACCCTCAGCACCAGCAACCTGGGGTCAGAAATACCAGCAGCAATGAGAGGCTGTGGGACAGGAACCGGAGCAGTGACACCAAGCTGAGCATCCTGCCTGGCTCCATCCCCCTGCCCATCTCCATCCCCCTGCCCATCTCCATCCCCCTGCCCATGGGCACCCACCCGCACAGACGGTGTTACTTTCCAAAGGCAAAGTCAAACTCCAGTTCTCCCCGCGAGCCAAGAGCATCCCTTAAAAAAAATTGATACTTCCCTGACTATTAATTAACCTGAACCACTTAAAACTGGCTTCAATTTGTCAGGTTTAACTGCCAGCTCTTCTCGGTAAATCAAGCGTCGCGTGCAGATGGAGGCTGCGCGTGCGAGGCGGCGGCGAAGGAGGAGGCGGGGAGCACGGGGAGAGGGGCACCCTGTCACACGCTCGCCATCCTGTCCCCTGAGAGCCCTGGGGATGATATCCACACCCCACAATTAGCCAGGGCACGGTACTAAACACACCAGGCAGGCAGGAGCAGGCAGGGCGGCCAGCGGGGCTCGGAGCACCCCACACCGCAGCCTTCCCGTCTCCCCCCACGGCGCCCTTGTCGTGCAGCCAAGGCTGAATTGGAAAGCAATATGAATATTTATCTCTGACAGTGAAATCTCCCCGCTGCAGGGTATTAAGGCTTTATTAGTGTGTGGTTACCAGCCACGCTAAGCCAGCCCCGCTCTTGCCTGGAGCGCAGAGAGATGACCTACAAGAGGCAGATGGCAAAGCCTTGGAGAGCCCCTGACGCCAGGACATGCCTCCTGAAAAGGGGGCTGCACACCCCAGTCCCACGCAGGGAGACACAGAGTCAAGATCCCCCTACCAAAGCCCCCTCCTCACCCAGCACCAGCCCCTCCGAAATGCCTCCCCAGGCTGGGGCCGTCCCCCCGCCCCTGCAGTGCGCAGCTCTTGCCGTTTTGGGTTAAAACGCTGATGTATTCTCTCTTTAGCAAAAGGAGTCCCAGGGGCTATAAAAACTCCCAGCAGGCTCCTGTCAGTCTCAGGTCATTAACTTTCTTTCATTGGGAGTTTGTTTACAGCCAGCCATAAATAGCGGCGCCCGCGCCGCTCGCTCGCCAGCGGGACGGGCTGGGATGGGATGGGGCTGCCTGTGCAGGGGGACCCAGCACCCCAGGCTCCATGGTGTGGGGTGCAGCACTCGCTCTCCTCTATCAACTTTTCCCATGCCCTGCGTTTCCCTGCACCCCATCCTGCTCAGCACCGCGCTGCCCACGGCACCGAGCGCTACGGAGCCACCTCAGCCCTGCAAATTGATGGGGTCACCTTGTGCGCGGCCTGAGGGAGCCGGAACGTGCCTGCGGCTCAGTCCCGGCCTTTCCTGGAGGAGGAGGAAGGAGGCAGCTGGCTGGAGCTGTCCCCCTGGGTGACCTGCCCCGAGTCCTGCCCCACGCTCTCACCCAGCTCAGCCCCTGCGCCTGTCACAAGCACCAACCTCAGTTCAGGACCTCTGCACGTTTGAGGTGACCCAGTCCCAGTGCACAGGGCTCTGGGGGGACCCCAAGAGCTCTTGTCTCACCACTGCCTGCACCTCAGAGCTCTGCTTTTCCAATAGCACAAACAGAAACATGAAATTGAGCGTGCCACTGGCACAGCTGGCACGGCGTTCCTGCCAGGATGTTTCCCACATGTGGCTCCTCTGCACCCAGGCACACAAGGGACAATCTCAGAGCACCCACACCCTGCTGCCCGCCCAGGACAGGCACCCACGGTCCTGCCAATGCCCCTAACAAGGGCAGCTCACCCTGGACCCTGTTGATGCCTCAGCAGCTCCAGTGAGCCGCCCGGCTGGGATCCTGCTGGATGCAGGTGCCCAGGGGTAGCACAGGTGCTTGGGGGCTTTATTTGCCATGGCTGTGTGAACCCATCCCATGTGAACCCAGATGGGGCTTCGGTGGTTCCACAGGTACCCCCAGACACCATTTCCACAGGTACTCCCAGCAAAGCCCCCGGCACTCCCTGCATGGGGGGCTGAACAAGAACCTCAGGCTGTCCCCTCACTGGCACAGCCAGCTCCGTGTGCCACCCCCGTCAGCAGTGGGCACTCGGTGGCACAGCCCCCCCGTGCCTCATCCCAGGCTGCAGAGTGGGGTCCTGGGGGTCCAGCAGGCTCTGGCAGCAGCCAGGAGCCCACCTCACGTTGTATTTCACGGGATGGCTGCAGGACCAGCCCATGGACCGGCACCATGCCAGTCTGTGCACTGAGCTGAGGGATTAAACCCCAAACTCACCCACGGCGACTTGTGCTCTTCCTCCTGTCCCTAGGCGAGCAGGGACTTGCCAAAAATCCCAGCCTCATCCCTGCCGGTGCCCCGCATTTATGGAAATATCTGTATTTTAACCCATATACTCGCCCAACCTGTAATCAGAGCAACACAAATAGCCCCTGCTTCCCATGTAAATTAAAAACACCCATTAGGCAGATTTCAAAAGATGTCAGTAGGCTTATAATTATACACGACATCCTTCCGAGATAAAAGCGATTACCGGGGATGCAAATCACTTAGCAACCAATCAGTGCCCCCAGAGTGCGGAGCACTGACCAGCCATCCATTTTCGCCTCGTCCTTTTATTCCCTGCATCGAGCAAATACAAACACAGATAAAGAGAGGCACAATAGCTCTTGACACGCAAATAGGTTAACATAATAAAGCCAGCTTTAGCCGGCTCACTCGAGGGAGAAAAGCAATTCTCAGGCAAGCAGGAGGTAATAAAACAGGGCTTTTGTGTTCCTGGCTCCCATTCTCACCCCTGCGCCAGCTTTGCTGCATTAGCTGATAGGCATCGTGGTTTGATTGAATTACCTTTCATGAATATTAGCTTTTTGAGGAATGCGCAGGCAGAAGAGAAAGAAGAAATGTCTTATTTTTGCATGCATGCGCCTGCTGCAGACGGACATGCGGCGGCACAGATGCCGGCGGGGGCCGGGAGAGGGGTCCCGGCAGGTGCAGCCCCCGGCCCACCCCGCCAGCTGCAGCATCCCCAGCCTTGGGGGGGGGTCACACACACACTCCCTCCATCCCAGGATGAGACACCACCAGCAAAGGACTTTACCCAGCCACACATATCCTGCTGTCCCCACATGGAGCCATGGGGACAGGAGACTTCTGCCACCACCCTCCCCACGCTCAGGACCCCGCATCCCTGCCCGTGGTACCCCGACAGCCGGAGGGGGCTGGGGTGGGCTGGCTCCCACCACACATTCCCGAGCCCACCGCTCCCTGTGCCGCAGGATCACGCCGGGGAGGGAGCGGGGCTGCCCGGCTCCACCGCAGATTTTCCCACACAAGTTGAGGCCACGCAGGAAACCCGCTCCAGGCAAAAATTAACTCCGCCGCCCGGCAGGGAAGCAAACGCCCGGCACTAATGCCGCACGCACGGCGGGGAGCGCGGGGGCAGCTCGGGGACGGCGGCGGGCACGGGGCACCCGGCTCGGGGGCACCACCCCCGTGGGGTCGTGCGACCGGGAGAGATCCAGAGCCCTTCACCGGGCAGGACAGCAGCCTGCAGTTAAAAACCAGGAGGGAAGGGGCTCCTCCGCAGCCTGCGCAGGGATGGATGAATTTCAGGCTCAAATAAAACAACCAGAGGGGCTAAAAAACGAAGGTGACGTGGCCTCAGCAGCCTGGCAGCAGCCACTCACGTCCTCCTTCCATGGGCTTCCCTGCTCCAGCCTGAGGGTAAATATTCAATTTTTAACGACACGCTTGGCTGAAACAGGGCCCAGCTCACAGCCGGTGCTGCTCCGGCATCAAGAACGTGCCCTACTGGTACCGACCCTCAAAGCAGCAGGAAAGCTGTTCCTGAAGCTGGGAAAACAAGCCGTGCTCCCACAGCCAGGGAACGGCTTTCCCTTCCCCTGCTCTACACACAAGGTCAGCAGAAGGCACCGCGGCAAGAGCTTCCCTCTCCTTCCACCACGGCTTCGAGGCCGCCTGACCCGACCGCACCCGGCTCGCACCGCGGCTCCCCGGCACCGCCAACCCGCTCCTCAAAGTTTCATGGATCCTTCAAAAGAAAAACCCCTCGCAGGACGCCGGGTGTCCTCTGCCAGGGACATTTCCCACCTCACCCCCCAGCACCACAGCCTGGGTGTGAGAGCTTTACGGCCACAGTCCCACCAGAGCGATGTCCACGTGAGTGGCCACTGACCAGCGACATGTGCCCAGCACACCGGGCAGTCAAACCCCACCACGGGGGCATGAGAAGGGGTAAAACTGCCAAATCCCACTAAATTATCCTGAGAACGACGCTGGAAACTCCTTGTCGAGAGAGGGGCCACGTGGCTCTGTCCCCATGCCTGCAGAGCCCCACGGCCACTCTGCCCTCCATGAAAGCTCATCACCCAGCCGGGCAAACTGCCTGCAGCCTCTGGACAAGAGCATCCCGAGCAGGAGGATTCACATATAAA
>VZSE01008998.1:4663-45860 GCA_013398275.1 Promerops cafer
CTGTTTAATTTCATTACCTGTGAGAACTAGAAATGTAACAGTCTATGGACTTTAATTACAAAACACTAACATGGTTTTGCTTACTGGTGTCTTTGTGTGTACTGCTAAAAGCCTTTGATTAAAATGATTTTATGTGTATTTTTGCAATTTGCAATGAAAACCTTCCTCTGACAAGTACTGCTTGTGGGAAACTCGAGTACTGGCTGTTAACTTTCCGTCTCAGAGGGAGTTGTTATGTGCTACAGTGCTTCTACATTTACTCCTGTGGTAAAATGAAAAAAAAAAACAAAAAACAAAAACAAACAACAAAACCAAAACCCAAAACCCCAGCCCATACAGCTACAGCAACAAAAAAGATATTAAAAAAAGAAAAATAGTGAAGATTAATTGTACCATGCATTACAGCAGATCAGTTCCTCCTACCTCCCACATTCTTAGATGGTTTCAAGGCTGGAAATATGTTATTTCATGTCAAGCAAACAGATTTGCTTCAGTTTCTTCCATGTTAAATGTGGTTGCATTTCATGCCCAATGATTGCCATGTAACAAGCCTAACAGGCTTTACTGATATGGTTTCCAGCACTCTACTAGTAGGTCTTCTGCTTCTCTTCCTTTTAGGGGAAGTTTCATTTAACTTGGAATTGTGTGAAACAGTTGCATTAGAGACCACACCCAGAGGCTGAACCTCGCTAAACCAGGTAAATAAAAAGCTGCCTTCTTTGTAGTACAAAGATAGGAGTAGGAGAAACTACACAAAGATTCTCTACTAAACAACAAAGCAAAAAATGGAAGGCAATTATGTTCCCAAAGAGAGAGTTTGATTAGTACAGATTATAAGTAACCATTTAAAAACACAGGATAAAATATGTGCCAAGTGGTATTTTTGTGTGGCAAGATAATTTTAATTTTTTTATTCTTCTGTAAAATTCAGTTTATTCTTCTTAAAAAAGGAAGGCAGATGCGACATATTTTGTAAAGATTTTATTCCTTTTAGATACACCAAATTCATTTTTTTTATAAGAAAGGAATAGTGAACATTTTGGATGCTCTCTTGAAAGACATATAGAATTTGTTGTGTAAGTACTGCTAAATTAGAAATAAAGATCACACATTTGTTCTCCATCATTATATCAACAGATTAATAAAGCTCTGTTTTGAGACAGAGACATCAGAGCAACAGATGTTACATGGTCAGGCCCACAATCAGGACTCAACAATCAAACAGTGATGTTACACTCTCTGTACCTACAAAGGCTTGGTGGGGGGTTGTTGCATTTTGTGTTTCTTTGTCCATTTTATTGTTGCTTTGGTTGGTTGGTTGGTTGGCTGGTTGGTGGTGTTATTTTGTATTTTTTGGGGGGTTTTGGTTTTTTTTATAGAAAATTGCATCTCTGTCTGTTAAGATGGGACTTATTTTAGCTTTATTCTGGCCTGTAGGATTCTGTTTCCTAGCAGCTGTACATGGCATACTTCTGCTGGAGTGAGAAAACTGGTGAATTATCTTGACTGCTGATCTTACTCAAGTAAATGGCAATGTGTGGCAAAGAAGTTTGCAGGGTGGGAAGGCCTTTTGTGGTAAAATGCAATTAATATACTGAGTCTGTTGAAGGTAAAAAAGAGATCAAGATTGGAAAATTGTTAAAGGTACTATTTCAGAAAATGAGCCTGAAAATCTGGAAAATAAAGAGAATTTAAGAGGATGAAAAGGAAGATAATCTTTCTAGAAGAAATTAAAGTAAGTGACAACAATAATGCCTATTTATGAGGTAGTCTTTCTCTATGTATGAGACACTTTTGGTATGTCATACACAAATATTTCAGCATTCTGATTTTACAGAAGCCAGATTCTGCCAATCCTGAGTTTCTGCAAAAAGTTCTGATTACAGTCAAAACTGTTCACAATGATCCTGAAGCAACACATGGACAAGGTGTTGTGTTCTGCTGCAGGGAGTTCTTTTAAAACAGATGTTCTAGGACAGAATTAAGCCAAACGAGGCGAATATTAGATCTGAGAACCATTTATTGGTAACCAAAAGTGTGTTGCCGTACTAAAGAAGAATAGAAAAGGCAGAGACGGAGGAAGGAAAAGGAAAAAGAATAGAGGGAGGAAGAGAGAGGAGAGAGAAAAAGTGGGAGTTACCACCAGAAGGTCAGGGTGTGCAGTCTATGTCCATGCAGTGGGGAAGTGTGCTCGCTGCCTGCCGAGGAGCCTGCGCAGCTCCTGGAGAGGAGCAGCTCCGCAGGCACGGCTCCCACGGCGACACAGAGTGAGTGGGCGCTCGGGCAGGAGGTGCAGACCCCTGCACAGGGGGCTGGCAGAGATCGCAGCGGCAGGCTGGCCAAGCAGGGTGGAAAGCGGTGGCTCAGACGGGAGGCAGGCAAGGACAAAGCAGGCAGGGCATCAGACAGGACTGCAGGGAGATAGGACAAGCCAAGGCTGGAGCAGGTGAGGGAGAAGTGGTAGGGCGGGATGAGGCTTGGAGGTGGTCTCAAGTGGTCAGTCAGTGAGGTGAAGTAAGCAAGCCAAGCCAAAGGCAGGACCAAGCGTCTAGCCAAGTGTCCCTCCAAGCATCCATCTCCACAGCTTGTGACAGTTACTTGTATATCCCCTGGCTCCTCCCAAAGCCTGTTCCCTGGCCAGAGACCATTGGCCAGTCCAGCATTTGACTGCAGTCCACTGGTGGAGACTTTTTGCCAGCCAAGTCGAGAACTTTTCTAGAGGGCACAGTGTCCTTGGCGGTCCCCTCCTCCTCATGGATACTGCCTGCCAATAGGCCATGTGAGATGTGAAATGGTTGTTAGGCAAAGTGTCCCTGGAGATAGAGCTTCTCTCCATATTCTCCTAGCTGCCTCCTGCATATGGCATCTTTTCAGCCCATCCCCCACATACCTCAGATCAGACAATGTTGAGACAAAAATCAAAATTCAATTGGTTGCTCACACAAGGGTTCTAGAGGAGGAGATCACAATTCCTGTATGGACAGAAGGGGGAAAAGGTAAAATAGCAGTCATCTGATCATACCCTTTGTAAGACAAATAAATAAGCAAATTATTAAGCCTTTTGATACTATTGTACATGATTCTAGCAGGTGGGATTTTTCAAAATTCTATACTGATTTTTTCTGGGATAAAATTAATTTTTCTTGAAGCCCTCTTACAGGGCTGTCTTTCGGATTTGTCTTGAAAACAGTCTTGATACTGCAACAGTGTTGTAATTACAGCTGAACAGGGGTTACAGTGAGCTTTCCTGCTCCTCACCCCGCCAGTCAGCAGGCTGGAGCATAAATTGGGAAGGGCAGCTGACCCCAACTGTCCAAAGAGATATGCCATACATTATGGGATCATATTCAGTCATAAAAACTTGGGGAAGTGCAGGTATGTCAGGACTGTTACTGCTAGGCATCAGCTAGTTGGTAGTTAGAAATTAAAGGGCTTTTTTTTCCTCACCTTTTTTCCCCCATCGGCTTTGTTTTTCAATGTGGGGTTATTTTTGATTTGGGTTTTTTTGTTTGGGTGGTTATTTTGGCTTGAGGTTTTTCTTTTAGTTGTTGTCATGGTGCTGGTGGTGGTTTTTTTACAGACTGTCTTTATCTTAACCCAAGGGTTTTCTTGCTTTTAGTTTATAAGTTCTCTCCACCACAGTTGAACATAATTGATTGACACACAGGGGAATTTAGTGTCCATCCACTACTGAGAGAGATTGAGTTGAGGATTGAGGTGCAGCGAACAAAGATCTCAGAAAAAGAGTTGGTGAAACAATGAATAAGTAGTGAAGTTTCTTTTGAATTTACCAAAACCTGGAAGGTGGAAATTTTATGATGAAACAGCTCATTTCTATTCTGTTGTATGTCACAAAAGAGATAGTGTAATGATCCTTTTTCTTACAAGAAATCAAATTGCTTTCTTCTCTACTTAATTAGATTGAAGGCAAAGAACAATTTATGAATCAAAACTGCCCAGTGAAAAAGATTATTGTCTTACCAGGCAGACTTGACCTATAGCTATATTTTTAATGGAATAAGAGCCACAGAACTTTCTAGTCTGTGCTCAATTTAAATAACATTGCTTTCTTTTGGCCTAAGAACTAAGCAAACCATCCTTTTTCACAGGCACATCAAATCAGTTCTGAAGGTTCAGCTTCAACTATTTTGTTCCTTTGTTTAAAATTCCTTTGCCTGTAAATGTCCTTTATGAAAATCTTACAACTATGTGCAAATTATCTAGTGTTTTATATTTTATGAGAAGGACTGCTACTGTAGCTATAACACCTTTGAGTTTGAACATCCCTTCTTCCCTTGCAGTGTGGCTGTGTGCCTGCAGTGTAACAGATCAAGTGATTGTATCGTTCTTTGGGCAAAAGAATACAAGGCTTTTGCTGCTGGTCCTCACTTACCCTTGAAAAACTTCCTCCCCTGGGTTCTTGTGCTAAGTAATTAATATCCAGTATAAAACTGTCCATATTTTTTTCTTTTAATTATGAAATAGATATCAGTTATTGGACATTTGAGCACCACATGTATAGAAAGCCATGGATCCATCATGATCCCAAGAGTTTTGTTTCTAATAAATCCTTTTCTTCTCTTCCTCATAAATGAGATCTTTTGAGACAAGGTCTATGGATCATGCCAACAGATGGTCTTATTTCAGCAAGATTGATCAATTCCTTTTGAAGATCTGAGGTCATGAAAAGTTTAAGATCCTTTTTAAAAGAAATGTTACCATGAACTTGCTGACAATGTAAGATCTGGTTAGCACATCCTAGTCAACACATCTGGATAAAAAATTCCCACTGTGGCAAACTGTGCAAAAAGAAACAACTGCTCAAACACTTGCCACTCCAAGTTATGGGAACATCGACCTCATGGGAGAATCCACCCCCATGGACACCTGGAACTTGACCTGTATGAAGGTGGTACCCTCAGAAGAATGACTCCAGGACATCTCCCCAACAGAGATGCCCAGGGTGAAGAAGGGTCAGTGAGAAGTTGCTGGATCCACAGGTGCTGACTTGATATCTCTCTCTATTCCCCTCCCCACCTCCTCTTTTCTATTTCTTTCTTTCTCTCTACCTCACATTTACAGTTGAATAAAATCTGTATTACTGACTTCAGCATATGATTTCATATATATCTCTCATCTTAATTCGTGCACACATCTCCCAATAATCAGATCATAACACAAGGCTCTATCTAAAAGACATTATTCATATCTGAATGTTGTTAATTCAAAATAAAAGTGAAAAGTGCTGTACTTTAGGCATTTGTGAAATCTGGGCTGAGAATAAATTATTTAGAACATGGGTATAAAGTACTCTTGGGATCTCTGGAAGGCAAGGGTTAGGCAGTACAATATGTGCATTAGACATGGTACTTTTCAAATAAATATTATGTTAATTTAAATTTTCTGTCTCTAGTTTTATTTTAGGCTAAGGTGAAGAAGAGGGTCAAAGAAGACGGAAAAATGCTGCCAAATCTAATTTAAGAGGTCAAAGAATCTAATTATTTGGATAACTGCCTTATGGCCATGGACAGAAAGAGGGTGAATCCAACAATGAGCTAATTAGTTATCTCCACTTGTAGAATTAAGATAATGCCAAGTAGCATGGAAGAGGTGCCAGGTACATGTACAAGGTGCCAGTGTGGATCCTAAATGAATACAAGCGAGAAAAATTTATTGGAATTTCTTAGCATTCTATTGCTAGGATTTTTCTATTACTCTGAGGGCCTAGCACTCATGCCTTTTAACTGAATTCATGCATAAACCAGACCCTTTTCTACACACAGAGAATTACTTTCAGCTTTGATTTCATATCTGCTTAATTTGAACACAATTAAACTCATAATTTTTAAAATAACACTGTTCAAAGCCCTGGTAGTTTGTGTAGAATTATGATTTTTCTCCAAGAGGAAAAACTGTTGACTGCTTAAATTTGCCCTTGACATTACTCTTGAATAGGCATGGGGATAAATACATTTTTGTAGTATATGACACATCTTTCCTCATTACTAAATTTTCCAGTGAATTAACATTTTAATTAAAAAAAAATAAGGAAAATATTTACTTTTTATCTAAGTAAAAATTTATAAAACAGTATCCATAAAAAAATATTAAATTAGATTTAAAAACTCTTTAAGTAATGTAAACATCACTGCACTTGATATATCATTCTAAAGCATAGAGTATTCCATCTAAAAGAAACAAGAGAAAAGTATAAGGACAGGTCAGACTCTACCAAAAAAGAAACCTTGAACTAATAAGGAGGTAGGACAAGGACTCCTCATCACCTGAAGAGCTTTTCAAATTTATTTTTAAGACTCATGACGCTGATTTTCTTAGAGAGTATCTGGAGCATAGCCAAGAGGAAAAGGTTGCTTGTAGCAGTTAAAATATGTTTTGTAAAAACAAATAAGTAAATAAACTGATTTTCTCCAGTTCTTCATCAGAGAGGGATTTGAAAATGTGTGGTCATCAACTGATCTTTGCCCTTGGCATCTTGCCAGAGTGAACTTTGTCAGAGTGACAGTGACAGAGTGACCTGCCCAGGCAGGAGATAGAGATCATAAGAAGGACAGGCTTCAGGAGATGACCTATGAGACCCCATGAGATACCAGCCTCCAAGCAGACACAGCATGGTTCCCACCATCTTTGAGCCTAAATGCCAAACCACATGATAGTAAAGCCATCCAGGCAACTTAGTTTCCAGCTTGGCTTCAAGGACATTTTAGGAGATTGTTGAAAGCTCTGCTAACATCTCCTTATCTACAAATCCAGCCATTTTATTACTGAAAGCAGCAACATTGGGCATCAGCTTCTCTTCAAGCCACAGTGACTGTTCCCATCACCTGCTTCTCCCTTATATGCCTAGAGATATTCCCCAAGGGGATCCACTTCATTACTCTTTCAAGGATCAAACTGACTGGTTGGCCGTTTCTTGCACCACAATTTTTGTCTTTTTGAAACTGGGCATGAAGTTTAAAAAGTCTTCCTTTCTCAAATTGTTAATAATCTACCCTAATCTCTACAAACGTTCAAAGATATTTGACAGTGTCCTTACAAGAATACCACACAGATGGCTCAGGTCCCCTGCCAAAGTCCCACAGAACTGTATGGATTGAGTTTATGTAAGTAATCTTTGAACCCACACACAACTATTGCTGGTCCTTCTTTTCCTTAAACATTAAGTAAGCACAGAGACCTTGGAGATGTTCATGAAGACTGGTTTCTATTTTTTCACTAGTTGCCTATTTGCAAGAAGACAATAGCATGAGGCTTTTCAGAGATAAAAATTCCTGTTCAGTAATGTGTATAAGAAGTCTGTGTTTTTTGTAGAGACCCAGCACACTGACACAATATATATGCATTTGCGTGAGTGCTAGAACTTCACACTGACAGACATACTAATTTTCTGACAAAAATGTTAATAGGAGAATCCCATAAGCTTCACAAAACCGTAAACAGTTACTTATCATTAAGTGTTACCATCGTTATGGACGCCCATCTTTTCCACACTAAAATTTTCCTTTCTTATAATTTGACACTCTCTCGGTATTTTGTGTTATAGAAACAGTTCCAATCTTGAGAGCCATAAAAAAATACACCTGAGTGCCATATGCTGTACATTCTGAAAACAAAACATGACCAGTTTTTAAGTAAAATTTATACAGTTAAAATACATGATTTAACGAAATGGCTATGTATTGGTAAAACAACAAAAAATAATGTAGAAAATGACATGAAGAGTTACAGTGTATAAGTGACATTGTTCTACAGTATGACTGCTATGTACACATCTAATTCATATGTATGTGCCTAGTCTGAGCAATAGGAGGAGGAGGACTGTATTCTACTGCAAACTGAAATTACTGCATTGTAAACCATTTATAGACACATGCGCTGAAGGATGAAAAGCCAGTAGACCATTTAGTGAGAAATGTTACTTATAGCTGGCATGGTGATACAGTAAGAAAGCCAGAGGGCTCCCTTGTAAATCATGGTGAACTTCAGAGATGGTGCTTTGGCTCTTAGATCTATCAGTCAAACTGAGACGCACAACCATGGCAATTAGCAGCACATTTTCCAGAGCTCATCACAGAAGTCAGACTCATTCCTATGTCTTGGAGTGTCTACCTTCCTCAGCCACACGGTAGTGGAACGGCAGAGTATTCAACGTGATCAACAAATCGACAGTCAACAAGAGTCTTCTAAAGGGTATTTCAAACAAGGGTCCAATCTCATAAGGCCTTGGCAAGTCGCTTGAGTCAATTTCTGGTCCAGAGATTAGAGCAAGGCAAAGAACATCATGAAAACTGCAGGTGGAGCTATTGTGATGTTCAGGTGCAGGAAACATGACAGCAGAAGTGTAGAATTGTGTTTTTCTGTCTGTCTTGCTCTAGTGCACAGTATTTCTTGATACATCATTCCAATATAAGGAGTACTTTTATAGTGCTCCCAGAACAGAGAGCTCTGAGCCAGAATTCAAGGTAGAATCTGCTTTTCTCCAGAAAACTCGAATGCTGGTTCAATAGCTAACCTGGGAGAAAGAGAAGGAATGCACCTTTCAGCACATGATGCATTTTGCTTACAAAGAGAGCTGTGCTAGGAGGAGGGGTGGGGATGAAGGGAAGAGAAAGGAAGGAGAAGGTGAAAGGGAAGTGAAAGGGGAAGGGGATATGTTTCTTAATAGGAGAGTAAATGGGCAACTATTTGTATTTCTGCAATAAGGGTGATCCATGGTTTAATGAGATACCAGCAGGACCATCACAATGGGGAAAATATTAGCATTTTGACTGATAAGAAAGAGAGAAATATTAACAGAACAAGAACTGACAGGGAATATTAAAAGAAAAGAATGTATATGGAAGATATCCTAATGAATGAACCATGCAAAAATACTCTCAGGAAAACAATGAATCAAATAACCTTGAAACCATGAAGCTAAAATTATCATTATAAATGGTGAAGGAAAAAATATTATGAGGGAAAAGATAAAGCAAAACTTCTACTAAAACAAATCTGAAGGAAGAAAAAATAATTAAAAAAAAATAGATTGAACGTTTAATAACAAAATAAATTTTGACAAAACAAGAGAAAGGTAACAAGATATTTCCTGAAATCTACTGGAAGCTATATAAAATGTGTTAAGAAATAATGATTGCAGTGATACTAACATGATACCACCAAGACCAAAATAATTCATTTAAAATTAAAAGAAATTAATTTATTAAAGCTGAACAGAAAATTCACAAGTATATTATCAGCATGATCACCTCCTCTCTTTACACCAAGAACAACTTGTTCAGCTTCGTTTTCACAGGTATAAATGGACAAAGGGGAGAAACAGGGAGGCAGAAAGCACCATTTCAAAATCAACACCATAATTTTCCATTGTTTCACATGCAGGAGCAAGATCAGCCAGATAGTTTTGGTAGCTTTTGGCAAAAGTAGTGTTCTTTTTTGTTTTATAAGTGTCTAAAGTCAGAGTGGGTGCCTGATTTGCTGTAACAGTCAAGTCTTGTTCTTGCAATCTAGCAGTAAGTGTTGGGAAGGTGGAGTAAAACCCACGAATCCATACTGAGTGACTTTTCCCCTCCAAATCCTTTTGCTGTCCAGAAGACAAAAACATTACTGTTACAGGACAATACCAAAAGTTTCATAGAAAAAAGTTGATTTTAGTATAGATGGACTTGGTTTCAAAAGCTCTTGCAAGTTCAGGCGAAGCCCAAGTATTTTCTTAATTTGTAATAATCTTGAATACGGGAGCATTTCTACCCAGTGGACTGGATACCTTACCATTTCTGCCAGACTTATATTGACTTCAAAATTAGAAAGTTTAGTTCTTTAAGTGCTGTTTTACAAATGACCTTTTGACAGTAAGTATGGTCTGTCCTTGCTTCTCCCTTCTAACTTATTTGACCACTGCAATAATTCATGTTCTGTTCTCACACAAGAGTTTCAGCAGTGGCATGATAAGTTTATTCAATACTAAATTCAATAAGTACTGACTCTGGGGAAGTAACAGAGAGGGATGATCTGTGACTTGTTAAACCTATTTACATCATGCACAGAAACCAACTGCAGACTCAGGGAGCAACACACAGACAGCAGAAACCCTGAATTCTCTGTTTGCTTCTCATTCTTTACCTGCTGGAGTAACCCCCTTCCTTTTTTTTCTATTTTTTCCCCTTTTTTTCTTTTTTTTTTTAATATTTTGTGCAAGATGATATGCATCGTATTGGTACAGCTGAATGATTAACTGCCTCAACTGAGTGACGTGGAAATAGTGTTAAAAGAAAGGTAACAGTGAGGAAGAGGTCAGTGGAAGAAGGGAGACTGTGATCTTAACCACTAATGATACTGTCAGTTATATGGTGAATCTACAAGCTCATTTAAAACATAGCAGAAGATGTTAATTTTAGGAACAGGAGGCTGAGTAAATACAGGTAAGGACAAGTTGTGAGTATAGATAGCCAAAATGAAATCAATACCTGTGAAAGCTCTGCAGGAAATGCCATGGTAATAATAATGAGAAAAAGAAATACAGAGTACAACAAGAGGAAGAGATGGACAAGTAAAGGGAAAGGTTTTTCTCCTACTGCCTTTGAATTACAAAATGCTTTGTATTTTTCAGCTGCTCATTTGAACAGCTAAAAAGCATTTGTAAAATTACATATTCTTGTTTTACTTTTTACATTATAAATTCTGTCAGAATGCAAAGATTCTGACACAAGCAGCGACTTTAATTTTAGAATGACATTCTTTGTTTAACACAGCATACAGGCATCATCACATTACTCTTATTAAGTCCTCTTTCCTGATGTGTGCTACAGAAGCTAAATGGAAAAGAGCATTCAGCTTGGACTGACTGTAATAAATTGGGAGACCAAACCATGAAATGTACACGTTTTTGTCTTTCAGAAAGGTGGAAGATATTTTTAAAGGCTTTTTTTCCTGTTATCACTTCTAAATAGATAATTTTGGGGCTACATTACATTCTAAGAGATGTATCACACATCTATATTCACACTATTATCACAGTTATAACTGTGTAACACACAGTTATATTCATTATTTTAATAGTGAGGAATACAAACTAAGTTCTGTATGAAGGCACACAGAGAACAGCTTTTCTGTAAGAATCATAAAATCACAGAACCAGCAAGATTAGTAAAGAACTTTGAGATCATCTAACTTCCCATGCAGCACTGCCACTGTAACCCCTAAACCACTCAACCACATCACTTACTGCCAGATTCAGATGCCTCTTAAGCACCTCCAGGGATGGAGACTTCACCACCTCCCTGGGCAACCTTCTCCAATGCCTGACTACCTTGACAGAAAAAAAGCTTTTCTAATACCTAACCTGTCTTAGCTTAAGGCCATTTCCTCTTGTCCTCACTGCAAGCACAGTGAATGACCAGTCCCCACCTCACTACAACCTCCTCTCAGGTAAGTCACATAATATTCTTAGTTGGAAAAGGTCCAAATCAGCAGGTCCAACTCGGCAGGTCCAACTTTCAATTGAATGGTCCACGTGAGGATTGAACCTACAACCTCGGTGTAGCGAGAGATGAGGTTCCCCTTTGAGCCTCCTTTTCTTGAGACTAAACAACAAGAGCTCGCTCATAAGGCATGTTTTCTGGACCTTTCAGTTGTTGCCCTTCACTGGACATACTCCAGTATCTCCATGTCCTTTTCAAATTTGGAGACCCAGAACTGAACTCAGGTGTGGTCCCACCAGTGGTGACTACAAGCAGATGTTCACTTCCCTAGACCTACTGGCTAGAGGATTGACAAAGGGAAAGCTGCCACTGGCTTTTTTGGCTACCTGGGCACAATCTCAGCCAGCTGTCGACCAGCACCCTCAGGTCCTTTTCCATTGGGCAGCTTTTCAGTCACTCTGCCCTCAGCCTGTATGACTGTACGGACTTGGTGGGACCCAGGTGCAGGACCTGGTACTTGGCCTTGTTGAACAACTTGATGATGGTCTGCTTCAGGACATCTGTCTTGCCTGTCCATGTCCCTCTGCAGAACCTTCCTGCCTTCCACCCAGCTTGATCAACACTCCACCCAGCTTGGTGTCATCCAAGAATTTGCTAATGGTAGACTCAATCTCCTCATCCGGACCATCAAAAAAGATACTTAACAGGACAGGACCCAACACTGATGCCTGGGGGACAGCACTAGTGACCATCCACCAGCTGAGTGCTGCACAATTCACCTCCACTCTCCATCCCCAGCCATGTAGACAATTCTTAACCCAGCAAAGAGTGCACCTGTCCTGGGACACGGTGTCAAAGGCTTTCCCGGAGTCCAGGTAGACAACATCCACAACCTTCCCCTCATCCACCAGGCAAGTCATCTGGTCATAACAGGAGGTCAGGTTGGTCAGGTAGGACCTCACTTTCCTATACCCATAGAAAAGAAAAGAAAAAAATAACAGCTGAGATGATTAATAAATATTTATATCAGGTAGAAAAGGCTGGAACACCCAGCAAAGTTCTACCATGATAGCAAATTGTTCATATGTCGCCAGGGTACGTTTGCTTGTAAGCAAAACACTATAAAGGCCTCAGGATATCTAGTAAGCACTCAAGCCTCTGTCGTTGGTATTTGGTACTTGCATTGCTCCCATCTTACCTGGCTTGAAGATACCTGTCTGATGTCATAATGAATTTGTGTATTCTCTGGTCTCTTGGGTCAAATGCCCTGCCTGAAAAATCACAGGCCAGCTTTTGAAGAGTGAAGAGTTCAAGTGAACATTGCACTCCATCCACTTCATATACAACTTGACTGTGTCAGCTGTGCATAATGTGATTGCCAGATGGAGTGCACTCAGGCATATGCATTAAAAGCCAGCATGAGAGACAGATTACTGTGACCTTAAACCGTTTACAGAAACACTGAGGCTGATGACCAGATCTTGCCTCCAGCCATCTCTCATCTGGCATCTCAGTGAATAGCAGAGAACAAGGATCTGAGGTGGAATAATCATGAAGAATATCACCTGTGCCTTGTGAGCTAAGATAAAAACCCCAGCATGATCACAAGTGCAACATCTATGTCCCACTGGTAATTCCATCCTACTTGACTCAGTAAACCAAACGCTTCATCAAAAGATCTTCGTGACAAACCACTAATTGAAAGAGATTTTACAAACCATGGATTCTACTGGATTCTACTGGGAATATTGGAGCCAATGTTTTCTTTCTTTAAACCAGAAAATTTCTGGTGGAGGTTCATCAAAGCTGCTTCTGCTTCTCAGAGATGTCCCTTACTCGGCAGTTCCATCATGGTTTAACCCCAGCTAGCAACTAAGCTCCACAAAGACACTTTCTCACTCTGCCCAGCATAATGGGTGAGAGAATCACAAGGGTGAAATACCATGGGTTCAGATACAGACAGTTTAATACGAAAAGTGAAAGTTTTGCATACAAGCAAAGAAAAAGAAGGATTTAATCCCCCGATTCCTCTGGGCATCCTTAGGAAAGCAATATTCCATCATGCCTAGTGTTAACTTGGGCAGAAAAGCACCATCACTCTGAACATCCTCCCCTTCCTTCTTCTTTCCCCAGCCTTACATTGTTGAGAAGCTGGTGAGGGTCTGCAGCTGGGGCGGGTGACTCCAGCTGACACAAATATCCACACCATATGAGGGCACCGTGTTGTCATGCTCAGTATACAGAGCTGGGGAAGACAGAGAGAAGAGGGAACAAGTGATGGTGTTTGTCTTCCTAAGTAAATATTAAATGCAATGGACCCTGGATTTCCTTGAGATGGCTGAACACCTGCCTGCCCATGGGAAGCAGTGACTGAATTCTTGTTTTGCGTTCCTTGTGATTGCAGGGCTTTTTTTTTCCCTATTAAACTGTCTTTATTTCAGCCCATGGGTTTTCTTCTCCATGATCCCACTGGAGTAAGCAACAGGCTGTGCGGTTAAAACACATCACTCTTCTGTTTCTATTTAGTTTTCTTGTTGTTCATATTCTCTCAGTGTTTGTTCAAATGGTTCTCCTGTAGGACCTGTCATCTGTTCTGTACAGTCTGTACATCGGTCCCCTAAGTGGCATGTTAATTTTATTAAAGTAGAAGGATTTTTCTTTGTGGGCAATTATAGCAGGGATGTAAATGGACTGGTTTTGTAAAGAGATGAATATTCACTAAGAATTAATCACTGGCTCTTAAAAAAAAACAACAAACCAACAAACAACAAATTGTTAACTTCTCAGCTAGAGAGTGCATTTCTTTTTCTGCAGGCCTCTGCACTCTTGAATTCTGTAGGACTTAAAGGGCCAGGCATCCTAGAAGGGCCAAAAACCTTATTTGAAGGGTAAAATTATTTCTGACTGTAATAAAGAATGGGGTTTGCTCTCCTCCAAAACCTTCTTCTTCTTTTCTCTTCTCCCTTCTCCCATCCTTCCATTAATTTTGCTACCGGTCAGCACTTTTATGTTCTTTTTCCTGCTCTATAGGGAGATGAAACATAAACACTTGTTTTCCCATGGACAAATAGAGATGCACTAAATATAAAGAGCTTGTAAGTTGCATGTGCATTATATAAACTGAGTTCATGAATAATTAGATTTTCTTTTTTAATTGAGGAGAGGCGGGAAAGAGAGAGAGAAGTCTTGAAACACTGTGGCACAAATGGACAAATATCTGACTTCTTTCATGAGAAGATGACATGGAGTGCTCAGCCATTATCGTTTTAGAAATAGGACTGTTGCTAAGCAACAAGTCTCACATAATCTTGCTCAGCTTTTGTATCTGACGAAAATTGAGGCAAGAAAGTTTGGAAAGCTAATGAGGAAAAAATAGTTTCAGTGCAGAACAATCAATAGTGCACCTGACCAGAAAATAAACTATTAATGGGGGCAGAGAAATCAAAGCTACTTATAGATATTCAAAAGCAAATTTATTATTATCAGGTATGTTTAATTGGTTGCATTCTAGTTTTCCTTTATCTTTGTGTCCTTTAGAAAATGGTGAGAATGGCTTCCTTGGATGTGACTGCAATAACATGCACAAACCTTACTGCTCAGTCAGGTTTAACAGTAGAGCAAATAATGAAGTGTTTCTTTTACTTTATGACATTTAAGGATTCAGTAAGCTGTACGTAGCCTACAAAAGCATTGAGAAAATGAGTGGCATGAATTTTAAATTTTACATGGATGCCTAAGAAAAAGCTTAATGCAGGGAGCAGTTCACAACCACCTTTTTAATTCTATACTAGATAGTAACTCAAATGCATACTAGTGGTATCAGAAGACACTGTGCTGCCAAAAAACATGAAGTCACCAGTGTTATTTTCATCTTCTTGCATTCAGCTATACTAGTATTGAACCTGATAATTTATCAACATATTATTCTTACTCAGGTGTAATCATCTGAATAATCCAGCCTAAAGCATGCAATGCAAAAGCATTGCTTTTTATTGGTAACCTGCAAAAGATCACAGATCAGATGCAGTACCTAAAACTATCAAATTGTAATTAAATATTGTTGGTTTTTATTGTTATTATGCTAAGAGTACTGTTGTAGATGCAAGAGAGCTGATTATGTTCTTTCCATTGACTTATATCCATTCACTCTATTACTAAAACCAAGTAAATCTAATATCAGCATGATCGATGCAATGTGGCAGTCTGACAAGAAAGTGTTTTTATCTTAAAAGACCAAACATAGTTCATAAGGTAAAGAAAGGAAAACATTGGAAGCTGCATTTTAATGATTTAGGGAGTGACTTGTGCATCAAGACCTCTATCATGCTTTAGCAGACAAAGTGGTTAAAGGAAAAAATCAGAAAAATAAACAAAGGTGGTCCTTAATCTTAATAATGACTTTATGCATATTAAAGAAAAAAACAAAATAAAAAATAAAAATAAAAATAAAAATAAAAATAAAAATAAAAATAAAAATAAAAATAAAAATAAAAATAAAAATAAAAATAAAAATAAAAATAATCCTGGGCACAGAATAATTTAGTTATAATGTTTCTAATTTCTTCCTCTGTGGAAGCCTTCAGTAGAGCCTGCACTATTTTAATGCACTGGCTTTTGGAAAAATTCAAGAACCTTATTCCCAGAATCAATAGTGGCTCAGAATTAGCAGCATAATTTTTAAGTCTTTAAGGCTGAGGGACATGATCCACCCTATTTTCTCAGAAGGAATATTTAAAGGGTAAACCTTGAGACAGAAATAAACATCAAGAATATTGAATGGAAATGAATCTTGTCATTTTTCTGTTTGCCAAGTTTATAATAATTCTCCCTGTTCAGAAAAGTAAATCAAAGGCAGTTTACTAACAGTAAGCCATCAGTATACTATAAACAATTCAGTATCAAATAAAAGTGATGATAATGAAAACATTATTCTCATTTCCTATCACCAATGTTGCAAAATTCATCTCTGTGTCACTGAAGTGGAAGGCTGCTTTTTCTAGATGTTCCTCTTGGCTTCTGTTTGCTCGGTCTGATTGCTGTTGTTAGTGGCTTGCTGGCAGAGATGAACAGGAAAGAGCTGTACTGTAGGTTGAGTGATAGGATCAAAGCATACTGCTGCTTGTTCGTTGCTGAACATTTTATTTTCTTTTCTTCTGGAAAGTGAAACACATATTTTTTGTCATGGCTTGCCCAATTTAAAGTATCTATGACTGTCATCCTTTCATTTTCTCATTGCCTTCATGAGATTGCTTGGCTTGTTTTAGCTAAGAAAGGGTGCTATGCTTCCATCTTTATAAGCATTTTTCCACAACTTGAAGGTTTTCTGCTTCTGACATTGTGACAAGATATTCCAGAATACATTTACTAGGATTTGAAATCTCAAGTGTATCTTTTTTTTTTTTCTTGTAGTGTTTGCAAAGCTCTTCTGATCTCATAAGTACTTTGTGGTATAATTCTTAAATAGAATCTTTACCCTTGGTTAATCTTAAAAGAAAGATTAATCTCCTTTTAAAGACCTTTGTACAGAAGGTTATTATCTACTTTTGATAGAGGAATAGTTAAACTGCTGCTAGATAGAGAAATAATTTTCTTATTCAATTCTACATTTTTATCATTAAACTGCTTATTTAAGGAAGGAGCTATTTAGTTCACCCTGTTACATTTGTGTGTCTCATAATGACAAAAAAAAATCATGAGATGCACAAATTATTTTGCTAGATTTTTTGAGGTAGGTTGATCCTTGTTTGTGCAGAGCTCCACCTGCACTTTGCAAATGCAGTTTCCTCAACCAGTAAGTATTGACAGACTATGCAAGAAAATACGCCATCAGAGTATGTAGAAAATACTCTTGTCAGAGCAAGAACATAGGATTCCAAATTATGCTTATGTTGAACTATTCATTCTGAAATGCAAACTATTAATTGCAACAATTAGCAGTGTTTTAAGGGACACGTGAGGAGTCTCAAACCCTATTATTTTGGTTAGAAAATGGTTCATAGTGTGTGTATACCACTGACAGCAAGACTCATTTCCCCACAAAAAACACAGAAGAGGGCACTGTCATATGGCAATATGGTAACACAAATCTGGAAAAAAATATGTGCAGTAAATAACTACTAAATCCACGTCACCATGCCTTTATCATAGCTGTATCAAACCTCATAAAATAAAAGCTATCCCAAATGTGCCTCTTGTCTTACACAGGTTTCACTCCAGGTTTAATGACTAGCTTTTTCTTTTAAGCATAAGCTTTAGAATTATTCCATTTTTGTCTTTTTATTTAATTGACTTAGCATGATTACTGCAGCAGTATTTTTTGGTATTTCCTGTATAGTTAATTGCCTTTAAGTGCCTGTTGAAGAATTTTTCTTGTGGTCATTGTACCTTGGAAATATATGGAAAATTATAGTTATTGACTAATGTTAGCTGGAAATTATTTCTTTGCGTGTTTCTGAGGTTAGCCAATTCAGAAGCCTTTACAGTCTGATTTTTCTACCCATGTTTTTTCCATCTCAAATCGTATGGCAAGAGGATTGAAATAAGTGAGACAGCTGGAAGAGAAGGAGATTGTGTCAGAGAAGAAACACCCACTGTGGAATTCCTAGTGAGTCTAGAAGTGAAAGACAGCTGGGAAAAAGAAGCATTGCGTCAAAGAAACACTTATTTGTGGAATTCCTAGTGGATCCAGATGCAGTGCCTTGAGGAGAGCATCAAACCATTTGAAGAGAGATATTCTGTAGAATTGAAAATATAATTTGGCTATTGAAACCTTCACTTCCCAGTATGATCCAGTCTCCTGTGCATAAAAAGGAAATTAAAACAGTAAAAAAAAAAAAAAAAGCAAAACCAAAAAAACCCCAACCCCCCCAACAAACAAACGACAAACCCTGCCACTCGCTGGTTATGTGACCTACTGGACAGCTATAGGGGAACTGAATTGTTTTCAATCTTCAGGTCAGTTGAGTTTGCCTACTTACTCTGTATATGCAGTGCATTCACCTGAAACAATTCATCTGATTCCAATTATAATTTCTAGCGTCTCTGCAGGGTGAGTATTTTCTTGAACCAGTTATTGCTATAAAGTTCTAGGCCAGAGAAGTTCTCCACGGGTCACTTTGGAGATGCCCCACTATACCAGTTTTCAGATTATAATACACATCTCATTGTTTCTTGGGTTGACCCTTATGTTATATATGGTTAGAAACTTTTTTTATGATTATGCACTTCTGTCTTAAAAAAAAATAAAAATCATTCTATAAGCATATTTCAGTCTATTTCTCTAATTATAGTGCACCAAATCCTGCTCTTTATCAGCTGACCCCCTCAAACCCTGAATCACTGTAGATACTGTTTTCTAACAAACAAGTAGGTGCTTAGCAATTCCTTTTCAACTCTCCAATATTAATTACTATGCAAGTACTTTCCCCTGACCTGCAGTTTGCCATAGCAATAGATGCATCCACACTCCAACCTTTTGCTTGAAAGCAAGAAAATTTAAGCAGATGCTAGCTCTCCTTTGGACCAAGTGACAATGGTCATATGGTGAAAGTACAACAAAAGCTTTCCTTCACTTTCAGTGTCATTTCTAATGCTAGAATGTGAAAAACAAAATGCTGTCCAATATGGAGTTTCTTTAATGAAATTTTATGATGGGGCAGATAGCTATAGTATTTTTAAAAATAGTTGTAATTCTTTTTACCATAATTTGTGGTCTGAAGAATCCAATGCAAAAGAATTTTAACCTATTCTCTTTGCATAGCAGTGGAAATTGGTACTGCCATCCATTGGCTAAGGTTGCAGGAAAAGCCACCCAGGAGCCATCATCAGAAGGTCCCTGTCTTTCTAACTTCAGGGTGGTGCCATGGTAATCTCACCTATAGGCAACAGCCACAGTAACCCGACACAGCAGCTTTTATTTCACAGGCAAGCAGCCAGATCTCTGCCTAGTGTCCCTGCTGGCCACAGGCCATTCTCAGCAGGAGCCACCACCAGCCCTCTCCTATTCCTGTGCAACAGCTTTACAGGTTTTGTAGCACACCATTGTGCACTGGATGTCTGACTCCTAAAAATGAGAAACGAATAGCACTAATTAGAGCTCAACACACTGCAGACAGGTGCCAATATGCTTCAGTTTTGCCCTGACATATTCCTCATATTCTGCTACCCTGCTATTGATAACTCACTTCCTCCTGACAGTCATGTTAAGTAATTATGTCTTTTATTGTTATTGCTGTTTCTTTTTGGTTTTTTTTGTTTTGCATATAACAGTGCAAATGCTAGCTAAATGGGGAAGCCACAGAACACAATTTTTTACTTATTACGCATTTTTAAACCAGGTCTCCAGAGGCAGAAGGTTATTGCTGATTCATGTCTTCCTGAGATAGGTGATGATACATCTTCTTCCCTTCAGTTTTAAATCCCCATCTCTACTTTTCTACATTCAGCTACAGTGGTGTAAATTTTCAGAAACATCTCTCCTCATTTGTTTGCTGGGTTTTTTCCTGGATTTAAAATTACTTCATGTAATTACTAAGAAACTTTCTATTGACTTTCTATTGCATTTTCAGTAATTTAATGCAAAATAGAAGCTAATTTTACTGTTGATTAACACAATTTGGTAGGGATATGCTAATCATTTATCTTTGGGGTCAGAGATAGGACAGGAAGAAATGGCTTAAAGCAATTACTAAGTCCTTCCCTAAGAGGATGGTATAGCAGTGGAACAAGCTCCCCCAAAGAAATTGTTATTGCTGCAATTCTGTGGATATTCAAGGTGCAAATAAACAATGCTCTTAGATATATGATTTAATTTTAGATTGCCCAGCATGAAGTCAGGGATTCAATTCAATGATCTTCATGAGTACCTTCCAACATCCATAAGGATGTTGTACGATTATGAATCTACATCAACATGCAGATGATGGCAGTTCAGTAGAGAGACTACAGGAATTGCACCCTTGCTTCCCTGGGACGGGGACTGACTTAAGGGATAGGAGTCCACAGCAAAAGGTTTCCAGCTGTTGGAGCAGGTGCATCTCCTCTGTGACTATTCCACCTTCCCAGGGGCCCTTGCATAATTGCTATGAGGATCTGCATGTGTAGCTGAAAAATAATGAGGACGATGGTTCATCTAGCTTGGAAGTGCTGCTAAGGCTGTCAGCTTATGCCCTGTTATCAAAACCACAAGGAGATTATTTAACAATCTGCTACACCACTTAGACAGGCCCAGGTCTACAGAGCTGTGTGGGATTCACCCAAGGGTACTGAGGGACCAGTCAGAAGAGCTCCTTGAGCCACTTTCCAGCATTTATCAGCCGTCCTGGATAGTTGGGGAGGGCCCAGATAACTGTAGGCTGGCCAATGTGACACCCACCCACAAAAAGTGTTGGAAGGAGTATCCAGGAAACAACAGGCCAGTCAGCCTAACCTACGTGCTGGCAAAGATTCTGGAACAGACCATCCTGAGTGTGATCACACAGCACATGCTGGACAGCCAGGGGATCGGGCCCTGCCAACACAGGTTTAGAAAAGGCAGGTCCTGCCTGTCCAATCTGATCTCTTTTTATGACAAGGTGACCCACTTAATGGATGTGGGAAAGGCTGTGCATGTTGTTTTTAGTAAGGCCTTTGGTACCAGTTCCCACAGCACTGTGCTGGAGAAACTGGTTTCTCACAGCTTGGAAGGGTATTCTCTCGACTGGGAAGAAGACTGGCTGGATGGCCAGGCCCCACTGGTGGCTGGTCACGAGTAATGTTCCCCAGTCCTGTCTGATGTCTTTATCAGTGCTCTGGACAAGGTGATCGGTCAGTTTGCAGATGACACCAATTTAGGTGGGACTGTTGATCTGTTGGGGGTTAGGAAAGTTCTTTAAAGGGATCTAGACAAGCTGCATTGATGGATAGAGGCGAGTTCCGTGAGGTTCAACAAGATGAAGTGAGTTTCTTGCCAGCTGGGTCACAACAGCCCCCCACAACATTGCAGGCTGAGGGAAGAGTGACTGGAAAGCTGCCCCTTAGGAAATTACCTGAAAGTGTTGGCTGACAGTAGCTGAACATGAGCTGGCAGGGTGCCCAGGTGGAAAAGAAGACCCAGGTCATCCTGCCTGTATCAGCAGCAACGTGGCCAGTAGGACCAGGGAGTGATTGTCCCTCTGTACTTGGCACTGGTGAGGCAGAACTTCCTTCAGTGTTGAGTTTTGTGTAACTTACTACAAAAAACACATTGAGGTGCCAGTGAATGTCCAGAGAGGAGCAACAAGGCAGGTAAAGGGTCTGGAGACTAAGGCCTATGAGGATTGGCTGAGGGAACTGGAGTTGTTTAGCCTGGAGTAAAAGGAGTCTTAGGGGAGACCTCTTGTCTCTACAACTCCCTGAAAGAAGGTTAGTGAAGGACTTGTCAGTCAAAAAAAAAAAAAAAAAGTAAATTTTCAAAACCTAGGGAAGCACAAGGTCAGCACCAAATAGCTCATTAACAGTTTGCAGCTGTTTACTTCACATATGTAATTTTATGGGGAACAAATTAACACCTACCGGTCAAGTTTCCTTTTAAATATGTAAATTCAGTGTTTAAACAGTCACCATTTTGCAAGCACGAAAAGTCCCACTAATGTCAAGTGCAATACACGGTACTAGTAGTTTAACCAAAATTTTTGTGTAGCAGAAGATTACATTTAGAAGGACAAAGTAGACTAGGTTTCTGGGCTGGTTTTAGGTTGGTTTTTTTTTTTTTTTTTCCCTGTAAACAATTGCTATAGATATATAAATTAAATTAATGCACAGAACTTTCAAAAATGTCAATGGTACCTTCAGGGGAATATATATAATAAAGCTGGCTAAATTACATGTAAACATGGGACTCATTGAAGTCAATAGCAAAATCCCTGTCAAGTATAAAAGGACCAGCATTTTGCCTTAGGGGCATCTTCTGAGCAAGAAGAGATACTAACTGCATTTGTTAACATTATTTCTTCTTCAGCACTGCACACTCTTTGCATGGAGAATGAGTCTCAGGAGGTAACGTGAAGTATTTCTGGAGCTGGGTTAGATTATTCAGCTAAATATTCAGCTTATTTTCAGTCATATAATACAATAATGGAGGTTCAACCTGCTTTGCTTAAGAAGTTACAGGTATGTAAATAAGCAAACATCCAGCTGCCATAAGCCTGTGGTTTGGTTTGGTCTCTGCTATTCTCTTTTGCCTTAAAGGCTCACTTAAAAGAAGCTGCATCAGCTTTTTCCACTAATCATGCAAAAGCCTCATTGAGAGAACTAGAGACCACTTTGGGCAAATGTGAAGGGAAAAGCTGCTTTCTAACAAAAGAAAGCTTTTGTTGTTATAGCCTGAATCTGAATACTTTACGAGTGGAGAAATTATAGTGTATTGAATTTGCATTGCAAGATTTTGGCAATAGGGAGGCTACAGGGGTGGTTTCTGTAAGAAGCTGCTAGAAGCTTCCTCCATGTCCAAAAGACTCAATGACATAGGGTCCAAGCCAGACTTGCAGCTAGCCAAGAGTGAGTCCATCAGACATGGTGGTAGCACCTCGGGGACAACAAGTTTGAGGGGAGCAATTACAGTCAAATGCCTATTTCAGCCAGGAAAAAGAGGAGTGAGTCCTGCAGACACAAAGACCAGCAGAGAAAGAGGAGGAAGAGTTGCTTCAGAAATTCAGAAACAGAGATTCCCCTGCAACCTGTGGTGCAGATCATGGTGAGACAGGCTGTGGTCTGCAGCCTGTGGAGGTCTATGGTGGAGTCAAGACCCACCTGCAGCCTATGTATGTCCCCATGCTGCAGCAGGTGGGTGAACAGGAGACTGTGACTATGTGGGAATCACATGCTGGAGGAGGCTCCTGGAAGGACCTGTGGCACTGTGGAGAGAGGCGTTTGTGCTGGAGCAGGTTTGCTAGCAGGACCTGTGAGCCCATGTGATACCCATGATGGAGAAGTCCATGAAGATTTGCATCCTGTGGGAAGGACCCCATACTGGAAGGGAAGTAAGTGTGTGAGGAGTCCCTGCCTGGTGGAGGAAGGAGTGGTAGAGACAATGTGTGATGAACTCATGCAGCCCCCATTTCTCATCTCCATGCACTACTGCAAGGAAGGAGGAAAAGAAAATTGTGAAGTTGAGTCTGAGAAGAATGGAGCTGTGGGGAGTAGGGGACTTTTAAGATTTGGGTTTATTTCTCTTTATTCTGTTCTGATTTGATTGATATAAAACTAAAGTAATTTCTCCCGAGTCAAGTCTTTTTTTGCCCATGGTAGTAATTGGTGAGTGATCTTGCCCTGTTCTTATCTTAACCTATTTTTCCTTATCTTTTCTCTCCCCTGTACAGTTAAGGAGCCATGAGAAACTGCAAAGATGGTTCAAGATATTTTGGGCTGCACATATGTGGGGAAAAAGGCACGTCAGGCCATCTGGTGCATCCCCCATTCCTAGAGCCAGTAGCCTCACAGCAGCTGCCAATCTCTGGCACACCAGAGGCAATTCTCCACACCCCACCCCTGGAACCCCAGTCCAGATCCTGAGTGGCCAAATGACCAGAAATCCTACCTGAAGGAAGGGCCCAGGACAGTCAAGGGTTATTTAAGGCCAAACACAAGGCAATTAGATGTCTTCAACCTATCTCCTCTTGGAATTTCTATCTGAACACTGCTGGAATCCAGGAGCTGGTAGCTCTACATGCACTTTTCCATATCTTTTCTGTCTATCTTTCCTTCTCTTTCTTCTTCTTCTAATTCCCTCTAGGAATTTTTAACTTAAATTTGAATGGCCTTATAGTTTGCTAAGTTAAATGGGCCAAGTTAATGCCTTGAGAAGTGTTTTCCGTTGATTGAATGTGGCACTAAGCTTTTGACAGAATTCTCTGATTTTCTAAAGTTGCCAATAAATTTCTTTTTGCCGTTTTGACCTCTTTAGAATATCTTGTTGTTATTTCTCCTGTGCATCTAACTCAGGGTTTACATGAACACCCATAAGCACTTTTAAAACTCTCGTTGAACGAGCTGTTTGGGCCCTACAGGAGGAAAGATGATAGAGTGGCTTTGGTGGGCACCTGGCATCCCGTCAAGGTCAATCCACCACAGATGTGTTCTCTTCTGCAAAGATGTATGCAGAGTTAAATGTTGATTGATACCCAGAAATTCCTAATTTAGTTTACTTCTGATGTGACTTTAAACAATACGTATGCTTGCATGTGTAGCCTGTACCAAATATATTTTTTAAATGTATTCTGAATAAACTGATAAAAGTTCCTTCTCTTAATAGTCAGAGGAATGAAATTTAGTGTTCTGAATCAAATTTATGGAGAGGATCTCCAGCTGAGATTAATAGGTATAGTATCAGCTGTATAAGACAAAGATATGTTAACTATCATGGGCTAACTATCCTTACGCACATTTTTATCTAAAGGTTTATGAGTTCATTTAGACTTATATGATTTCATAGACATCTATGATTTCACACTTTTTTCTCTTTTCTCTTTCTCTTGTATTGTAAATCCTGTCTTTCATTTGGAGGACATGAGTAGTAAGACCAATTTTTAAATATGAAAAATTAAAAACTAGAGAAGCTGACACTGAAGTGTTCCTCTGCCCCCACTCTTGGCAAAGAGCGAAGCCCATTGGTAGATGCTATCTAGTACTAACATAAATCTGCATGCGAACATACTTGAGACTTATAACTGGCCGTATTACTCACATATTTTTCCTTACAAGGTATTTTTCTAAAAAATAACCCTACTCTATTTTTTTTTCATATTTCCATATTATTCCACTTCATTTGGACTAGTATAGGATTATGATTTTTCACTCATCATGTGAGAGAATTCTGGAAACAGAGATAATAGTTGAATTGAGTTGGAAAGCAATTCAGACACCCATGAATAACATGCCTAAACTCATTTAGAAAACCCTGAAAACACACTGACTTTTTTCCTGCTAAAAAACAAGAATGAAGCTTTCAGTGCTGGTTCATTTTATGCAGTTGTTTAACCTGGAAATGCAAGCAGCTACAAAATAAGTAATTTTACTTTTTTAGCCAAAACAAAATAACATATCTTGGATCATTTTCTTTTTGTTCTTGGAAATTATTCTGTCATTCCTCTCTTCCTAGCCTAAATACTTCAGAAAGCTTTTGAATAACTTGCAAAGAAGTTTTTATAGTTCTCTAGCTCTTTAAGTATTTGTTGGCCTCACCAAATATTGAAGCATAGGGTGCTGTCATGCTGAACGTTACCTGTAGGTAAGGTTCTCAGACAAGTGCAGAAAGTAGGCCACAGTGACAATGTGGATTATTATTATTAGATTTATTGCTAATACAGTATCTAAATATTGTCAATTCAGTATCTAACTATTATGTCTATTGTTACAATGTGTTATAGTACCATCAGGTCATGGTGTCTCCTGCTGAGTCACAAACTTCAGTGAGACCTCCTTGTTCTCTAAACTTCTGAGAAGTCTAGCTGTGCCTGGGTTCACTTAGTCTAAGATTTCATCAACAGTCTGTGTCTAAAAGATTATAATATAAGCAGGTTCATCTGGAAGCAAACAAGTTTACATTATTTGGCCTTTTAGACTTCATAATTACAAAGGGGGAAAAAAACCACCCATGGAGTTACTTTAGCATTTTTTCTCCATATTTGACTGGATTGTAACACTTTTTACTCACCTAGGAAAAAGTGACCAAAGTTCTGTATTTGGACTGGACGTACACTGCAGGTGTCCTCATCAGGGTAGAGATTTACTCAGAAACTATCTGCATCCTCTGAGAGATGGGTTTTCAAGGTTGACTCAGTCTCCACCAGCATTTGACACCCTTTGCAGGTTTATGTGTACCAAAGTCAATTGAAATCTCCTCAGCTTGTCTATCTCTGGAATGCAGTAATTGTCTAAGCCTCTGGACATTTCCTCCTGCAATACCAGCCTGGTGTTCCTGTCCTAGCATAAACCACATTGCCCATCAGAGACTGCGGGAGTGGGGAGAGGGACCAGACACAAACACAAAGACCCAACTGTCTTCCATCATCCTCACAAGTGCATACAGAGCGAGTGTGGCAAGTCAGGTGAAGTGCAATGCCAAAATGATACAGAGGAAGTAATATTCAGTAATGGTGAAAACTCTGTTAAAGAGGAAAGCTCACAAGGAAGAAGGTGTTTGTAAAACACCTAGCTCTATGAAGATTGCTGGATAGAGGTTTACAACAATTTAAAGAAAAAATTAGCAGTTCTTGTATGGGTCTTTTTTACGACATTTATCTGACACTTAATATGATAAAATCTGTTCAACACAAGCTTTCAGTTTTGAAATTAGACCTACAACTTTCTGATGGCAAATTTCTTTCCATGTGTGTGATGCTATGGCAGTCTTTTATGAATCTTCTCATACAGAGCTGATTGTTTTTTCTACCAATACCTCAGTTCTGGTGAAACAACCAATAACAATTGCTTAATATTTTTAGTAGAAAACATCCCTGCTGCTAGTGATATTAGAGCATAATTATATGTTTTTTATTAAGCTAGACAAGAGATTTTGACAGATTTCAAATGTTCAACATAACCGAAGCTGCTTCACAGTCAGTCCAAGACTATTCTTGTTGATTAGAAAGATATGAGAAATCTTATAGCAGCTTTTCCATAGATAAGTACTTGAAACATTTTGTACCCACATCCAAAGTGCCTGAGGTCCCTTCAAACTAATATAACTTTTTGCCAGCAAGACAAGATTGTCAGGTAAGGTATGGAAGTGTTTATACTGAAAACAATAAAAAAACTGCTGAGATTTTTAAAAATACGATATCTGAAGTTTCAGCTAGCTTTTCAAATTAAAAAAAAAAAAAAGTGAAATTTTAAGGTTTTTTCCAAATTTAACTTCTAATTCATGAAAGAGACGTAGTATTATCTTTCCTAGTGAGCAAATGAATTTATATCTACTCCTCACTGAGCTGCTGCACTTTCCTCTGAAAGATCTGCTATTTATTAATATTGGAAAAAGGACAAATTAAAAGGTCAGTTATAATAATCCCTGCATTTCCTCATGTGTATTGAATGACAGAGCACAGTTAAGCTTGAATATGTGTGAGAATGTGGTTGATAGTTCACTCTTATCCTGTGTACAATTCTCACATCCTTTGTACTCCTTTTGTAGGCTGCTTAGAGGTAGGCAAACTGGACCACATCCATAAACGTTCACACAAAGATGTGTCTACTCTAATAGCTAAAGAAAGAAATAAAATGAGGTTAAAAAGTACTTTCCCCTGTGTAAATCAAAGTATCTTCCCATGATAGTTTCACAGCTATGTGTTTAGAAATTAACCACCTATTAGGTAACCATATAAGTGCAGACCATAATGCAGTGAGAGAATGTCCAAGACTACTAGAGAAAAAGATTTGTCTTTTGTCTTTTATTCTGTGCTATACACTAAAGACTTCTATCTTCTTTGTTTTAAGATCTGGGGTCTGAACACACATGAAGCTATGTGTTAACTTATTTAATTCCAGGACTAGTGCTTTTCAGAAGAAAATCTTTGTCTTTATGCTGTAAAATACATCAGGAAGCACAGGAACAATACAGCTAACTAAAGGATGCATTTGACTAAACTTTTATGAAAGCATTTCTTTCAAAAAAATCCAAAGTGTCTTCTTCTGAATATATTTTCATGACAAAATTAAATGTGATGGGGTACAGAGTTTAGTGTGTTGACAGATACCTAGAAATATATTTTTCACTGTCTTCCCCCTTTTCAGTTGAAAGCTAAACTCTCAATTACTCTGGGCACTAATGGATGTATGAGTGCTAACTACAACCAGAACCAGCTAAACTAACCTTTGACTGCCAATTTTTTTCATTTTTTACAATCAGTCTCTCTCCATCATTATGTCCAAGTATAAGACCCCAATGCAGAGCATAAGGCAGTCAACAATCAGTGGAGTTTAATATTCTTCAACAAAGAGGTAGAATACAACTGGTTAGTTTTCTGGTGGGAGATTTCATTCTTTAACACAGAGCAAACAGATTCATGCATTTTAGTATGGAGGATCCTATTAATCAAAGCTGACCTGCAGACCAATACAGTCAATTACATTTATATGACTCTCATGCTCCAACCCTTCCTTCTCTGCTATTTTCTTGCCATTTGCCATGGGGAGAAAAGCTAAACTGGAGCCTTCCTTTTAATGCCTTATTTTGAAAACTATAAGGTACTTCAGCCCACAAACTCCATGTATTAGTTCTATTGCCAGGAAGATCTACACTTGAAGCTGACCCTATGTCAGGGTTTTGGGACTGGCCCAATGCCAGTGCCCCCATGAAAATGTATTTTCTTTAACTAACTGCTGTGAGATGTGACCAGGAACAGAGCAGAGCAGGCTTAAACTTAGAAAAAGAGAGAAAAAACAATAATTTTATTAAACTACAAACTAAAATCAAAAACACACAGGAAAACAGAGTGAACACCTTTTAAACCATTCCTCCTCCTCCCACCCAAATTCACCAAAGCACAGTGAGACAAACAATCTTGGAGTCCTGATCAAGTTACCAACACTCAAGTAATCAATTCTCAGTCCATCAGGGGAGAGAGGAGTCTCTCTTGTACCACAGTCCTCCCCACGAAACAGGGTTGAAACTCCCCATGTTTCTTTGTCACACGTGGCACCGCCCGGAGAAACTCTGCCATGGTGACATGCTCCTTCCATGTACAGTGCTCTCACCACCGTCCATGGACCGAAACTGCTCAGGGCTCTTCAAGGATGCTTTGCCAAGTGCCGAAAAAAAAACAACCATGCCTCATTTTTGGGACAACAGTCCCCCCCATTTTCTCATCCCCTGGGGCCGAGGGTTTTCTCAAGAACAGAGCTCTTCTCCCTGAAGATGGAAGGCACCACCACGCCCTCTTCATCTTCCTCTGTTCACTCCTTTATATAATACCATTACAGCAGGTCAGTCTCTTGGCTCAGGCTATAGCATCCACCCAAATGCAGTCTCATGTATTACAGGTAGCTTGGTTCAGTCTATGGCTATACAAGAAAAGTCCAGCTGAAAAAGCCACTCCATCATCTCCTCCCACTTCAGCTTTTCCACATCTTCTTAACATCTCAGGTCCCAGACTGTCTCTCTTCTCTCTCCAACCACCAGCCAGGAGGACTAATGTTTCACAAAGTTTCCTTCACCCAGGAAAGGGTTAAAAGTCCGAGCTCCGCTGCCCTCAGGGCACTGAGATCTCACGGTGGCACTCCCACATGCTGGGCATCACCCCCCTGCCGCCTCCTCTGCCGGCACAGGCTCGCTCGCTCTCTCTTCTGGGGTTGGGGGGGGAACAAAAGATCCCTCGGTGTTTTCTCCACCCCTCAGTCCTGCAGGAGCTGGCCCGGTTCCATTCCCTTCCACCTTCTCTCTCTCTCTGGGGCTCCGGCCTACCTCAGCCTGGGCCTCCATGGCTCCCCTCCCCACCCAGCCATGTGGCCGGGCGGGGCAGAGACGGTGCAGCTCCCTGGGCTACCACGGGTGAAAGAGAGCGAACTCTGGGAAATCTCTGCTTTTAACCCCGTGTGTCTTCAGAGGTGACTCACGTCTTCAGTGGTCACACCAGGTGTCAATATTCGAATCTGACCACTGATTGGTTTAACTAAAACTTCCCAAAAAACTCACTTCCTCCCAAACCCAGACAACCTAAAAAAGCACAGCTTGGTACCTCAAACATGTATCAGAACACTGAGGTGAATTCTGACAAAGAAGCAGGAAAGCAGCCAGGAGTAAACACATCTCAGTAAGGTTTCCACACTGTGGGAAACATTTATGAGTTACAACTGCTAAAATCTATTTGAACTCATACAAAATTAGAGTTTGTAATGAAACAGGTAAACCAAAAACACTAGACAACAGTGACTTTGAAAGAAACTTTTCTTAGGCACTTCTTTACCAGTTGAAAAAGTGAAGGTTTCCAACCACAGTTCTTGAGGCAATTAATGGTTTAGCTCTATATATATAAAGTCGGCATATAAAATCCATCACTCTTTATCCAGAGCTAGACTTGTTTTCATTGCTGCTGTCCTTAAGGATCTAGACAACACTTGAAAAATTAATAAAATGTGAAATTCTTATTAAGGTTTTAATTTATTGCTTTAATTTACTCAACAGTTTCAGGGCTGTCACATAGAGAAACTATTTCCTATTTTGTCTTTTCACTGTTGTTGCTTATTTGTTGGCATACAGGGAATCACTATTGAATGTAGAGGGGTTTTTTGCATCTAATTATTTTATACAAAGTATAAATCAGAAGTAACCAAGACGTCTTATCTGCAAAGCCAATATTGTGTGACATAACACAATCAGAGCCCAGATATATCTCTCTACCTTCTGACCACATCTGTTATTTCATGCACAGTGTCTTTTGACAGTATGTTGTAATACTTTTCCTGCATCTGTTCCACCCACTCTTTGCACTACACTGAAGATGAACCTTCAATCCTTAGTACACAACACCTAAATCCACAGTGACACTACACTAGGGGTTACAGAGAGCAAGGGCTACAGATGGCATACCCTAAAATATTCCTTAAACTAGTCAAAATGCACTAGTCATGAGGCACATGACCTATTTGATTCCAGTGTTACCACAGAGCCAGAACTCCCATTGTTTAAATATATTAAAAAAAAAATTCTAAAAGAAATTTTAAAAACACTTGCACACACAGGTTATTTTTTAATGGACATAAGACTTGGAAAACTTGCACATTTTAAACCTAGTTAGGTGCAAATTTTTCTGAGTTTTCAGTTCTGGGTTGGTAAAAGTACCTTGAAAATATACTATTGCCATTACAATGTCATTTACTTGAGGAGTTAGATGCAAGAAAATATGCCATTAATGAATCTTCTTCTTCATCATCATTGCAGAAGACATAACTTACACTTCTTTATACTAACAGTTTTGGAAAGGTGACTTTAACTTCCATTTTACATTCATTTTTCTAATAGTGCTCAAGCGTAACAGCATAACAGCAAGTGAAAGATTTTCCTGCTCACTCAAATGCAGTTCCATCAATGTTTTGTAATAAACCATGCCAGATTCATTTTCATCTGGCTATAAAAATCAAAAGCATGCCAACATTCAGAACAGTTTGTCCTCTTATATATTCCCTCTCCTATTCACGTTTCCTTGTATCTGTATAGAAAAAACTTACTACTGCTGGTTCCTTGCATGCCAGGTGTATTTATGAGAACCAAAAAAATTGTGATAGTTGTCTGCATATTTAAACTAATATGTAAGTTATTTCAAAACTTTCTCATTCAAACATATATAGTGGTAGAATATTTCTTTCCCAGATCAAGACTGGTTTGGTCAGCTTTTTTGTTGAAGAAAATGCCCTGATGATGTCAAAATGCCCTGATGATCTGAGCTTCTTCTTAGGAAACATATATATTGTGTTTATTTCTACTTCTGTCTTGTACCACTGTACACATGGGTGTGAATATTGTCTGTATACATAATAAATTTTATATAATGTAATATATACAATGTGAATGAGTATTACTTAAAGATGTGGTACAAAGACATCCATCTGGCTTTTATCTTCTCTCCATGTTTTCAACAATGGGATTTAGAGCTTTTAGCAAATGAGAGAAGTAAAACATTTAGACTACTTGATTCACGGCTGATCTCCCTACAGGGGTGATTCTAAAGAGGTAGCACAAAGCAATCTGCTTCTCAATTACAGCTTCTTCTGGGGCTACATGATACTTCATAAAGAGTTCTTCATATATTTCAAACAGATGCACAAACAATTAGTTAAGTTTCTTTAAAAGTGGTGCTAAAATCTACCACCAACACACAGAAAGCATACTCCTAAAACTCTATGCTTCATGACTATCACAAATTATTAGAATAACATGACCCTGTTTGTATTTTATAAAATTAGTGTTAACTATAGTTAACACAATTTCATCCTCGTTTTATGTACTTAATGGCTCCAGGTTTCATGCTCAGAGTATTATCTTGTGTTTTTCATTCCATTTCTGCCTTTCAAAGGGCTACTGTAATAAAGCTTGTTTCATCAAAACATGTCTGTTTTAACACGTCTTGGAAAGAAAGCATTTTCCATTCATGCTTTTAAAGGAAAGAAAAACAATATTATCAAATTTTATTATTACCAAAATATTTGAAAAGTAGTCACAGAAGAGGCACTTATTTCACCTATGTTAGTCAAAAAGGGGTTAATTTGAGATGTCATTTTGACAAGTTATTAGTTGAAAAAGAAAGATAATTATAAAAGAGTGAATGCACTTAAAATACTCGAAGTGATGGGTGAACACAGTCCATAGCTATGAGAGCACCTCGTGTCACTGTAACTTGTTCACTTGGTATGTCAAGATGAGATCAAAGAAAGTCAGTCCCTGGCCAAAAGGTTACATGAAATTTCTTAGAGATGTTTTCTGAAAAAAATCAAAACAAAGAAAGAAAAGAAAAAAACTTTGAAAAATTTAAACATAAGTAGATCTGAATGTACTTGACACATCAGTAAATTCAAATATAAAATAGCATTTTTACTACAAACAGATGGGACACTGGCACACAGGAAAATTTTATTTCAAATTATGGTGTCTAATAAGAAAATTGAAGGGAATAAGATGCATGTATCACATATGTAAAGAAGCTCATATTCTATCAATGGAGAGTCAAAACTTTATTTTCTTTTCTCAAGATGTTTCACAGTACAATTTAAACTTTTGAACAGAAACCATTTTCCTGAATACTTACAGATAAAACCTCAAACATTCATTTTATAACCCCTTTTCTTCTCCCAGCCACCTCTGTCATTACCTTTTGCTCTTAAAACTTCCCCCTCAGTAACTTTCCTATTATGTCAATAAGTTACTATTTTTCTGAAGGGCTCTCTCCTAGGCTTTTTGAACCTCTTTCATTCTAGGGATTGCTTTTTTACATCCTCCATGTTTCATGCTCTCAACTTTCTTATTGACAGCTGCTCCCTTTTGAGTTAGAAGCTGCACCTGCAGAGATAATATAAGGTATCTACAAACTGATGTTTGACAGATTACCACAAGATTATTAAAAAACTCTGGCTTTCAGTTCATGAATAACAGCCAAAGGGCTGTAGTCTTGGAAGCTAAACTCTTACAGTAACACAACAATTAGAGACTATATTAGCACAACTATTATTCAGCTGTGTCATATTGGGTTTTTAATAATAAAATATAGAATGCCTTGTCATGGCTAAATTTCAACTTTTTGTCACAAAAATAAGAAACAGGGAAGTGACATAAGCTTTTTCCTTGTCCTGTCAGTTCACATACAATGTTTATACAAGTACAGAATTTAAAGTTTGATCACTCTAGGTTCTGTTTTATGGGTATCCTGAAACTCAATTAGTGTTTGCAGCTCAGTTTTGAATTCTGTGATTGAAGGTTGTGATAAAAATGCTGGATATAATTAATTATTAATAAATCAGTGAAATTAGGGGACAAAAATGAGCTGAGGAGCCATAAAAATGAGCTAGTTTATCTTACACTGACTTACATACCAGTTTCCTATACAGTTTCTGCCAAATAAACTCTCAGTAAACTTGAGACATCACAAATACTTTAGCCAAGGAATAAATGTGCCCTAACATTCTTAATTTTTAACTATGGCTTAATGTTGCAGATCATTTACCTCTTTCCCAAGCAATGCTGCATTAAAAACAGTTGTACCAGTCCTCCGCAGATACATCCAGGATTTTCACCTTTCCTCACTAAAAAATTGCTTCTGTCCTGGGCAGATTACACCTTTGGGATTTTCCCAGACAAAGGGATAGAGATGGGATGTACAGCAAAACCAGGAACATTGCCTTTCTGCAAATTAATTTCCACTTGTACTACAAATTCCTTGTTCTGGCAGCAAGTTCAGGACTCCCTCAGGTTTCCTGTTTGTTGCAAAGTCTGTTGTTTCTTGGATAAAATTCTCTTTGTGTCATGTCACCATAGTTGGGATGAATATGAAAGAAGCTAGGAGTGAAAGATGGAGCTGCAGGACCCATGATCCTGGCCCTGGAGTCTTCCATGTGACAGTGCAGCCTCTGGTATTCCCTGAACCAACCATGAATGCCAAAGTCTTCTCTGCAATGCAGATGTATCCTTCCACTTGTTAGGTAGTCAGAAGTCTCTGTGGGGCTGTCATGGAAAAGGGAAGGTGTGGTGGTTTCACCTCATCCAGCAACCAGACCCCCGACACCTGCTCGCTCACTCCCCTACCAGCAGGACCAGGGGGAGAATCGGAAGGGTAAAATGAGAACATTTGTAACTTGAGCCAAAGACAGGTTATTAGGAGCAACAAAAGCTGCATACACAAGCAGAGTAAAATAATAAATTCCTTCACCACTTCCCATAGACTGGTAAGTGTCCAGCCATCTCCAGGAAAATTGTGTTCCGTCATGCATAATAGTTACTTATAATGACAAGCTCCATAACTACAAGCATTCCCCAGTTCTTCTCTCTTCTCCCCCAGTCAATAAATTCTGGAATATCCCTTTGGTCAGTTGGGGTCACCAGTCCTAGCTGTGTCTCCTCCCAGCTTCCCATGCACCCAACCTTCCTCGCTAGCTTGGCAATATGAAAAGCAGAAAAGGCTTTGGCTCAGTGTAATCCCAACTCAGTAATAACTAAAACATCTCTATATTATCAACCCCGTGTTCAGTACAAACCCAAAACACAGGACTCCAGCATATCAGAAAATGTTAATACAGCATTTAACAGACTGCTGAAAGTAATGAGGTTCCTGACTGAGATGGCAACATGTTTCTGCTTGAAGGACTCACCAAAAGGGGAATTCCTATCAAAATTTTCAGGCACTTTTATTGCTGTTTTAAAAACCTTACAGTTGGCCTGAGAAGATGGGGTTTTTTCAGTTGAAGTGTATCAGAGTGCTGAGAGTATGCATGCTATCCAGTCTGACAGCAGCAGAGCTTGCACAGTATTTATTTATGATGTATTGGCACATCTCCATGCTGCTTGTGTCAGTGATGTTTCTGGCTTTACATCACAGGCAGGACAGGTAGATTTAGAGTTTTAGAAAGAGTCTCAGTGTGTCTGACCACCAGCTGACAACACAGAGAAACAGCTATCCCTGCAGATACAATGTTTGCTTTAAAACAAAATAAATGAGATATGAACTCAAATATTTGTAAAGAAGAAGGAAGCTGAAGAGGACATTGTGGGAGTTGTTGTGTTAAATTGAACATTAATGTAGCTGAAAATACTTCCAATCTGTTCTGGAAGATAGTCTACTTTTCAAGGATTCCTCCTTACATCCTAGCCTAGAGGGTGATTTATCCCAGGAGTGGGGTAGTGGACAAAGCATCTGAGTCAATGTCAAGTGAATTGTCACAGATGCAGAAAAATTGGCATTGGTCTAAACCAGCCTGCAGAGATTGCACCAGCTTCTGATGTCTCTGCAAAACTGTAAGTCTAAAATTACCTAAAAATCTACCAAGATTCCATATAGAAAGTGCCAATAAGGTGCAGAAAAGCCAATAAGAATTCCTCTGCAGCTGCAAGTTTTTTGAAAACATACCTATGCAAGGTTTGTAGACTCTTCTGGCTGAATGTGTCTGCTAAGGGGAGGTAAGCCCATTTTGAGAAGGGGCTACTCTTTTGTATATGCTAAACAGATGACAATAATGAATTACTGATAAGTGATGTTCTTTGTTATTTTCTGAGACCCTTTGCACTGGATAAAAAGTCAGGTGACTGCTTGGCCTAATAGAAAATAAAATATTTTGAACATGTGTTTTCATCCAGTTGTCAGAAGATGTAGCTGGAATTCACCTCCTTTTCACATTAAACAGACTATGAGGAGCCATAAATACCTATTAGCATCTCCATTAGTCATTCAGTGCCTATCTGTTTCTGATGTGTAACCTTTACTTCTCCTGGCTATATAATCCCCGAGTAAGTTATACTGCCTTTGAGAAAATGACAGAGGCTAACAAATTACTCCTGTCTTTCTGCTTTGTCTTTTGTTTGAGATTTTCCCCAAACTGAGATGAACCAACTGACTAGGCTGAAGAGCTCTAATGTATCTTTGTTCCAAATGAGAAATAAGAAGTTGCCTTCTTGCCTCCACTGGAGCACATGCTCTTCACCTAAGAACAAAGCTTATTTTCCTGGATGGTCCTGTAAGCGTCCTTTATCACGGTCATTTCGGAATGAAGGAAAAAGCTCCTGTTCTGACATCCACTGGCTACTCTGGCCAAGAGGAATTCTTCACACCTACTAGAAATACTTGGTTATTTCAGGCTCACATTTCTGAAGAGAAACTGTCAGACAAAATGTAGGTCTGAGAATAACTGAAGGCAGACTGCAATAATGGGAAATCTGAAAATAGGTGTGTCATGCAACAGCCTTTGCTATCTGAAAGACAATGTCTGTTTCTAGTTTATCTCTTTTCACATACACACACACACACACACACACACACAATGCATGCATATTTTGGCAGCTGTGACTGAAGGTCTGGTCATCAGAAGAAAATAATTGCTGGATTTCCTACATTCCTTGAATTTAGTTCAAGTCATGTAAAGTACACATGCATGGTCTCTAAATTCATTCTGGAATTATGTTTTCATCATGATGTTTGGGTAGACCAGATCAAGTCTGCGTACATGTTCAAAGCCAGATTACAACAGAGAATACCAGCAGTATCTCACACTGGAGGCTGTTCTTCACCTATTCCCTGACCTTAAACATAGCCTTTTATTTTGTTGAGCTAAAGATAGAGCTCAAACTTGTTAGCTTTTCATTGTGGTAGATATTTTCATTTTAATTTATTCAGAACAGGGACCAGGAGGTGCAGATCTGTAAAGTGAAGACTGGCATTTGAGAACTGGATTCCATCAAGGATTTAAAATCCCAGGCCAAGTTGAAAGCTTTTTTATCCTTCATGAATGAAGCTCAGGATATGTGTAATTCTTCCCAGAACACTTTCTATGACACAACTGTTTCGTAACTTCCCCTGAATCTTTATTTCAGCACCTCAACTTTAAGGTTCTATCACAGTTAACATAATTGCAAAACAACAGATGGAAAACATGTAGCCTGTGTTATCAGTGTTAAAGGTTTGTTGAAGGGTCTATTCCCCTTTACACAATTTGTTATGCCCTAAGCCAAGATGTTTTAACAGAACTAAAAAATAAACTTTAGTTATTTTTTTCTTTGACAGAAGACTTTCAACTAGTTTTCTTAATCCTGAGAAACTGCTCTGTCTAGTATATTCAAATTGTTCATCAAGGCAGATCATGTTTTATGAAAAAAAAATTAAACTTTCTTTTCTTTAAAAATATTTTCTTGACTTTTTAAAATTTGACTATTGTCTTTTCTTTTGGGATTTCAGCTTTATCATTGCTGTTACTGGGGCAACATATATATAGCTAGGGATCAGCTACAGAATTATTTAAGATGCATTTAAAATTCTTTTATTTACTCTGCAGGCCCAAAAACAGTTGGTGTATATAAACAGAAGGGAAAGTTTAAATCAGAAGTTTAGTTCTTAAATCAGTTAAAGAAACAAAAAAATAAAAAAGAAAAAAAAAGAAAAAATCAGAAATAATAAAAAACCCAACCAACTCCTCTTTCACTAGAAAACACTGCCCTTTTTTTAGTATACTAAAATTATTGTACTTTGCTTGTCAACATTACAAATATTGCCTTTATATCTGCGCATACAGGATTATCATCCTTATGTCTCATAAGTCCTTTTGGATTTTCCTCCCTGCTTTCTGCCATTCCCCTAGCTCATCTACTCACCTCTCTGAACTACTTAGATTTAGAGAAGAGAGGGAAGAAAAAGACATGCTGAAATAAAGAAATTAACAGAAGGGAAAAAAAAAAAAAAAAAAGAAAGAAAGAACAAGAGCAAGCACTTGGGAGCCAGAAGAATGATTACATTCCACTTTCAGTTTTGGCAGGTGCCTTGCTTCATAACAAAGGTTAGTTGCATAACCTTTCCTCTAAATAAGATTAACTGTGTGTAAAATAGAGGCATATGAAAGTACTGTGAGTGTTATTATAATTTACTGGCATGTACAGAGCACTTTGAGGTAAATAATTAGGTCTATTCTAAAGAAAAAATGAACTAACGTCAAATACTTCATACCCATTCTGTACATCCAGGCCTCCTTGAAATACTTTGTCTAAAACACACATTGAACAGACAGCTGAAATGCAGATAAGGCATAGGAAAAAGGAAGATTTCTATAACATGCACAAGGACAGGGTATGTGAATGTGTCTTTGATGGAATTAAGGAGAAGGATAAAAAATCATGTCTGTTGTAAATTGATTCAGTAGTACTTAGAAAAGTTTCTGTGGTTTACATCTACCAAAACCATCAAATAGTACTCCAAAAAGAAGTTGAGAGCATTTGGGTATTTTCAGCAACATTTTCCACATGAATAAGATATTTTTATTGCTTCTGATCTTTGTGCAAAACTAATGTCTGTATTTCCTTGTGACAAATAGAACAGTTAAAGACAGCATGACATATCTGACCTTTTTTTGTTACTGCTTCTTTGTTAATGTAAACCTTTAGGCAATCAAAGCAGGCTCTGCAATCAAGCATTGGTTTTATTCTGTTTTCTAAATATAATCCTTTGTGGCAAGAATTTTAGCCATAAGTTTAGGAGTTACAGTAGTCAGGAGAAGTTGTTCTTCCAAATAAAGTTTCATACTTTTATTCTATCTCTTATTGGTGTTTGAAAAATGCATCTCCAAGGGAGCCCCCGTACAACCTATGTCAACCCCTAAAGGTAATCAACACACTATCCAGCATGAGTGCTGAGAGAATGCTGCACCTGACATTTCACAGATATGTGGGTGTTGTCTGTCTAATTTTACAGAAATTCGTAGTACAAAAGAGAAAGAATGGTAAGAAAGAAATTAAAAGCATTGCTTCTCTTTTTCTTACCTTTCCACTGACTGTCTACACTTTACATATTCCAGAACACTCCCTAAAAAAGTTCCAACTCATAGTGAAAAAAAAAGGAAGTCCAGCATCCTGTATCTTTCATTGGTACTGTCTGCCTTCAGCCTCCCTCAATTCCAGACTGTCTTAAGATGAATTCCTTATATTTGTCTTCCCATTACTTTTTGAAAAATATCTTCATATAATTCAAAGAGAAGAGGAGAAGAAAAAATTGTATAGAGAGGAAAAAAAATTGTACATGTATCTAGACAAGTCTCTGTTCTGGTTTCTATCAGTTTGGGGATCAGAGGGTTCCCATTCAGCCCTGGGAAAGGAAAAGTCAGGAATGGATGGCCAGATTTTCCACATACTGATCTAACTGGTCATCACAAGAACTAGATCATGTTTTGTGACATAATATTACATTCCTATGACAAAATTCTATAATAGTACTTTCTTATATTAACTATAGTAGTAAAATAACAACATACACAAACATGACTATAATAATTATAAAAATATCTATAATAATAAAATTCTATCATGAACATAAGGAAGTTATTTCCCCCAAGTATTGTGAGAAATCTTCCTAAGCATTATGTTGCCTTTTGAAATATAGCTGTAAAAAGAGCTATATGATGGCATTTAAGGAAAAGGTCAAAGAAAATGGAGTTTTCTTTGTGATCTTTAAGTTACTGCTATGCTAAATTTATGTCTCTTCAAGAGAACTGATTACAGCTCCTTTAATAAAAGAAAAAGAAAATTATTTTTTGTGATAGAAAGAAGGTGGATTCAGAGCACCAACTCTTTGATTTACCTATTGAAGACCAGCAGTTTTATAGAAAATGTAGTTAGAATTAAAAAAAAACACTACAATCCTGTGAGATAAGTGAGATAACACATTTTGAGATAAAAATATGAGCATTTCTCCATTTGCAAAGGAATAATTCCTAATATACAGCAAATTCTCTGAACTCCAGGGACATTTCCATTTGCTTTATTCTGGTTTGGTTCTTTGAAACAGTTTTGAGATGAATTTGTACTATTCTGGATAAACCAGTAAAGGAGGAAATATTTTTCCCCATAGAAGTGAGAATTTTTTTGCCATTTGTTTCATAAAGTTACTGTACCAGGTCTTTCTTTTCAGAATAATTTCGTGGCTTTCTGTACCTCATCAGAAAAAGTAAGAAAGATGTATATTTGTTTTAATTATGTGGAGATTAGTGTTCAGTGAAATAGAAAAAGAAAATAAAAAAAAAAGCTGGGATATGAAAATGTGACCTGAACGATTATATTTTAACTGTGAAATAAATTGAGCAGCAATGCAAGTGGTGTAAGGTACTCAGTGAAAAGCTTCAAACCATGAATACTTTTAAATCAAGGTGACACATTAAAAAAAAAAAAAACAAAAAAGAAAATGGAAAGATTAATGTCTTGGTTTGAAAGACAGGTGTCTGCTAGGGAAGGCAGGAGTCTCCCTTGGAATGGAAAATATAAACCCGTTCCCTCTGAATTACTATAATTTTGAAATTAAGGGGCTGTCAGGCAAAGCTATGGGGATAGGAATGACAGTTCTGTACTGGTATGTGTAATAACACAGCCAGCAGCAGCTACGGCACCAACGCCAGCCAGGCCCAGGAGCCCAGTCCCGGCCTTTCCCTGTGCTGCAGCTCCGGGCACGGCCAGCAGGGGCGCTGCGGGCTCCCGGCGGGCAGGGCCGGTGCGGTGATTCCCCCGCGGCTGCAGGGGGCGCTGTGGCGCGGGCTCGGGGAGCAGCGGTAATGGCGGCTCGGCCCAGACGGGAAGGGATGGAGGA
>VZSE01008998.1:48064-72626 GCA_013398275.1 Promerops cafer
GCCCAGGGCCTGCAGATGGCCGCCTGACCCCGGCGGGCTCCGGGAGCTGCAGCAGGAGCCAGGATCGGCCCCGCCGGGGGAAGGGCCAGGATCTCGGCCGCTGGGACACCACGGGAGCAGGGCTGGGGCTGATGGAGTCTCTGCTCCTGCCCAGCACCCACGGGGCCAGGCCAGGGCCGGCTCTGCCGGGCCGCGCGGGCTGGGCCCGGGCTGAGATGTCAGCAATGGCAGCGGCCCGGTCTGTCTCTCTCTGCGCAGCCCCTGCCCCTTCCTGGGAACAGATGGAGGCAGAGGGGGGCCCGGCCCTGCGGCAGGGCCACCCGGCCCGACCCCCCTGTTACCTCTTTCCCGGCCGGAAATCAAGAGAGTTTTTCCTGGGATTTCTTCATTTTTAACATGGGTGTTCGCAGAAGTGTATGAACTTTCTCACTGGTGTAACAAAGTATCAATCCTCAAAGCTAATTACTGGTTGGTTGTTTTGGTCCAACATGGAGGAAGCTGCTAAGAGCTTCTGCTGCATCACTTTCCAGAAGTGTTCCTTGGGCAAAACCACTACAATGAGGTTCTTCTTGACCCAGTTCTCAAGGTTGTCCAGGTCCCCCTTGATGGCATCCCTTCCTTTTCTTGTATTAACTGCCCCACTCAGCTTCATGTCCTCTGCAAATTTTCTGAGAATGGACTCAGTCTCACTATGTTACTCATAAAGATATTAAAGAACATCATTCCAAGACAGAGCCCATCATCACTACTTTCCACTTTGCAATTCCTGTTCTTAAAATTTAACTGTGCTAAAATTTAACTGTACTTCTGCTGCATCCACTTATTGATGCTCCTTAAGCAGCTCTAACATGTAAGTTCTAGCTCAGGGAACAGGTAAAATGCATACAATTATAGAACTACAGAACAGGCCAAATTGGAAGAGATCTCAAAAGGTCACCTGATCAAACATTTTGTGGCAAAGAAAGGATGGATAACATTTTCTAGTATGCTTTCCATTTGCATCTTGCAAACCTCCAGTAGTAGGGAATCTGCCACATGCCTTGGAAGGTTCTTTCAGAGAATGATTATTCTTACTGTAAAAAATTTCTTTCTTATGATGAGTTGAAACCTCTCCTGGGACAAGCTGTATCACGTCTTGTCTTCTCCACATGGCTCCTTGTGAAGAGGGAGCCTTTGATCTCTTTGTAGCTGCCTCTTACATACTGGATTACTGTGCTGAGCTTCCCCTGAGTCTATTAGACTCTAGGGAGAAGAGATCAACCTCCTTCAGTCTTTCCTTATAGAAGCGGTTTTATAGACTTTTGATTATCTTTATGGCCTCCCCTTGGACCCACAGTCTCTCTGTGTCTTCCCTGAATTATGAGGATCAGAACTGAAGACAGTGCTCCAGATGCAGCCTGACAAGCACTGAGGGGAGTGGGATGAACACATCTCTATTTCTGCTCATAATGTCCGTCTGGAGGCAGACCAGGATCTGACTTGCCTTTGTTGTGGCAGTGGCATGCTGCTGACTAATGAGCGGCTGGCTATTCATCGGGATGCCCATGTCCCACTCAGTAATACTGCTTTCCAAGTACACAGCTCCTACTTTATGCTGGGCTCTTTGGCTTCTTTTTCCCAGCCTCAAGATTCTACACTTGTCTTTGCTAAACTTCAAATAGTTTTTGTTAGCCCCCTCGTCCAACTTGTCCAGGTCTATCTGTAAGATAATTCATCCTTCAGATGTGTCTACCCCACGAGTCACTTTAAACTTGCTGAAGATGCTTTTATTTCCATCATCCAGATCATGTATGAATTTACCCCCCATCTTGTAGGCCAAACATCTGATCTGTAATTTGACAGTTTGTCCAGTGAAGACTGTAGGAAAGTGTATCAGACACTTTGCTGGGTCCAGATAAACAGCATCCAGTACCGTCCCTGTGTCCATGCAAGACATTATTTTGTTGTAGAAGGTGATCTACAACACTTTTTTGTAAATACATGCTAGTTTTTCTCCATCAAGGCCTTTGGTTTTGTTTATAATAGTTTTTAGAAGGACACATTTCATTACTTTCCCAGGGACTGCAGTAAAACTAATGAGTCTGTAATTTCCTGAGTCCCCTTTTGTGTGCTTCTTGTAGATTGAAGTGACATTTGTCCTCTGATCATCAGGAAATCGAGTTATTAACATTGTTAATAACTAATCTTCGGACTTTTGTAGATTTCCGTAGTCTATAAATCAGACTCATTTGCATATCAACATTCTTCCTAATTTGCAAGGCTTGATGCACAGTTGGGCAGGGAATGAAGGCTATTTAGACAGCCTAGCCCACAGGCAAGCAAGTAAAGTGAATTCAGTTCAACGTTTTCCATTTGATTGTTGTTGAAACAGTAGAAGATGGGTTAGCAAATTAAAACTAAGTTTTGACAGGTAGATCTTTACAAACTACTGAGGCAGTGAGAAATCTGAATTCTGAATAAATAAATAAATAAATACATAGCCTTGATTTAGGAAGTTGAAAACACAGAGAAGAACTGAAAGAACTGTATAGGGGATGATACGAGAGATGGGACCCCAGGCAGCTTTGTCTGAATACTGTTTATTACAGCAGAGTTCTTAGTGCATTCATAAAGGGTCATGGGTGAGACAAAGCCATGCTTAGAGCTGCTCAGCTTCAGCTCATAAGCAAACCTGAAGCCGATTTGGTTCTGGTTACAATGCTAAGTATAGTTTTTTTTCTGAGCATCTTAATACATGAAAACCAATCAGCATCACACAAAATACTTTTACCATTATCTATAGCCTATGACAGTTACTATCATTACCATATTATACTCTTTATTATCCAATCACTTTGAGTTAGTATGTTAAATCTTAAACTTCAAGTTAATTCTATACTTTCCTGAAATGGAAAATTCTTAGACTTTTCCCCTACATGTTATTTGACCTGTTTATTTGTCTAAGAGATCATCTGCTTTCCAAAGATGTTTTTCTGCATCTCTTTTGTTTGTAGTCAAACATGTTCTTTGCTCTAACCATAGAACTACCTTCCAACTACCCTTAATTTTTGTCCCTTCAGGTTGTTCAGCAATTCTTAAAACATCTCTTATCCTTCTATATCAAAGCTTGCTTCCATCTCAATTTCTATTTTAGCTTCTACATTCAGCAAGCCTTCTGCTAGACATACATATTTATAAGACCTTCCTGTTAAGTTTTCGTCTGTCCCAACAGAACTGGGATTAGGACAGAGGTGTGGAAATAAGGTAATTCACTTCTCCTTGAAGACAGGGAAGGAAAGACACTTGGAAGAATGCTGCATCTAGTAAAACTGAAGAAGTTTAACATTTAAGAGTGGAATAAGATGACATCATCTGAAAAAGTGCTGCCAGATGAATACATTCCCAAATGTTCAGTGCAAGGGACTTAGGTAAACATCTATTATAAGAGGGTAAGAGTGATAGAAGATCCAATAAATGAACAGATTATTTTAGAATTTGCTGTTTCTTTCCATGGTGAAATAACCAAAGAAGTACCCAGAACTAACAGGCAAATCACATATATCACACAATTTATTTTGAATGGAATAGATTGGTAGATTGATCTTGAAAAATTTCATAGCTGAATTATATCAATATTGATTTTTCTGCTTCAAACAAGGAGTTACACTTGATTGCCATATGTAAAAGAAGATTGGAGTAGCATTAATCTGACCTGTGACATATTTTAGAGGCTAATTTTTGTCTTGACTTTATTGAAGCTACCTCAGATGTGCTTCTTCCTGGTAGAAACTAATAACAGTGAGAAAACATCAATACTGACTGTTGCCCTTCCGGACTTTGTCGTGTAACTAAAACATCCACTTAAATGCAGTTAGATGGAATCCCTTTGAATCACCGCAGAATAAAATACTAAGAGCTTGCCTTCCCCTTGCCAGTGACAATTTTCCCAGTCTATCTATCATAAATGCTTCAATTTTGACAAGATGTTTATACCACCTCTGCAAAATGTATCAGTGGATTTGAATTTGCTATGGCTTAAACCTTCTTAAAAAAATCCTTATACCATCTATCTGTTTCATAAAAGGCAAGCTGACAGACAAATACTGACTGCAACCTGGTAAAAGATCTGCACATTCTGTTGATATTGAAAAAATGAACTTTATCCAATGATCTTCAGAGTTAAACCCCCACTGACTTTATGTGTTTCAATTCAGATTCTGTCAGTATACTTGAAGCAAAAATCCATTGTTAAGTCTGCAAAAATAGCAATATTTTTAGTGTTTCATTCAAGTGACTACATAGTATAAAACATCTAATTCTTAGTACAGATCCTGTTTTCTGTCATTGGCCACTGGGCAAATAAGATAAATCTCTAATCTCTCCATTGTCAGTTTCACCTGAGCCATACAATACTGTGATGGTACTAGTCTCTTTTTCAAATATGAAGAGCTTTATTCAGAAACACATAATATAAAAGTTGAATATGTACCACATGCACAAAAACCACCACAGTAACCCTGTCTGATAACAACCTCTCATAATTCCCTGTTCTCCCCATTTGCAAGACTTTCTTTTTTATTGTTATAAAAAGTTATCTGCATGGTGATCTAAATTCTCTAGGGCAGCATGCATCATGTTCCTCTCTGTAAAACTGGACATTTTGCAGTAAGTCACTAAAATACCAAAACCAACATATCCATTTGTCCTACCTTCAACTTCTGTGAATTCTGTTCCAGAATTATTAGCCATGGGATGGTGATTAAGGTTATTACTTAAACCAGGCAATCCTGCGCCTTAAGTGACAACATAATTGTTCCAAAAGAGCAACAAATTATTATATGAGAAAATATAAAGATCCAGTCTGATTGTCTCCTCTCCACATGAGTGTTGATTAAATATTTAATTACCATATACAAAAACATTAGATAAATCCCTAAATGTTGTTTTAGAATGAGCATATATTGGCTGCTGTGCTTCAGAATATCTGTTTCTCATGAAAAGAAAGAATGTATTTGTTAATTGATATCTGCTGGAGGATGACACAGGGCAAAAGATAACCAGTTCTGTTCTGGTGCAAGTGCAAGTACACAATGTTTTATGAATGGGAGAGGTGTTGAACATGCCAGAGAACAGACTGGGAATTCTGTGTTTGCTCTTACCTTGATGATAAACTTGCATCTTCCTGATTTCTCTGTGAATAACAGGGGTGCAAGGAGAGTAACAAGAGCAAACAACAAATTAAAAGTGTATCAAAATTTCATTGATCAAGCTTTTGAATAGTAATAGCTCGGGTTTTTTCTGCATCCTTATATTTCTGTAGCAATTTTACTAGTAGTAGTAGTGTAGTTCTCTCTCACAGTGTTTCCCAAAGCTTGGGAAAGCTGAAAGGCATTGTAAACTAGATTTATGAATACATCTCTGTTCCTAAAGACAGAGACACCTTGGGTGGGCTTTCCAAACTTGTAATGATGGTTTGTGTCAGCTGTGTAATGGAGTGTGATAAAAGTTCTTACAACTACTGTAACATGCAGCTGCCTTGCTAGACATGCTAGAAATTATTCCAAGGTTTAAAAATTAATTGATTAGAATATATGGAGGACAAATGATGAAACTACTGTACATTATTTTGAAACTGATAAACAAGCAAGGTCCAAAACCCCCTACCAGTATATTGTACCCCCAAGAGACATGGACTTCTCAGAGCAGTCCTGTATTAGACAACGTTGCTTTGCAAGAGGTGAAGATCAGCTCTGCTCCTGCTCTGATGCACCCGTGACTGCAAATCTGCTGTGAAGTTGAAAACAAAGCCCTGAGAGGTACAGGTATTTTATTGATGTTATTAACACACAAAGGTGACTACACAGTCTTAGGCCACAGCTCACAAGCAGCCAGGACTCACAGATGTCTGGATGTCTGCCTCTGGTTTGAGAATTCAGGTTGATTTTTTTAGTCTGTTTCACTGTTAGAAACTTGGACATCATCCAAATTGAGTCCCTTTCTTAAGTGAAAGATTTGTTTAAGATCATCCTGTTTCTGAGAGATATTTTATAAATGTTTGTGAGCATATGATTCTGTGAACGTATGTCTTCATTGCAGAGTTGTTTTCCTTCACAAACCTTATTCGTATGGAAATACATGATACTTGAGGGCTGGGGGGAAGCTAACCAGTATTAATAAAAAGACCCCAAACCAGATATTGGTCATGGTGTACCAAAATCATAACAGTATTTGTGTGAGTTCTGGTTTAGACAGAACACAATTAAAGTAGAGAAAATAACACTCTAGAAGATAGAGTAACAGAGGGAATCTTCAACTTCTTATACACCAGGCATTCAACTGAGCTCCAACATACCAGACTATCACCAAAATAAAAATTTTAAAAAATAATGGCAGAATAGACTAAAAAAGAGAAACAATAAAAACATTTGGATTAAAAAGCAAAAATTTTGAAAGATAAAGATGACAGTGATTCCAGCATCCATAGTATAATAAACCGACTAGGGACTCCGGCTGTAGTAACAGAAAGACTGATTGGAAAATGGTTCAGAAGCTGAAAAAGAATGCTTGCAGCAAAACTCTGACAAATGAAATAATGGGAAAGCAAAGCTCTAAGAGAGAAAAGGTGTCAGCTTAAAATAACTTTCTTTTAACACTTGGCAGTCATTATTTTGTATATGTAGGCTCTGATATGGCATTAAGAAATACTACTTTCGTTATCAATGTCACAGACTGTCCTATTAAGACAAACTTCATTGGACAGCTCGGAAATTCTCCATCTATGGTGCTACAGTACTGGGGAATCTGACACCTGGGTATGGGGTGAAGTGCAAACTTATTCCTTCAAAGATAATTTAAAATCCATATACTATCCCACCATGTTAATTAGTGAAAAGAAAAAAACTACAGTTATTGAGGAACACTTCTACATTTCCCAGAAATGTTTGAAAAACTGACAAAACCTAAGAATATGCATCACATAAGGTGTATTATATTGGAAACTGTAATTGAATTCATGTGGAATGAGGAAAGAAGTATCTGACTTCCAATACACATTTGCAGGCCCCACAACTGACTGAATATATGTTCATGATGCAAAATACAAATGGCATCATTTTCAGCCTAGATTTAGAATATCCCTGAAAGCGGTAATCGGAATAGTGACATTCACAGAATGTTTCTAGCTTTAATGAATACACTATGTGAAGATGTCTCTGGAAACATGTGAAATACCTCTATTAGAGTTGTTTAATTTCTTTTTTCCCCTGCTTTTGAAAGAATTTCATTATTCTCGCTTTTAGCATTTTGCTTTTCAGAATCCTACTGCAACAAGTTTTTTTAGATATCTCTTGAGGGTGTTTTCTGTATCAAGGTCTTTTTCAGATATGTGGATAGTAAAAGTACTGTGATACATACTTCATTGCTGTGAAGTTAGTCACAGTAAGGCAAGCCTTTCACACAGTGTGAAGGGTAGATAGGTATTATAGCGGAAATCAGTAAGGACTGGTGGTGACCAAATATGAGCTTCTATAAAATTTGATACTACACCTGAATAATTTTCATCAATTATTTAAAAGATAATATAAATTTGCAGAAGGAAGAAAAATGGTATGGCACAAAGATTTTTCAGAATTATAAACAAGAAAGTTCTGGTTTTCAGGGAAAAGGTTAAGTCTGGCTAGTAGGCAGTTAGTGAAAAATATATTTACATATGTAAAAAAAAAAGCAAAAACTCTTTTGTTTAAGTGTGCAGTATACAATATGTGTAGAAGCAGAGACAGTATACAGAAAGTGGTGTGTCTGAAAATATTCCAAGGGTCTACTTTATATGCAGCACAGCAGGTTCTCCAGATGAACTGCTGTGACAAAAAGTGCCACAAGCAGAAGAATACCAGAGTTTACAAACAGACCTTGCTTCCAAGTAAGGCATTCTGTGTAATGAAATGTCATTCAGGTATCTGCATGTTAACAGAAACTGAAAAAGAGAAGGCATGCAAAAGCCTTGAAAGCTCTCAGCATGCTGAAACACTTTTATATGTCCATTTATATTAAAATGAAACTTGTTGGTGAGTGTTTGAAAACAAATAACTATCCTCATAATAAGAATATATAGGGCTTGTAAGGGCACTTGAGCAACCAGAAAAGCAATGCTTCAAAGGTAACGTGTTCAAATTAGCCTTGAAGAACAACTTTTTTAAAGTAATGATAATTAACCTTGGAAACAAAATATCAAAGGAAATGTTGAACTCCATTTCTGACAAATTCAGGTCAAACTGTAATCTCTTACAGAATTACACTTCGGACAAAATGTGATGGAGTCAGTAGAGGGGTAACTGAGGGAAATTGAAAGTGTCTGAAACATCAGGTGGGAGATTGGATGAACTAGAGGTCTTTCCTGATCTTCAGCTCAGTAAATTTCTTATAAAACACATCTTGTTTGTGAGAGCCCAAAGGAGATTGCTTTATCTTGTTAGCATATTGTCACAGACAAATAGAGACGTTATATCACATTTTTGGAGTTCAGTTCTTCAAGGACTCATTTTCTCCCAGTTTAGCAATGTTTTTCCTTGTTTCATTGATTTTAACAAGCTGAAAATGTCACAGGCATTTTCTGCAAATATCACCAAATGTTTTGTGTGTGCCACTGTTTCCATAATAATTTAGATTGGATGGTCTCCATCCTTCTAAATTCGAAGGCGGGGAAGGAAGAGCAGGAAGGGGGAAAGAGAGAGAGAAGCAGAATATTTAATATTAATTTTTTTTTACAATTTTCTGAAGGAGAAATATTATTTTCCTTGCTGATGGGCATCTCTGTGAACAGTCAGCAGATATAAAGGGTACTTCTCATATGGTTCTATAGTTTGACTCTCATAATTCTTATTTCTGTGTGAAAGGTTTTGTGTCACTGTCAAATGTTACTTATTGATCATACTGATTTCACTGACAGTGAATCCAGACCCATTTCATATTTCAGGATAAGAATAAGCTTCGTGTGAAATCATATTCTTAGCTTTTCTATTTTGATAGTTTAATTTGAGTCCCTAAGTAGGGAGTTGGTTTTTAGCATCTAATTCTTTTACATCATTCGTTTATCACCAGAAAGAAAGAACAGGGGATGCAACAAAGGAGAAGCTAATGAGCAAGCAATGAAATGGACTGAAGACACTTAATTACTGTCACCTATGTTTTCTCTATGTTTGAACACGTGGTGAATCCTTGAAAAACCTCAAACGTGAACTCAAGCATGTCAGCAGCAATGGCCACAGGAGTGCTTCCTGCACTGGCTGAAGTTCCTTTTGCTGTTATTTCACTCTGCAGCCTCTCTCATGGTTATTGCCCCTGTGCTTCTGTGCATCTGGGCATAAAGAATTACATCTTACATTCCCCCTCTCCATTTTGTCATCTCCTCCTCCATAGAATATTGTTTCTAATCCTCTTTGTCCATCCTTATTTTTTTGGATTAGGACTTTGTGTGATTACAAGACTCCTGGAGAGCACCTGAATGCACTCGTCTGTATCCTACCAACAAAATTCACTTGATGAAATATTGCAAGGGTAATTTGGTAGAAAAAAGAGACTTTATCTCACACTTATTTTCTTAATTCTAACCAAGCTCCACGCATACTTCTAGATGTGTATCCATTTTGTAAAATTATCTTCCTCAGAATTATTTATAATTCCTTCAGACTGAGACTTATTCAAGTCATCGCATGAGCCCTGCAACACAATGTAATAAAATCTTATGTGATTGATCATTAACAAAGACATTTGAGACAACAGAATTATATAGGATAAGGATGACCAGACAGAAGAGTTGATGCAACTTTGATAATTATCCAAAGGAAAATAAGATTTTCACTTACACAAGATTTCCTTGAGATACTTGCTGAATTGAACTTAAAATCTTAAGATGAACATGCACTTCGGTATTATTTTGTATAATAGCTTCCTTCAAAGCATCAGAAACCAGTTTGCAAAGACTCATAGAGCAGAGACAGAACATTCTGCAATGTCAGTCTCATCTGTTACAAATGCAAAAAAAATAAGCAAAAACAACAATGATACAAGAACACAGAAATGGTTTACAGGGATGTTATAGTATTTCCACTGATAAGTAAGAGGTGATTACTTGGGCAGCAAATATTCACTGGGATGGCAACACCTGTGGCAGATGCTGACCGTGAGAATTTAGGCCAAAACTGACAGAATTCATTAAGAACACATTTTTATTCAAACTCTTTCACAGTGAGCAGCAACAACCTTTAAAGGAACTCTGGAGCAACAGATGAAAGGTTTTAAAATCTCCTCAACTGTTCCATGTGGTTCTTCAGGGGCAAAAGGGGCGAATATGTAGGATTATCTGGACAAAATGGAAATGGGTTGTAGGACTGGACTGCTACACTAATTTTCTGCATCTTTACTGCAGATGAAAACATGGAGATACAATTACAGGAGAAAGAATTGGGAGGGCTAGAGACCTAATACTTGAAATTGAGATGGCACTTATAAATACTTTTCTTTTTTTTAGGTAATCATAAACATCATGACTTTATGCCATTCACAAATGTGGCCTGTGAAATTTAAAAACTGTAAGTACCTTTCTCACCATTGCTTTCAAAGCAAATGATTGTATTGACAAAGTGCTATACTAGTGCAAACAGCAATATGTACGCTGCAATAGCATACTCAAATACCACATGTAAAAACACCCTGTGTTTAGTTATGAGTAACCATAACTACTCTCTTACCACCAAGAGAGTAAATATCTTGTACAGTTGTACTGAAACAGTGATAAGAAACAGGCTAAATAGCAAACTTTACAAGAGAAAGAAGAGCAAAATAAGCACAAGTAACTGCAAATATGGAGGAAATGCACAAACAAGGAAGAAGGAAAACTAAGAAAAGCAGATCGAGAGAAAACCAGATCCCCTGGTGCAGGTTGGGGCTGTGTTCTCTACTTCTGTCTCTAGCTTCATGGAAGAAGAGATTGACCCCCATCTGGCTACAACTTTCTGTCAAGGAATTCTAGGGAGTGACAAGGTCTCCCCTGAGCTTCCTTTTCTCTAGCCTAAAATAGTGCTCCCTCAGCTATTCCTCAAAGGAATTACCCTCTAGACCCTTCATCAAGTCCCAGCAACCTCTGGACTTGCTCCAGCACCTCAATATGTTTTTTGTCATTACGGGCCCAGAAATGGATGCAGAACTCGAGGTATGGCCTCAACAGTGCCAAGTACAAAAAGACAATCCCTGCCCTGTCCTGCTGGCCACACTATTGCTGATACAGGCCACGATACCATTGGCCTGCTGGGCACACTCCTGGCTCATATTCACGCACCGTTGACCAGCTCCCCTGGGTCCTTTTCTGCTGGGCAACATCCAAAACACTCTGCCCCCAGCTCTGCATGGGGTTGTTGTGACCCAAGTGCAGGACCTAGCACATCACTTTGTTGAACTTTAGCCAGCCTTTGCAGAACCGTCTGCAGAGCTTTCCAATTGTCCAGAAGATTCACACTCCCACACAACATGGTGTCATCCATGTACCTAGAGATGGTGCACTCAATCCCCTCATCCAGATGATAAATAAAGCTATTAAACAGGAGTGGTGCCAGTGCTGATCCCTGGGAGACACCATTGGTGAGTGGCCCCCAGCTGGATGCAGTAGCATTCACCTCCACTCTCTGGGCCCAGCCATCCAGCCAGTTCTTAACCCAGCAAAGAGTGCTCCTGTCCAGGCCATGAGCTGCCAGCTTTTCCAGGAGAATGTTGTGGGAGACAGTGTCAAAGGCCTTGCTGAACTCCAGGTGGACAACATCCAAAGCCTTCCCTTCAACCACTAGGTGGGCCACCTGGCCATAAGAAGCGATCAAGGTCAAGCAGGAGCTGCCTTTCCTAATCCCAAGGTAACCCCGTGGCTGTCCTGTATGTGCCCCATGATGGCATCAAGATGATCTGTTTTATAAGCTTGTCAGGCACCAAGGTCAGGCTGACAGGCCTGGAATTCCCCAGATCTTCCTTAAAACCCTCCTTGTTGCTCATCACATTGGCCAACCTCCACTTGTCTGGGACCCAGCTAGCCAGGGTTGAGGATAAACCTGAACTCTGTGACTGAGACCACCAGGGACACAGACATCATCCCTGACCACATGGACTAGCTCCATGGAACTGCATGTATACAGCTGATTTAAGATATCAGTACTAAAGACAGTTTTGTGTATGCAGTGATTATGATCAAAGATGTATAAACATGATCACCACGTGTTGTGTTTGTAATTTCTATCTGATTAATAAATACATATATATTTAGTAACAAAAATGCTTACTTTGAAATCAGAACAATGAGTACAACATAAATTGAAAATTAAATGGGGATAATTGAGCCATGAGAAAGTTATGGTTAAAAGACCCCAGGTTCCTGTAAGAGAGTCCAAATCATTGCATCTTCAGTCACAGAACATGGAGGCAGAACTGCAGATGAATCTGCATGACTCTCACAGGCAGCATTTGCTACAGATTCACAGCTTTTGATTTCTATGTCAGCCATAGAAATACACATTTTATCATGTCTGTATGCCCTGCCTGAATATAACTTGTCTTCCAGAGAGTATACTGAGTGGTCCTTACATGAGTATTAATCTAAAAATCTTATTCACTCACTGAATAAGTTTTTAGACAAATATAGGCATAGGTTAATATAATCTGCTTACCTTTAGAAGCCTTTTATACCAGCTGAGGAAGCTGGAATGACAGGAGTATAAATGAGAGCTGAACTATTCACATTCAGAAAGAAACTCCTGGAAAACCCTGTGACATTTGGCATAGGCTAGAGTGACAAATTGGCAAATAAAAGTCCAAGAACACCGTCTACTGCAGAACTTCAAGCAAATAAATCAATAGTAACTTTCTTAAGGCTCTTGGTAAGCTTCATTTCCTTTTTTTCCCTGTAAGTAAAGTTGAATTTATACAGCTTGTCTTCCCTATCTGGATTATTTTACATGTTCTATATTTGAGTAAAATGACTCACAAAATTTTGGAATTTTTGAAGCATTTTTATTGTATTTTACTTTGAAATCTTACACTGTTTTTCTCCAATTCTACATGGATTCTCTCTCGTTTCAGTTTTCACTATCATGGGTAATACATTTCTTTAAAAGACAAGTAATGGAAAATTGCAGATTCTGAGTACATAAATCAAGCTTTCTGGAAAAAAAATATTATGGTACTCACGCAGTTATATAAAGTGTTGTGAAACTATTGGTTGTAAAATGATAAAAAGTAATATTGCTAACTTGTTTAGAAACTGAGTATAAGCTTGAAGATATCACATATAAATAAAAATCACAGAATCACAGAAAAACTAGGTTGGAAGAGACCTTCAAGACCATCGAGTCCAACCCGAAGACACATTACACTTCAGACTCACATTACTGATCTTTTGAAATCTTTCTAAATTTTTCTGATAACATAAATCTTTCTCTTTGGAAAATTTTAGATCCGGTGGAAATCATTCTTCTATAGAGGCATTTCCCAGAAGATATCAATGTGCTTGTCTAAATGGCTTAGTAGCATAAGCTATTTGATTTCAGCCAGACCACATAGCTAGCAGAATTGGAGCACCCACCACCTTGATCTTCAGATTATGGACAGAGAAACTCCCAGGGATCACAGAGAGCACCATAGTTCTGATGGGTCTCCTACTGAAAGTGGAGGCAGAGTGTTAACCTAAAATGGGAGGAGTACTCTACTCGGATGATGCAAATTAACACGTTTTTTCATTAAATGTTATGTCAGTTCAAGTTCCAACACATGCCATGCTCCAGACTCTGGGAGTTTGCCATCATCCTCCTGCATGGTCCATCTGCCCCTGATTCAGAGAAAAGACTGGTTAAAGAAGGATGAGATGGACAACGGGTACAGTGATTTGACTCTAATCCACCTTTACACTTAAGTTTAACCTGTGAAGTTCGTTCAAGCAAAGAGAAATTATGACTTACTTTGTGGAAAGAAATTGCCATATTTAGCTGTGATGTAGTACAGAAAACATCCACATTGTTAGGCACTACAATTTCAAGGAACACCAGGAATCTCCCTCAAATTAATGCATTTTACTTCACAGCATGGGAAGACTCTAAGTGAACAGAGTCTTCTATTGCCTCTCAGTGGCCATGCAGTAACTTATGAAGGCACACTAAAGGTGTTCACATTTGAATATTCCACCCTGTGCAGTTTTGGAATATTTCCTGATAAGCCTCTTTCTAAAACCTAAGTGACACACATTTAGCTAATGTAAATCCACATGGCTTTATTAGCTGGGATTGAACTATATCTATTTACATCACTAGGCATCTGGACCAAAGGAAAAAATGTGTGTAAAGGGGCTAACAAAAATTTGTCTGAAACTCCAATGTTAAATCAGGCTTACAAAACATTGGTGAGAACAACAGTGACAACAATGACAACAAAAAAGCCATCTGGTATACCGGAAGTAAGACACTATATAGAGAGACTTTCTGAACTTACTAATTATTAATTTATTATGTTAAAGTAAAAATTCTTACTTTTAGCCCATCTTTTCTATAAAAGACTTCTACAGCTGAGACCAAAACTGTTGGTTTCCTTCAGGTAAGGATCAGCTTTTAGAATATAAACCAGCCTAGCAGACAGGCATTTAGGTCTGCTTTGTATTGGCAGAATGCTGTCAACCCATGGCTCTGGTTGGACTTATCATGTATCTCCTGACATTTTATGGCAAGGATATATATACAGCCACCTGCAGATGTGCAGAGAATACCATCCTGAAGATGTGAGAATGGATGAACAAGAAAACTTTGGAATATAACTCCTAGTTTGTGGACACTGTCATCACCAGTTGCGACTTTTTCATCTGACACTAAATACAAGTGAAAAGAATGTAATTCTTTTGAGTTCTGTAATATATAAGCAATTCATCCTTTTGATGTCAATCTGTAGCCTCATGCTTCCCATATTTCTATTGGGAAATATAGTGTTAAAGCTTTCAAATTGGTGCTGAATCTTCCCATTGAATTTTTAGTCAATAGTTCTTGAACTGGTTCTAGATAAGATGCAGACTTAAAAGAAGATAATAAATAATGTATTCTGATTTGATTGTATTACTTACTCTTTGGGAGATGTTGTTGCTAGGGATTATACACTTCTAAAAATGTTTTGCTTCCTGTATCCACATAAATATAAATATAAAGGGATTAGGTTTGCCTACAAGAACCCAATGTGTAGCTTATGTACACATTATTAGGATACTTTTACACCAGCTAGATTGGTTATTGCTGCTGCAGTGTGTTGCTCTGAAGGATGTGTCCACTGGATACCTACTTGGATTCTGAATCTTGGATTATCCAGGACTGCACTTCAAACTAAATATAGGTGAAAGCAAAAATAAACTCGCCCATCCCTTTCCCTGTCTATTTATTTATGTGTGTTTATAACAAAACAATCCATTAGTGTCAGTAATGGTAATTAGTACATTAAAAACATCAGAAAATCTGCTACAACAGAAGTAGTAATAACATGATGGAGTTATGCCAGTTTCATATGGATTTAGGTCATTGTCAAAAAAGTCTACTGCTCATTATCAGCTTCTGACAACATATATTTTATAATTAAATGATGTGTCTCAGATTCTTAACCCCTTCCATAAATTACTAGATAAAATCTGCAGAGTTTACATATGTAAAGTTTTATTCTATAACTTTGTTCTTGTCTAGGAATATTGTTTCCCATTTTCTAGTTTCATAGTATCACGACATGAGACTTGTCTTACTGTAGAGAAAAAAGTGGGCCTACAAATTCATTGGGTGGACTATGAAATGCAAAGCTAAAATGCTTTCAATTCAAGGAATATTTGGCTTCTCTGAAAGGTCAATAAACTCTCTTCTAATAATTGGCCCTGTGAGGGTACAGCCTGCTCCTTGTGGCATTTTCAAGTGACTCACTTCTTTAGCTCTGTCTGATTGCTGCCTGCGATCCATATCAGTTGCACAGTAAGCAGTGATTATTGCTATACATCTTTGTCTGGAACCCACAGTTACTATTTAATGTAATTACTTCCCCACTGTGGTGTTGTTTGAAAACAAATGTTTTCTTGCTTTATTTATTTATTTTAATTTCAAAACTTTCTGTTTTGGTGTAACATGCTGGGACCACCTTCAAGAAGAAATTGCTATCCAACATCTTCTTTCTCAAGATTTGGAATTCGGTTTTTTTATTTATTAAAAGTATTTTGTATACTTCTATTTGCACAGTTGCTAAGAGTCCTTTTGCTAGGGGGATTCATTTTCCACCTCACATTTGTATCATACAATACAATATAAAAATACTTAACTGTTTGGCTCGGCAGTATCAGCTTTGAACAAGAAATTTTAAAAAGACAGACTTTTAATTTCCACATTTCTTTTGTTTTCAACATTATGCATAGGTCTTACACATTTTTTTAAACAGCAAAAATAAATAGCAGGAAATTCTTTCAGAATTGTAACAAGAAAAAAACCCTCCTGAGTCCTTTTGTTGCTTTACTACCACCTCAGTAAGAAGTTTACTCCAGTTATAGAGGATTTCTTTAAAAGAATAGCCATTTGTATTTGGTTTCCATATAATACATCTCTTTCTTTAATATTCTTAGTATTGTTGTTTAACTCCAGCCAGCAGCTAATCGACAGCCATTCTCTCACTCCTTTCTAGTTGATTGTGGGGAGAAAAACAAAAGGGTGAAAGTGCACAAATTTATGAGTTGAAATAAAAGCAGCTTAATAACTGATGTAGAACATAATGATGAGGATGATAATAAGAATAGTAGTAATTAAAAAAATAGTAATTTAATTTAAAAGAAAATAACAGAGAGAAATAAAACTCAAAAAAGACAAGCAACGTAAATGAAAACAGTTGCTTGCCCACTGCCTAATGACCAGCCAGTCCCCAAGCAGTGGTCCTGTACCAACCTTCCCTCACATTTATATGCTGAGGATGATATCCTTTGGTGTAGGATATCTCTTGGGTCACTTGGGGTCGGCTGTCCTCACTGTGTCCCCTCCCAACTCCTTGTACATCCCCAGCCCTCTCTCTGGTGGGGTGGGATGAGGAACAGTGAAGACCCTGGCTCTGAGTAAGCCCTGCTCAGTAGCAAAAGCAACCCTGTTTCCAGCACAAATCCAAAACACAGCTTCAAAAGAGCTACTGTGAATAAAATTAATTCTATCCCAGCCAAAACTAGTACATGTTTTCATCATTCTTGGTAATAATTTTAGAAAAACAGTAAAATAAGAAGACAAATAAAATGGTTCAATAAAAATAGAATTTATTTTATTAAACTATTGATTTCTTCCCTCTTGACCTTCTTTCTGTGAGGATTCAAAACAAAGAACAGATTCTTCATTAGCTGCAATATGCTGTCATCAAATAGATCACATACTAATTTAGCTATTTTACTAATTTATTTTATGGCTATCTACTAGGGCATTAGGAGCTTTGGGATTAATTAATTTTATAAATGCAAGACTGAATTTTGATCTCTCTAGGTTTTTTTCAAGATATTGAGATAAATTTCCTCCTAAATATTTCAATATGAACATATCACTACAGTTAGGAAGGAAATTACACACTTGATTTCATCTCTTAAACTAAAACAAAGTTAAATGGATCTACATCTGCTTACTGGAAAGAAAGCCATCCAATATTATTTGCTTTCAGTGTAACTCAGAAAAGGATTTTTTCAAGCATGTAACTATTCTTTAGTACATGACTACTCTTTAGTCACACATGTAAACTCCATTAAAATGGATGGCACTATTAACTGCCATCTTAGGTAGGAAATTACTTAACTGCGTACTGCATTGTTTTCTCAGTGAGACTGTATTTGATGCAAACCAACATTTTATGTTATTTGGATTAAACAAGTTTCTCTTTCAGATTCCTATACCATGTAGTTTGCTTTAGGAGAAGGCAATTACACGTCAACCTCACTGAAATCAGTGGAAGTCAAATGAAGAAAATCTGTGAGGACATGGCACTTTATATACCCCAACTTAATTGCACTCACACTTAGCTTCCATGTACTCCACCACATTTAACCAAGCTACATTGTACTCGGTTGCTAATTGTTGACAAACAAGCTCTCTGTTTCTAAAGCTTGTAATGTATATGTTTATGTAAATGCGTGCTTGCATGCACTGTTTAGTTCGCATATAGTTTAATATTTCAAGCAAGGAAATAAGCTGGACCACATTTCTCTGAACACAATCCACAGCTCGGCCTGTCACTGTGTGTGCTTTGTTGCTGCACTTTGGCTCAAATATGTTGCAATAAAAAGCAGAGATTTTTGCAAGGGTAAATAGTAAAAAACCTGATGAAGACTAACTTGCTGTTAATGTTAGGCATGGGCTTCTATTTGGAGGTTGATTTTCAGGTTAGATCAGGGCTGGAGAACTCAACAAGACTTAGGAACAGGAAGAACAGGATGGAGGGATGTTACAGGCAGCAGTGTCAATTTAACCTTTCAGTGACTCCATCTAGAAAGGATCAAAGGTACCAAAATGTCAGTCATTACTTCTTTCCATATTCCAGTGTAAGTTTTCATTTCAATTTAAGAGTCTTATGTCCAACTATTTAATTATAAACTATTTGTTTTGTAGAAGGAAATTCTGACAACTGGCTTTCTTGAAGATTGATCAGAGAATGACATGTGTTTTATAGTGCCATAACCAAGTTTTGGCAAAGGTTGTCAGATAATACTAAAGTGCATGAAGTGGTAAAAAGTGCTTTACCTTTAATTGATTTTGCTTTTTATCCCCCTACATTCAAAGAAATAAGTTTAGGTGAGAAGCAGTATAAAATATTTTACCCTATTAATATAGCATCACAACTTCTGAGATTAATTGATTCTTTGTACATAAAACCTGCAGCAGACAACTGTTAACTGAGTAGTCTCTGCAAGGACTTTTCCCTTTTGAGGCTCAGCAATGTTGGGTCAGAGGACTTTCTCTAAATTGAATGGGTGAGTTTCTGTAGAGTAAGGATCCAACCTACCACAGCAGGTTTTGCTAAATACTGTAACAAGACAGATCTTTCTGACAGTGATTTTTAAAAGAAAAAAAAAATCTGGTGAGTTTGATGTCTATCTGGGTGTCACTATGCAGTATTTCTATTGTCAGAGAAAGCCCATACGATAGCTTTCCTTGGGGTATTACACAAAGATAAATATGAGTAGTATACAAATATAAAATCTTCATTACTTTTAAAGGTAGCTACATTATATGGTAACACCTACAGGAAAGAGATTACTTGTTAGCAGAAATCTCTTGCTAGCCCTGAAATCTGTAAGAATCTGAGGTAGCAGAGGACCTGAAACTAGAAAGTAATTCCTACAAAACGCAGTAATTGAGCGATTAGCAGCAGGGACAGAATTGATGAACTGGTTAGGACTAATTTGTGTTTGCCTCCTCTCTTGAATTACTAAACCAAATGAGAAGTGCAAGGAAGAAAAACCAAGATAAAATAGGAATCATCCACACTGTTCAAGCCAATTTTGCAATTCCCGTCAGAGCAATCGTAAATGTAGCTACTGAATATAATTTGCACAGGTTTTTTTTTCTTTTTTAATAGATCACATAGTCTTTCATGTATCCTTCAGAGGAATGCAGAACATTAACAAGATTGAGGTATTATATTCTGATATGGAAAATAGGGAGGGGTGGGAAAGAGAAAGTAAGATCAAAACAAGCTTGTAATTACTGATTATGTTAGGAATAAAAGCAAACACACACTAGTTAGATTTCTTATCCTAGTGATTACTGGCCAGTAAAATTTTATAACCTAAAGAAATTTTTTTTTTTTCAGTTCATCCAGTTTCTTCCCTTTGGCTGTGCTTCTGCTACTACACTAATGCCAAAAGTTTGTAGGTGGCCATTATGTATTATAATCACAGAAGTTATTCCTATCACATAATGACTGAAATGCCCTGAGCACAGATGTACTTGAATGAGCCTTTAGGGAAGTGGATTTAACTTTCTTCTGTTTCTGAATGGCTAAAAACCATTCATGCACTGATTGCAGAGTCACTGCTTGCACATGGGTTATATTTGCTGGTAGTCCTTGTTTCTGCTATTTAGATTTAAATGATCACAGCTATTTCTTCCTTTTAAAGACTCGTAAAAACTTTTAATTTCCCATATTTAATTTACTGATTTTTTTCACAGAAATTCAAATACAAAGATATTCTTCTTTGGAAATACTTTCTTGAGAACTCTTTTTCTTAGATGAGGTGAACTGCCACATTTCTCAAGGCAAATACTGCTTGTTTAGTTTTCAGTGAAACAGCTACTTTGTGGAGTCTCTGTGCCAGTACATTATGGTACAATGCTCTGCCTCTGGAATCAAGCTAGAGAGGAAATGGGATCAGCAAATATTAGTTTAGTAAGGAATCATTACAGAATCTTTAACTTTTAAATATTTTCATTTAAAGCACCATAGATCCTCTGACCCCGGTCTGCTTCTGTATTTGTCTATACATCCTCTGTAAGAATTGTCCTGTGGTTACCTATGATACCTAACAGTCCCTTTTCCTTGGTGGTTTAAACAGGAAGCCTGTATTAAAAAATCAGAGATTTATGGTGAGTGGCTCTGTCCAGCTGGAGGCTGGTGATGATAGGTGTCCCTCAAGGTGATGAGTGGTGTCCCTCAGGACTCTGTCTTGGACTTATGCTTGCTAATATATTTATCAGTTATGCAGACAGTGAGGTCATTTGCAGATGACATAACACTGAGAGATGTAGAGGACAAAAGAAAAGGAAGGGATACCATTCAGGGGGAAACCTGGACAAGCTTGAGAAGTGGGTCCACAACAATCTCATGAAGTTCAGCAAGGGCAAGTCCAAGGTACTCCCAGCTGGGCTGGGGAAATAACAGAGTGACTGGGAGAAGATATTGGGACCAGCCCTGCAGAGAAGCACTTGGTAGTCTTCATTGATGAAAAGATGGACATGGGACAAAAATTTTCACTGGCAGCCCAGAAAGCCAATTGTATTCCGGGCTGCATCCAAAGCAGGTCAAGGGAGGGTATTCTGCCCCTCTGCTCCACTCTGGTGAGACTCATCTTGAACACTGCATCCAGGGCTAGGGTCCCAGCACAAGAAAAATGTGGACTTTTTGGTATGAGTCCAGAAGAAGTCCTTGAAGATGGCTTGAGTACCTCTGCTGCTAAGAGATGTTGACAGAATTGGAATTTTCAGTAAGGAGAAGAAAATCTTCCAGGGAGACCATATTGGAGATTTCTTTACTTAAAGGTCTTATAAAAAAAGAGAGAGCAACTTTTTAAACTGGTAAATCTAGTCATAGGAAAACAAGAATGGTTTTAAACTAAAAGAGTAGATATTTAGATTAGATGAGAGGAAAAAAATCTTGACTGTGAAGGTGGTGAAGCACTACAACGAGTTGTCCAGAGAAGTTGTGGATGCCCCATTCCTGGCAGTTGGACGAGGCTGGATGGATCTCTAAGCAACCTGATCCAGCGTGTGGCAACATTGCTCATGGCAGGGGCAGGAAGTGTTGGAACTAGATGGCCCTTAAGGTCCCTTCTATTCTATGATTTCATGTTCATTCTGATTTTGCTTTTTTAATTTAGCTATAAATAGGACAATTAATTCATTTATACGAACCATTGCTACTTGCTATAACAATATGAGAAATATACATAAAGGTTTGTATATATATGGATTTTCCAGCAGATAGGTACATTCTCTGAGTTATAAAATACATTACCTCCAAGAAGCCAGATAAGTAATTGTTATCAGAATACTGCATTGAAAATCCTGTAGTGCTTTACACAAAGAATATTAATAAGTCTATATCTCTGACAAAGAAAAAAGTCAGATCATATGATGTTATTATTAGAGAGACAAAATTTGTAATATAAATGTCAGACCTCAATATTTAGAAATAATTCATCCAAAATTATCAAAAAATCACATAATTTGCTTTAAAAAGTCGTCAGAGGAGGAATTATTTTTTATTTGATTGTGGCATTTAAGATTTATCTTTACAAGCTTTGGATTACAACTTTGTTAGAAAAAGGTTAAAAAGAAAAGCTGATTTGTTTTAGATGGCTATTTGATTCTAAGTACAAGGTTTATGACAAGAAATATTACTAGACTCACTAAATATCTGAGAGAACTACAAGACTGTGAAAATTCAATTTAGTTAACTCCATGACCAAAAGGCTTTTTTTTCATCTTTTACCTGAATCTCAGGCTGCTAGAATTATCTTCCAAATCATGTTCCAGTTTTCTGAACCTAAACTCTTGTACAAGGTTGATTACAATGTCACGCACAATGCTGCCATAAAAATATTACTGAAATAGCTCTATCTCCTTTATTTTTTTCTAAAAGAATGTAAATTATCTAAGTTAATTTAAATTAATTACATTTTAATGAGTTTTTAGGGCTATCATAAATTAAGATTTACAAATTAAATATAATCCTATCATGCTATTATAATAATGAATATTCCATATTTACATAAGTTTATCAAATTTCACATCTTCAAAAGACATTTATTAATTTGACAAACGTTATCAATAACAAAGTTTCAGTGTGAACATATATTCCTTTGGTATAATTTATTTACATAGTGATGTTGTTGGAGTGCACAGAAACAGCTTACTCTTATACAGGAGAATTATGAGGGATTAATTTAAAATAAATGTCTACAAACATGGTAGAGAAAAACTGCAGCAGCTGTAATTGGAGAAACTTGCTCAAACTACCATATTTTGAGCTGAATATTGCAGATAGGTCTGGTGTATTTTGACCCGTGATAGTAGAGAGGCATTGATATTGCCAGGTGAAACTTCTAAGGGTAAAGCTTTTATCACATACTTTCTCACCTGTGGACATGGACAGTATCTGTAGGGCTTAGCATAACTTGAACAAACTCTGCCATTGTCACAGTGACTAATTCTTGGCCTATGGATCGTGTGAGAACATTTAAATTGATGATCACAGTAAGAACATTCCAACTAAATGACAGCAATACTAAAGCACTACTCAGAGAAAAGAAGGGTGGTAGAATTTAAAACTAATGGGCTGAAACTGCAAAATCCCGGTTTTATGGTCAGTTTATCACACTGAGTCATACAACCAACATCAATGTGATATTCAGAAATTAAAGCAGTGTCAGTTTGCTCATGTAGAACAATTAGTCTCAGACACACAATCTATATTTTAAACTTTATTTGTGGTATTGGTACAGTATCAGCTGTAGAAGCTAGGTGTGAAAATATTAGAAAAACAAGCAAAAATCTCCTTGATAAAGACCACCATCTGTCAACCACCTTTATACCATAACACAAAAGTAATCCTTTTACTGAGATGGATTATCAGTGTAGCCACTTTAGCATTGATTTAGGGAGTTCAAGAAGTCACTAATCTGTGAAGTACTTACTAAAATACAGATGAAGGACAAATTGAAGCCATAATCACAATCAAGTTAATATTCTATGATTTTATCTGACAACACAAAAATATCTCACTAGACATGTAAAAACTTAGAACTGTTCTCATGTCAGCTACGTTCTTTTTGAAAATTATTCTCTCTGTCTTTTCTTGTAGGTAAGGAAATTTCTTGTCACAAAGACAAGGCAAAACCATAACCTGGAGGCTACATCTAGAAGAAAAACAATGTCTTAATTTTTGGGGTTTAGCAGATAATAAGTCCAGCTCTGTTTTAACTTTTCATGCTTGTGAACTAGTATTGGGCATGAAGCAAGATGCTGAGCATATCAGAGAATTTAAGGTCTTTTATTCATATGTAAATTAATGGAAATAATTTCTGAACATTTCCAAATGCCTTTTTAGAACAACTAATAGGCAAATAATAAACAGTACTTGTATGTACTAAAAGACACTTCCTTATGGTGGTCTTTTGCTTATTCAAAACACTAGAAGGAGGAACATGATTCCCATGAACAATATGTTTCCATGACTGAGTATGTGTGTATACCTGCCCGTACTATGGAATTCGAAAAATCACTTAGAAAGCAATTGAAAAAAAATAGTTGAACTTAGGAAGCTCGGTCTTTTGTAACCATAATTCTACAAAATCTGGTGTTATGGAGGCTGTAGAAAAATGAGTCAACTGTTAGTGTTTTTTTCTGGTGTAAGAATCAGAGACCACCAATGGAAATAGTAGAAATAGCCAAAAAAATCACATGTGGTTATTCAACCCATAATGAGCAATGGATCAACAGAACTCCTTGTCATATGAAGGTGTAGATGTAAAATGTCTGTATGGGTTCAGAGGAAAATGGGTAGTGGACTTAGAATTGAAAATAAATTTAACACATGAAGCTAGAATTTTCTGTGAAATAAAACAGAAGGTCATAAAACAGAAGGGTCGATTGTAAAATAGTCATGTATGTACATAAGAGAGACGGTGCTGTTGACAAGACAAAACCTTTGGGTAGATCAATCCCTAAAATCTCTTTTCTTTTTAAACTTCCTGTTTGATTTTTATGTTCAATTTCCATATGACTAGTAGCATAGAATATATATATATATCTATATA
>VZSE01008999.1:0-31129 GCA_013398275.1 Promerops cafer
TTCCCCGCCCGCCTTTCTCTGAGGGGACGGGCGGGGGACGCTTCCCGTTATTTTCCCCGTGGGAAACGCCAGTTCAAATCCTCGGGTTTCCAAACGCTACAAAACGTCCCTTGTCACCAGGAGGCGTTGCAGTTTTTTCTTTAAAATTCTACTGAAGAACTCAACAACGAGCAAAAAACAACTGCTTGAGAACGTAAGGTCGCAGTACCTTACAGTGTCGGCAAAATACTGCCCAAAAATATAGTTTTAAGTGATGCTTTTTATCACACACTTGTGACCGAAACACCAGGTCTCCTTATTCCTATTCCTTTTGGCCACTAAAGGAAAGGCCCATTATATTTTAAAAGTACATCACAACATTAGAGGTTAGCACTTTCTTTTCATGAAAATAGTTCAGATCACTTTGTGAAGAGGGTTTTGCTCAGTATAGAGCAGATCAGAGTTGCAGCTTTTCCCCTATGAAATTTCAACTTGTATGCTGCTGGGAGAAGTGGTAACAACATTTCTTCCCTGTCTCTCACCGGTGCCATACAAAAGGATACACTTCAGTAACACAGTTCTGCTGTTAGCAATGCTTATGGAATGCTTATGTAAGCACCTTTAAACTTGAGCCTCAATCAGCTTTGTGCACCATGGATAAGCACCTGCACCAGCTACTTCATCAACTGCACACAATATACCTTTACTAAAATAAATATTCAAAAGGTCTCTGGTCAAATTTAGCAACCTTTGGACAAAGGTTTAGATTGCTGCACTGTGCTGCACATTTACTTTCTGTAATTGCACAGGGATTAATAAACTTTCAAGTTAATTTCAGCTTTTGGCTGAAATTCAGTTCCTTTCTTAAAACTACTGGCCTACATCCACATTGTTTCAAAGACACAAGGCAAAATTATGAACATGAAGATCACGAACTTCTCTGAAATCTTTACTTGTATTTGATGAGAAGTCTGACAGGTGTATGAACTCTCTGCCTAGCTCTCTGCCTGCCGTATTATTTCAGGATGTGAGAAGCCATGAAGAGGTGACAGCCCAACTGGTGCCAGAGTTGTTCTTCCTATATACCATTACTCTTGAATAGCTTTATCTTTTTAATAAGCAGTCACATTTTTCACCGTACACAGGAAAAGGGTGGGAAAATAATATGGAAACATCTACTTTTTACTTGTGGTATAGATAATAAAAGCTTAAATCCATCTGCCCCATCAAAGCAGTCTTCTTAACAGTATTGAGACCCTCACACAGAATCCTCAGTACTCCTAACATTAAAGAAACATGTTGACTAACCAGAGAAAAGTTGATCTGGCTGTTTAATACTTCGCATGCACAAATTAATTAACTGCATCTATTAAGAGTGATAGAAATTCAGAGAAAGCTGGTGTAAATATGAGCAAACTCTTCAAGAAAGCATTTTAGTGAGCAGGATCTTCATTACAAATACAAAACTTCATTCCTGCAAATCAACTGCTCTCTCAAAGAAAAACATTTTGAAATAAAGCTATTCAAAGTGCTCTAGTGGAAAGACAGTTCTTCATTGTTGCAAGAAGACAGCAAGCTTTAGCTGCTCCACGGGAATTGTGCATCAAACAGTCCTAGACAAACACAAGCTTTCATTGCAATGAACAAAAAAAAGGAAAAGAGAAAAAGCAGTTCTCAGATTCCAGGTAATGCTACAAGCCCCTAGCTTGGTAGCACTGTGACACCATTGGAGATTTGGAAGATCAGCACCCTAAAATTCACTTGCCCAGAGCCTTTTTTGTGTGATCATGTTGAGCACCTGCAGAGACTTTTCATAAAAAGCAGGAACAGATTGAGAAACAGGCTCTATCAAACAAATTCACACTGAATCAGTGCACTCCACAATCTTCCATATAAACACCTTCACTCTCCATATCAGCAATTCAAAAAGGTTTAAAGCACAAAGAACTGTTTTAACAAGCCACTTGACATGCCGAGTTCTTCTACAGAAAGTCTTTAAGTTACTAGTTGTGAGATTTTTACCTAGATTAATTTATATCTAAAAATTTTAAAGGTGTGATAATAAATATCCAGAGCCATTGCGCATTTTTAGTTTTTCCATAACCAACTTTTTAACTGAGCAGAACCCATCCACAGAGCATCCATCTGTCCAACAGACACACACAATAAGAGCAGCATAAAGATACAGCCATACCTGTAAATTCTGGCTGTGATCCCTGCCAGCCTTGACCTGGACTTTTTAGAAGGCTCTCAAAGGTGTACATGTTGTCATTAGTAAAAGCCATTGCATGAATTATATCTGACAGTTTACTTTAAACCCTGAGGACAGTCATATGGCATTCTAGAATAGTACTGAGACTTTACTATTTTCAAATGCTGCTTATTTCAAAAGCATAAGCATGATGTTAACACCACACTAATGTAAGAGTACACTTACTCATAAGTTTCATTTGTTTCCCAGCCTCCAACTGTGAGAGGTGACAGTGTTTTCATGTTGACCTAAACCTTGGAGTGATCCTTAGCACTAATTAGTGACATCATTAAATTAAATGTGAAGACATCCTTAAAGCTTAATAAATTATGATTGAGGATAAACAGCTAAGTTGTTAATAGCTTTTGCAACAGCTGCAGGACATAATGTCCAATAACAATCTCTAAAGCTGAAATACATGAGAGGGTATTTCAGTTTTTATTCTAATCTTGCCTTGCTCTACTATGATTGGGAGAAAAAAAAAAACTACTACCTCAAGTATCCAGTGCTTAAATGAGTTAAATGATGATGTTTCTGTAACACACCTCTGCCTCACCACAGCAGCAAGACTAGTCCATAATGATTTCCAATTAAGCAGAAATTTTATAATTAGATATCCCAATAACTGACCAGTGAGGGTAAAACCCTCGCTGTTCAGTGCAGCTCAGACTTGTTCTGAGGACAGGTGTACAGCACAACAATTTGCTATAGGGAAATGCTATGAAAAGGAGCAGCTGAGGTAACAGTTTGCTATGACCAACATCCAGAGGTATTTGTCTTTTCCTCCTTTTAACGTCATCAAGCACTACAGTGATTTTAATTTGGTGAGAGCAGAAAGGCTCGACCACATTTTCTCTTTGTTGAAGACCAAGTTTTATTGTTGAAAGTGCTAATTTGGCTCTCTGATAGGTTTTCACTTTCCCCATACTGCAGTATTCCACAAAGAACAGTCTCAGTGCAGACAATCAACAATTCCACCTCTCTGGGCTTCAGGGGAGTTTTGACAATTTACATCCCCTCCCTACGTTTCCATGTTGAGACTGACACAAGATAGCTGCGCTGACCACGGCACCACTAACCAGCCACACAAGAAAGCAGTTCCTCTGCTTTTAAGTGGGAGTTTAAGCGTTTCAGATGGATTTAATCTCACGTGTAGATGGCAAGAATGAAATTCTTGTTTGAGGATGAAGTTTACTTATGAAATGAATTTGAGGTGTTCTTAGAACACCAGGAGTATCATAAAATGGTGCTTTTCCTATTTTTTGCACTCTTCCCTAAGCAAATGCAAACTGCCTAATTTGCACATGGGGACCATTTCTTAGTTTCACCATTCTTCTTGCTTTCCTCAATACAAATCTTGCCTTTAAGGTAAGGACTGTACTGGACATTCCATCTCATGGAGTGACCTAAAATCCTCCTTTGAGCAAACAGGCTTGAAGAATACAGGAGCAGAAGAAACAAATCCAGTTTGTCTTCAGTGCAAAGCCACTGATTTTCACCATTTAATTAAGGCTTCACCAAAAAGAAATATATAGTACCATCTTTAATAGCTGAAAATTAGCACACTCCTTTCAGAACAAATGGTCCTTGAGTGACTTTTGTGTCTCTACCATCAATTGTCTTCCTGAACAAAGTAGTATCTCACGGGTGGCCCTGGCAAGTCTTCCTCTCCATCAGTCTCTGGAGCAAATGATACTGTCAAATCCACATACTTCTTATCAGCTGATGGTTTCACAAGCTTTTGCATCCTATAAAGAAATGAAGAACAGTTCATACATGTACCAGAAGGATTGGCAGTGGGAATTCAGGGCCAGACTAGGAGGAATTTCACTGCCAGCCATATGTACTGGCCCAGCATACTACAGACCAAATTAAAATAGAGAATAAGCAACCTCTAAACTGCACACAAAAGCCGTTCCTCCACCTGAGCTTCAGCAACTCGTATTCCATTTTCCTGACAGACACAGCCCATTAAAATCTCAGAGTAGTAAAAAAATCCTGGTATTCACAAGAAGGCAGCTTCATACCATGACTTTGACTTCATTACATACTCTACTCATTTAAAATTATTTAGACAGCTGTAAGAGAAAGCATATAAGCAACGTTTTTGGAGACAGGCTGTAAATTCTCATCTTAGTATGCCAGGCACTCTACAGCTTAGCAGCTCTTCTCTCCCCAGGAGTTTGAAGTAGCTTGCTCATACTTCTTTGCTGGATACCTACTGGCAGGCCTTCAAAACAGTACTGATCAGTGCATTCACTTGCTTCAGCAAAGCCTGTGGGCACTGACTACCACACACTTCACAGGAGCTTTAGGGAACAGATTTGGAGCTAAAGTAGTTCAATCCACAGGTGTAAGGCAGAACTAAACCTGGGTGAGATCTGGCTGTTATTTTGCAAAGGCCTTCAGTCAAAACCCAATGCCCTGCCTTCACATCCTGCCAAACTGCCAGGGTGAAATACCTCAATTTCCTGTCTGTAAGCAGCATTGCAAAGCCTTTGTGAATATCATCATTTTTAAAAGGGCTAAAGTGAAGTAGAATCTCAAGCAATTACTATAATTGAACAGACTTCCAGAAATCTTAAACTGCAAGCAATACATTATTCCTTCAGAGCTAAGTTGCTAAATATCAGCATTAGTTTTAAGGCACTTTCAAAAGGTTCTAGTAGTCTTGTTCTGCTTGAACCATGGTACATTCTTTGCCCCCAGAAAATTACTGTCAGACTTCTTTAGCTTTCTCATTCTGGTATTCAGCAGTTAAAGCAGCCTTTTGCAAGTCTACTTTCCTCATCACAGAAGTTAATTCACTTTCTCTTTTTTCTTTTCTTTTTTTTTTTACAAAAAGTAAGAAATTGTCTTTTTTCTTTCCAGTATCTTTTTTCTTTCCAAAGTATTAATGGCTAGAAACCACTTCGAGAGAAAATACTGCTTTCAGACACACATCCTTTTGATACAAGCAATGAACATAATTACTATGCGCACTTGCATCCCTAAATCCATTTCCCAGTTATACTTACGTCAACTTTAATCTTTTAATATGGCCTGGCATCACAGGAACATAGAGCATTTTCACTCCTTGTACAACCATAGTTGGTTCAATTCCATATTTCTCCTGGAATTCACAAATTAAAACTTGTTAAAAGACTAGAACAGCTGCCTAAACCAGCAGATACTACTGCTGCTAATACTACAGCTAATTATTCAAATCCATAGGATCCAAACCATAAAACCTGCTAATGCATGGATGCTGACAGAAAGTTTTATTAAGATACATTTGAGCCAACTGAATTAACAAGGAATTTGAAAACAGGCTTGGATGCCTTTACTTAAAGACATTCCATTGACGTTAGTTATTACTAAAATTATTCTGGTTTGAACAGTAACTTGATGGAAATAATAAAGAAAACAAAACACAATTCAACAACCCAAAACAGGAAACTCCTTTCCTCTTGTCTTGTATTAATCCAGGACAGTAGATAACTTACTCTGACAGCATTTATGAAGTCCAACAGAGTAAAATCCTCTTTCCCATAAATTGTCCACCTGTCCCAGATGGTAAATGATATCCCATTTCTGTTTTAAAAAGTGAAAGGTTGTTACTTTAGAATGTGAACTCAGTCATTCCCTTTAAAAGTGTATTGAAGAACTGCCATGTCTTCTTGTCAATGTGCTGTTTAATCTTGAGCAAAAATCTCTTCCCTCTCTGCTGCCACTTCTCCAACCCTCTGACCTGGCTAAGCACAAGACACAGTTAGACCTCAAAGTACATATGGTATCTGACAATGAAGTTACTGAGTTTTCAGACCTGCTGAAAAATAGCTCTTGTATTGAACAAGATGCAAAAGCATGTCCAGGATGTCTCCTAAGAACAATGCCACACATCTACATTCTCTCGACTTTTAAAGTCTCACAAGTAACAGCTTCCACTGAAAACCAAACTAAGCCCTTAAACCCACTGTTTTTTAAAATTAGGACAGATGAATATGGACTGCATTTTCCAAACAGGAAATTCTTGGGCAATGCATTATGGGACACCCTTGGCAGTATTACAGTGATTACTTACACCTCTAGCAGTACACAGTAAGTGGATAGCAGAGTTTGATAGCAAGCATGCTATCATACTATATATTCATCATCTTCCAAGTTTGAACAACAAAAAAAAAAATCCTTGAATATCTAGACTGCTTAACTGGAGTATGGTCATGAGCTGTGGTTCCATCATAGCTCTGCTATGTGAGCACATATGGTCATAATGTGGATATCTGGATTTAGTAACTATTCAAACTTCACGCTTGTTGGAATGGTTCAGCAAGTTCTAAGCATCAATTAGTAGGTTTCCAAATATTGTCCTTGCCCTTCTGCCATTGTCCTTCCTACCTGATTTCTGTTCTTCTTACTTCAGCAGTTTCTGTAAAGACCATTATGGGAATGGCTAAATTCAGAAAACAGTTCTTGTATGCATCAGCTGGGTAGCCACCCACAACTTTGATGAGTTCCAGTGCAACCTGCAGTAAATTAGAATTTACTTATTAGGTTTTAGTGATATCAACTCTAGTGTAGTTAAGAGGCCAGCAACTACCAAGGAAGTTGTTAATGACATCAGCCTTTGTCCAAACAGCAGAGTAAGTAACATGGAAATGCAACCCACTATGCCACAGAAATAAATTCTGTTGCAGCCAAGGGAAATACTTAAACCATTCAAAACTCTTCTTAATGTAGTACTCTCCCAAAACTGTTTGGTTTATGCAATCTCCACAAAGCATGAGGTTCTGCTGAGAGGCACGAACATGAACTACTACAGAACAGATCCTTTCCACTCTTGGCAGAGGCATTCTGATGGAAGTTAGTATTAATGGCCAAAAACAAACCAAAAACAAATCAAAATCCAGCCCATCTTTCTGTGCTGCAAATTGAAAATAAAAGCACCAAAGCCTCACCATGTTAAGGAAACTGCCCTTTTTGACCATTCAGGAGCCACTCCAGCAGCCACACTCACACCACCAAAGACTTTCACTGCTGAGACTGAATCCCCTTCAGAGTGGACGACTTCTCAATCACTGCCTCGCTACTCATCCCACTCTCACAGCCAGACAAGGTTTCCTTGCTGGCTGGACCCCGGGTTTTCCTTAGCGGAGTATCAGACTTCTGGTTTCTTTAAGTAATTTTATCATGGTGTAGCAACAAAATAACAACTCAAGCTGGTGCCTTGGAGATGGGGCCCTGAACAAAGGACTACCTGAACTTTTGTACCCTTACAGTCTCTGTGCTCGACAGTCCAGGGTCTTCCAGCTCAGTCCTCGGCTCCTGCTGTGTCTCTGAGTGTCTGGTCACCTGGCTGGGCCACAGGTCCCTGTGCCCTTTGTTGTGCAAAGGGTCAGCATCAGTTCACAACCTCTTGCCTGAGGCTCCCACCCGGAGCTCAATCTTCAGCTGGCACTGCAGCTCCACACTGAGCTACCTGCACTACATGTATTCCTCAAAAACCACATCTGAATCAAGCACAAACTTTGCTATTGGTACGTAAGAAATAAATCCATTTCTTTAAATGAGCCTCTGTCAAGGTAGCAATAATCAATACCCAGACAACAGCAGTTTTAGGCAAGAAGCAGTAAGAGAAGGAAATATGCATTTAAAAAATCAGTCTCACCAGCCCTGATACTGCAGCAGTCGCTGTTGCAATAGCAGGAATAATCTTCCCAGCAATGCGCTTTGTTTTGAACCGATCTGCTGGTTCGATGTTGTACATCTTGGCTCGCAGGTTTGACGCTGACGTTACGAAATCTATGTGCCCATTGCTATCATCATCTTTCTCAAAGGAGATAGGCTTCATTTGCAAGTCAGCTGCTCATAAAAAAGAAAAAATAAAAGAGCAAAAATTATTATTAGAAAACTGAAGATGTTCTAAACATTATTTAAAGGCACTAGAATCTTAACAAACTAAAAATTTCACATCCTGGAACTTGGTGCCTTACTTGTTTTCCTATGCTAGGAAATGCCCCTCTCAATACCACTTGCTGAAAGTGAATAATGAAATAAACATCAACAGAGCTCTGTAATTTTACTTTCCTTGCACCACCAAGAATAGATTTTGAACATTCCTATGGATGTTTCTCATACACCCCGCCTCACTAAAGCTCCATCCTGTGAGAATTCCCTTTTAAAACTTAGTTTATCTGCAAAAATATGGACTCAGTAGCATTGGAGCCAAGAGTTTTGGGTTGACACATCATGGGATGAGTTAGGGATAAGCTAGTCTTTCTCCTGGATTCATGGGCTGAAAAAACTTGCATGCAGTTGTTGCCCAATGACCTCTTTGTGTGGCCAGGCACAAAATTGGACGCAAGCATCCTCATTTTAAATCCAGAAGATGCTGAGGAAGACTCTTAGCAGTCTTTACAATTTAGGGTCATTTCAGATTGAGAAATCACTTGCAGTCCATCTGGGATCCAGCCAGCACCCTTCCTCTCCTTCCAAGTTTAATTCCCCACTGCTGCCTGCTCACTGTCATCAGTGTTGTAATTACAAGCAAGCATAACAGAAAGCCCTAAAACTTCCAGGAATCTCAGAAATACAGAACCACAGGGTAATGTCAAGCAACAGGAGACATATCTGCATGGCACTTCAGAAAGCTTTATGGATCAGCTCTACTTCTTGCAGAATTCCAGAACTGCTTCATCCAAAGACCTCAATGTCACTAGTGGCAAATGCGGGATATTACTAAACTATGAATCTGGTTTGCACTACTCACTTTCCAGAGCTTCATTGGATAGTATAGACTTCTCCAGCTGGAAAATAGCATTTCTTTCATCCTCACTGCTGACAGGAATATGATCTGGTTTTCTTGCAGTTTCATCAGTCTGTACAACCTGCAAGTGTGCGCAGTGCTTGAGTAATAAAATACATGAACTTCATACAGTGCAGGTGTCAAGCGTACTAAATTTCCTGTCTTCCTTACAGGCTTTCCTCCCGAGCTCAAGGATTTACTAGATCAAGTCCAGCCAAGAGCTTCTAAGAACATTAAAGGACAGGAGCATCTCTCATATGAGGAGAAGGTGGGAGAGCTGTGATGGTTCAGAGTGGAGAAGACAAGGGTCAGTGGGATCTTATCAATGTGTACAAGTATCTCATGGGGGGGAAGTACAGAGAGCACAGCCAAACTCTTTTCACTGTGCACAGTTTCACTGTGACAGCATAAAGGCACAAACTGAAGCACATAAAATTCCCTAAGAAACATACAAAAATACTTCAAAGAAAAAGAAACAAACAACAACATCCCAGACAAAACTGTGAGGATGTTTGAACACTGGCACAGGTGGCAGAGAGAGACTATGGGGTCTCTATTCACAGAGATATTCATAACCCGACAGCACACAGTCCTTGATGACCTGCTCTAGCTGCCCCTGCTTAAGCAAAAGGATTGAACTAGGTGGTCTTCAGGGGCTTCCTCTAACCTTAACACACTCCTGTTTCCCCAAAATACATTATAATTTATTTCTCATTATCATCAATGCAGTAGCTGGAGATGTGGGACACTGCTTGTGGAATATTTTTTTTTCTTTAAATTAAATATCACACTTACTTTGTTTGAAGGTCTAAACTCTGGTACCTTCACAGATGAAATAATTCCCAAAATGGTTTCCTCTGACAAGTCCTGTTATGGTTTTAAGAAAAACAATTTAAATTCACATATACTCAAAAAGGCCTCCACAAAAAGATTGTAAATACAATAGGATTTCAAAGAATACTAGACCCAAAAAGTCTCACAGATATTCAGTGATGTTTCAGCCAAACATCATCATTAAAACACCAAGTGACAATTCATTTGCCACAGCAAACCAGAGCAGTGTGAAGTGCCTAGCACTTGAAAACAGAACAGAAATGCAAACCTGACTTACAGGAAGGTCCAATTAAAAAACAAACAAGAAAAAACAAAGGATAAGAAATGCAGAGGCTGTAAGCAGTAAAAAATAAAACCCCCATAGCATACCTAAGACACTTAGTTTTTAAAAAAGCCTTAAAGAGATTTTCAGTTCAGTAGTTATATTGCATCAAAATAATAATTCCCAAGTTCAGTGCTTACTGAAAATATCCAATACACTACTCATTTCTTCTCCAGGATTTATATAAAGAAAATAAGTGTAAGCAGCTGTCAAACAGACAGTGCTGAAGGACAGATTACTGTAAGAATCACTTTAATCAGCTCTTGAAAAGAGCTGGCAGCTGGCCAAAACTGAACACCAAGTTAAGTTAAGGAACACTGTTACAGTCTGGATTACCTTTTCTGTGAAAGGAACACAGTACACTGTTGCGAAGAGTTTTGCTGTGCTCACAATGAAACCATAGTGCCTAAAGAAAAAAGAATTATTTTTTGGTTGGTTGTTTTTTCTACTTTAGCTGCCCAAAGGTTTGCAATCATGTTCAAGATCTTGAACAAACAATCTGAGAAACAGAATTTCCATCCTTCAGTGTGCACAGTACAAAATAGCACATTTTGAGTGACTCAGAAGTTGTCCCCAAAACTAAGCAAATTTTGATGAGTGGAGAGTTAATGAAAACCATATCTCCTTAACCTTTGCAGTCAAGCAAACAATCACAAATGCTCACATGACATCAATATGATAAAAAGCTTAATCTCAGAATTACTTTGATATTTACCATGACATCAGTTTTCACTCAAACTAAAAACAGTGATACAGTTTCTCAAAGCAATTGTAGATATACAGCAGATAAAAGCTTTTTAATCCATCAACCACATCAATTTTTAAAATCATCTGTAATACCCAAGCCATCTAGATCAACTTGTGATGAAGAAAAGCAGTCCCTTCACTAGGTCATTTGGCACATCCTGCATTTTATGATGTGGACAGTGGGGGCAGGGAGGTGTGACAGCAACAACTCAGTAATTCTGCAGCCATATAAGACATGAAATGGGTTGTTCTAAGTCATTTCACATTAGATGTTGTCAGAACAGCACCCTCCAATCCCATGTCAGTGGAAGTTAAATTATTTGCAGTGAAATTATTGGACAGCTCACCAAATCTGCCACAGGATAAGACTGTGCACTAACACCTATCAATTCCAGTCCAACTTCCAGGGCTATAAAGCCATTGCCTTGCACTTCCTGCTGTAAGATGGGTTTTATAGGATGATATACAATCCATCTGGGACAGTACTATACTTACAAAGGATCATTAAATTCAAACTTCACTGGAAAAGGAGGCCTCTTTGGTGACTGCCAAAACAAACCTGGTAGGAAAACAGACTTAAGATGAAATCCTAAGGAACCAGGAGCAGCAACAACATGACATATGCCATGAATTTTCAACAGGCATAAAAGGGCATTTGTACTTACTTCCATCTTTTAATCGTGTATCAAGGGGAAACGAATGAAGGAGCTGAAGAGCCTAGAGAAAAGCCAGAGCAGCTTTAGTAATTTGTCACATAGATTGACATGACCAAACTAAATCAAGCCTGTCTAGCTGAAGTAATTTAAAGAGTTAAGAAAATCATGAAACACCTTTTGTCAAGATGGACAGTGCAAAGACAAGTACTAGTAGAAAGAGTGCTTGCCCATTTCATTCACAGAACAGAGATGACAATGTCACCTTATCTGTACAAAGCTCAAGAAAGCATCTAATCCAAGAAGCAAAGCATTCTCCCCCACCTTATTGTCACTTTAGGATTCTTGCATATGGATTCACAACTTGGAATACAGTATTTTCTCAATGTAACAATTACCACCAGGAATTCTGTACGCACAGGAATGTTTATTAATCCACAACATCCCAATCCAATCTTTTCCACAAAATTACACACATACTTTAAGCAACTCTGTGGATGAGACACTCAGAATGACTGGCTCTTATTTCAGAAAAATCTTTGAGAAAATCAGGGTTACAAAGGTGAGTTCAGTAACGGGAGTTTAGTGTGGGAAACAAAGACCCACTGCCTAATAAAAGACATCTGATAATCCTGATACTTTGGAAAACACTGGAAAAATGTCAAGAAAACTGCACAGAGACTGCTGAATAGACTACTAAGAATGAGTTAATAAACCAGATCTAGAAGTGCTGTAGTAGAAAGGGATGCAGCATTTTTAGGTTTCAAATATAATTTGTTATTTATGAAGAGATGGAAGTGAGTGCAAAGACTTGGACACCTCGTTATTAGGGCCACCAAGTTTTCTAAAATCCTCATCAGTCTAGTGATCCTCATTTATAGGTCTTACCTACCTTATGGCTAAAATACTTTTCAAATTTTACTCTTGCTAGCTCTACACACTGAGTCCAACTTCGGGGTCTTCTACTAAGAGTTTTAATAACATGAAAACAGCCTTCCAAGCTCTCTCCTGATTTTATTCTCTAGAAAAAGAAACATGAAAATGTTAAAACAGACAAAATTCCTTCAAATCCAGTCAAAGAGTAAATATGTTTTTAGTAATCCATAGGCAAGAGGAAACAGAGGTTCACTTCATGAAATGTTATCCTTTATGTGCTTCTCTCCACTGGGATTTTTTCCCCATTTACTTCCACCAGCCCTTTGGACCACAGGCCATTACAGACTCACAAGAAAAAGATGGTAAACAATTTCAATCTTATTTATTACTACTTGAACTCACTTCAAACTCAGTCTCACTTTCATTTTCTCCAGCTAGTTACATATCAGTGTGACACACACTAATCACACACTAGCAGTGTCTCAGTCTTTCTGGTATTTCTACATCATGTACAGAGCCCATGAGCTGGACAAGCTTTTAGTTATGAGACACACCAGAAATACTGTTCATATGATCAACTACTGACTTGGCGAAGTAAGTCTTCAGGTTTTCTGAAAAAAGTCAGAAACTAACCCTAATCTCACTGGCCTTAAATAGAAACAAAATCCATAAAGCAGTAGTTTAAACCCTCTATTTTACCGTGGCAACATTCCCTTACCTGTAAAACTTCTTCTGCCGACGGATAGGTTTGCCAGAACTTGTTAAACAATGAAGGCTTGTGAGAAAATGAACTTTCAAACTGTAAAATAAAAAGAACAAATGTGGCATTATGCAAGAAGAATATCAGATGCCCACCTTTCCAAACACAAATGGAGTTGTGCTGAATGCCAGAAAGGTTAATCCATCACCTTATCTCTTGCCCACTGTATCGTATGCTCAATAGCAGCTGGGAAAGACTTCAAGGTGCAAAAAGGTATTTCTTCCTCTGGTGGATCCCGCTGTAATTAAGGAGGGTTGCATGTCAATGCAGGCTCATCCAGGTTAATTGCTAATAATAGCACCAAGAACTTGTACACTACATAAGTTAAAAATTCTGCTGTTATAAAATACGAAGTGGCTTTTTAAGCTTAGAAATCTGTTTTATGAGCACTAGCTAGCATTGTCAATTCTCCTTTATGATGAACAGTCTAAACTCAACACTGGAAAGCACAACTGAACTGTGAAACCTAAACAACAAGTGAAATTGCCAGCCAGCTTTTCCAAGATGTGCAGCTGGCATTCATGTACACTTTCAACATGAAACATGCCCTGTTACTCAAGGCCAGAAAGCCTTCTTTTTAGACCCTAACAAGACAACTAGGATGCTCAAAATCCTGTCTCTGTGTCCACATGGCACTATTTCATGGTGTTCTCACCCAGTGAATTTCTCCACAAGAACTTAAAACAGAGGGATACTGCAGGTAGCGTCTATCAGCCTTAGAGCCTGAAGGGTTCATTTTCCCCTTTCCCATTCAAACAGAACTGTTATGTATGCTTGTAAAGAATTGCTCAAATTTTATTTCCTGTGAGTTTTTCATCAGAAACAAAGGGAGTAATTATTTCCTAACAGTACTGTTCTTCAGCAGCTCAAACAGGCCACTTATTTTAGAAAGACACATAAAAATGATCAAAGAATCAGGGGGCATCATGGGACAAGCTACAGAAGGTGAGTGATGGTCTCAAAAGACTTACATGACTATTGTAGGACTCTGTCAGATGGGGCACAATGACTTCTGTGTGTCCTTTTGTTCCCATAGTTCCAGAGTCTATAAGAGGACGCAGGTTTGCTACACAACGACTGACATGGAAAGACACAGACTATCAGAGTACAGAACAATCTCTACATTCTTGCCTTGCAAACATTACTGGAGCAGAGACAACCAGAGTTGTCTCTAGGCAGTTTGAGAAGACTGGAAGGCTTACACCAAACTCAGGAAAAAAAAAGATTAAATAAGAACTATTCAGGTTAGATCAGATACCATACACCTCAGCATGTGTGGATTATGAGCATTAGAAATTGTTTGTAAATATCAATTTCTCTACTTTTAAATTTAAATGCATATTTTTATGCTTTAATAATTCAACTTTAAAACTGCCAGAATATTCTAACCCTCATCAGAAGTTAACAGCTGCCCTTGCTTCCCTTCCACCCCCTACCTATCAATGTATCTCCTGGCTTCAACGTTGTCCAAAGCAGTCACAATCACATCTTGCTTGGTGTAGAATTCATCACTGTAAGTGTTCTCAGTGGCTGGACAAACTTTATTAATATCTGAATCAATCTTTATGTAAGGATTGATGTTCAGAGTTGCTTCTGCTGCAGTGTAGCTCTTAGGTTTCTGAAAGCATAAATACAGATATCAGCAATATGCAGATAAAGAACATCAGGGACACAGAAATAGCGACTTCATTTACTGATCAGACAAAATTCACTGACAGAAATGTTAGTATGCAAAACATACAACAAATGACATTTTTTAATCATATACCTCCCTCACTGATAAATATCTTATTAATCTAGTTTTATTTTTTGTTTTAATTAGTGTTTCAGAGACCATGTGGTGGAAGTGCTTAAATAGTTTATCAAGTAACTGAAACTGATGCCACGTGCTGCCACTCATAAGAATTTCTTCAAAAGAAGGGAGCAGCTCATGACTGTCGGGGGATAAACCTATTAGTAACTCTGACTGTGTCTATGCAGCACAGACATCAAGCACCTGTGAATAATCACATTACTGCAAGGCATTCCACATAAAATCAATTTCAGACACTAAACTGAAACAGAGTTCTTGACCTACCCGACACTTCTAGCCATATCACAATTTTCTAGGGATTAGCACTCAAGCCTGTGGCTTCTAAAAGCTTGCAGGGTTCACCTTCCATTTATCTATCCATCCAAAGTGCAATCTGTTCCAGATTTGCTGCACATAAACAGGAGGCAGAAAATTCAACTGTTGGGTTTTGGGCAGGGGAAACCTTTTTCCACATTGCTGTCATGATCTAAGCCCCCTTTTTTGTTTTGTGCTTTGTTTGCAAGTACAGGGATGTTCTCTCTGCTTCTAAGGAATTAACAGCTTCTGCTTTATGCATTTAGTGAATGTACATGTTGGGCTTTCTCAAAACTATTTACCAGCTTGGTGAAAACTGAATTAAGTCAGAAGACACCAACTTTGGTCAAATTCCATCAGCAGCAGCACTACTGAGCTCAGTCAAGAACACTTCTGCCAGCAAGGTCTATTTTTTGTTGCTTTATTTTCCCTGAATTTCAATGGCATAATAGAGCATTTCTGACATAGTAACCCATGGCAGGCTCTTATGCAATACAATATTCATCCAACTGTCAAATTGGAGAGATTTCATTAGTCAAAAGCACCAGTACAAATTAAGACTAGACAAGCCAATTTTACTTAACTGATACTAGTGATGAGTTGGATGCCATTGGAGTTCTAGGCACTGTTTAAAAAAATCCCTAGATTTCATTACAGCCTTTAAGTCTTTTCTGGATAGAAGTACAGACACTCACAACTTCTGCTCTCTGTGGGGACACAGGACAGGGAAACACAATAATCCAGAAAAGTTACTGAATAAGAAAGCCTACCTGTATGTGATGAGGTCGGAAAAGAAACTGCCTGTTCAGGTTGGATTTCTCTATCAAATCTGGATCTGTAATTGTAACCTAAGTCAGAAGGGGCAAAAGCAACAGCTGAAGTTACAATTTAAGTGTAACACTGAGCAATGATCTTGATGAAACTTCTATAGACACTTGTCAAAACAAAACACTGCTATTGGCATCCACTGTGCCAAAGCTCTGCTTATACTGACAGACTAAATTTTGTTTTAAAATCAAAATACAGCAGGACTGCTCCAAGTGTATTCTGCTTCTAATTGCACACCCTTCTATGCCAAGGCCACTGTACCCTCTGCACAGAGATCAACCTGAAATGAGAATTAGGCTTCTAACAATGTTAATAGTCTAATTATTTAATTATTCCCTGTCACATTACTTCTAATGAGAAGTAAGGTTAACAGGAGACTTACCAATCCTTTGTCTTGCCCAGTACCAACACCAAGAAGTGCAAAGTTTTTCAGCATTTCACATCCTATCGCTCCACAGCCAACCTAAAAAACATTACATTTGTAGAATCAGAAATGGAAGTGGAAACCACAAAGACAAGTCCCACTGCAATTCTGCAATTTATTCTGCAGTGGCACATATCAGAGCTGCCCTCGTATTTTGAGGACAGTGGGCATTAGCTGTACCAAAAATCATTTGCAAACAGTGTAATGGTGTCAGTCATACTCACCAAGAAAACATTCAAATCATGGAGCTTCTGGCACAGAGCTTCTCCAATACAAGCCCTCAAGGCATCATATCTATCTCCCCTATGCAGGCACAGGAGACAAAAACAGGAGACTTCAAGCTGCTATTTATCATGGTAGTATCATCATCAGTGGTAGTACCATTGATGCCAAACTACACTTTGACGTGAACTAAGAAAGTCAGACAGAGTCTATACTTCCCGTTCATGCTGAAATAGGACACACATTCCTAACCCCAAACTTGTCCCTCCAGCAAATAGCACTGAATGAACTTTAAAAGACATCTGTGCCTGCTTGAGATTCAGATGTGAACAGTACATAAGCCAGCAGCTTGTAGTTATATTTACCGTGGGAGAAACTCCTCAGAGCCCACCTTCTCCAGAGGTGTTACAATGTCTAAAACATCTATATATAGCTGTAAAAAAAAAAGAAAAAAAGAAAAAGTCCAATAAAAATCTGTGAAAAACATTCATGTTATTTTAAAAGCTAACTACTTTGTATGAACAACAGAGTCTAGAAATTTAGAAATACTAAATTTTTACTGTCACTGGAAGACTACAGAGCATCTGGTACCCTACAGTTCACAATTCTAGTGGACAGGAAAAAGCACTTGGACAGAGGGGAAAAAACATTCACTCAAATAGGTGAGCTGTAAGTTTCTGACTTCTGACAGGCATGTTACCCCTCCATAAGTAACTCTGAAGATTGGGACATTTTTTAATCCAACGGTACTCTGGCCTTTATTCTGAGAGTCTGAAAGCCCTGCTCTTATATACAGTAGATTAAGTTGGTATCTGCACTATATCACACCTTTGCATCCATGCAATGACAAGCCAATGCTGTTTTTGTTAGTGTGGAAAACCAATGTGTTATCTGAACCCTAAATATAAAAATTTTAACTAAAACTGGCTGTACTTTTATTGTATGCATAAAAATACTACTTTTTCTAAATATAGTCTCAAATTTTTTTTTTTTAGTTCCATGTTCTAGAAGTTGTTCAGGTTACTCTGATCATACAGCATTTACACACAACTATCCCTTCGTAAGATCTCAAAATAACCAGCCAAAAACCAAGACAGCCTTACCCACTGCTGCAATGGAGAAAATTTTCCTGTTACTGCTTTCAGAACTTCCTGGCTAGCAACACCACCCACTGCTGCAGCCAAAGGAGGTAGAAATCCCTGAGCAGTTCTAGACAGCCATTTCACCACATCTCCATTCACCTGAGGCTGCGAAGTAAGACACAGAAACAGGTTTACCCCCTCAGCAAACAAGTCAGTGTTTGACAGTTTCACAGACCATTATTCTTCAATGAAAGACAGATTATTTCACTCTGACTATCAAAAAAAGTTTCCAGTCAAGACAGATCCACCATATATCCTGTATTTGTCACATGCATTTGTCTAAAAACTGGATTCACATTGCCACAGGATCAGCCTTCATGTCAGGTCAGCATTCAGTTGGACCCATGCTGAAATCCTGTTCTGTTTCCTCACATGGCCTTCTGACAGCCAGCTGATCTATCTAAAGATGGATTCAAAGGCCAGAACAAGGACCAACAACTAAAGCATTAATTCTAGGCAAGTAAATGACCACATTAAGAAGTGACTCATAATGACAATGATTCCTTACTCACTTTGTTTTCCAGTGTTTCACTTATAGACATGGCTATTTTCAGCATTTCCTCAGCATCTTGAAGGCATCTAGACATCAGGGTAGAAACAATAATGATGACTTAAACATTCCAGAGCTCTTCTAGAAACACAATCAATGGAAGAAAAAAGCAATGGATACAGTAGGAAGTTTGGAATCTCACATTATCCTTAACAGTGAGCATTCAAGATGTACTTCTAAATGTTAGGGTTAGCTCAGGAACAGGAGTCTCAGTGGAAAAGCCCATGTGCAAGTGCAGTCTTAAGATTTATACTTTTTAAGTAGTTTTGTCTCATTTAACTCAAAATGACACACATCAAGTACTACAGCCGAATGAAAAAACACTGAAAATTAAACCCAAATCATTCCAATTTTTTTTTTTAAATTCATGAACTACAACACAATTCAGGATCACTGAAACAACTTTTCCATATCAGTCCCACAATGTCAAAAAACTAGAACAGAGGTGGCCTTCCTCCAGAAGTATCTTCTGTCTACCTGGGCCCAGAAAATGTCACTGCTATATTGGGAAAGCCTTGTTACACACCCAGACACATATCAGGTAACATTTTTCATCTTTCCATTTCTACGTGGTTTATCAGGTACCAGACAGGGAAGGTACCATGCTGCACAGCCAGCCAGTAACTACAGAAAAAGGAGAGATCTGCCTGATTCAGGGCTTGGCAAACACAGAACTGCTGCTTTACCCAATGTTCGGCCCGCGACCAAAGCTCTCCTGGAAGTGGTTCAAGGCAAGCATGGCAACATGGATCTGCAAAGGTGCCTGTTAACACAACAACAACTGTTGATCAGCTACAAACTAGAGAGAAAAGAAGTAAACAAAAACAACTATCTGAACTCTTCTGTTACCATTTCATTTCTTGTCTCTTAAGTACAATGCTCAAAAAAGTTTTAAAATAACATTAAAAAGTGAATTTGAAATACCTTTTATTAATGTTTTTTAAAAAAAGTATTGCTCAGCAATGCAACGCCCTTCACACACATTCAGCATCCACTTCAACTAAGTCCAACTGAAGAGTCCCCAAAAGAATTTAGAGCTGAAACTGGAAAGTGCAGTAATCTTCTTTTAACTAGACATCATAATGCGTTGCATTTTGCCAAACATCAATAACAAAGCCCAGCATTAAGGGCAAAAAGTAGAAATTACATTATTCTAAACATGAAGTTACAGATTACAATCCATGTATTTTTACTATTAGAGCACTTATGCCCAAATCTCCACATGCTAATTACCTCAGGCTTGCTAAAATCTGCAACAAGGCATAATGGATTTGTTATCTGCTTCTCCAGCCGTTCCTGGAAAAACAGAATTCATGACAACACACAAGAACACAACAGCCACTGCTACCTGACAAAACAATACTCTTCCTATAGAGATTAAGAAATAAATATCCTTTCTGACTAGTACTTCCATTGCTCTCTTCATTATTCACACCACACTAAATACTAAAAATAATTATCTACTGCAAGTTCTATCAAAAATGGTCAGAGAGATGTTTCACATCCTAATGGCAAGAGTCATCTTTAAACAGGTGTGATTTTTGGGGCTGTCCTGTGCAGAGCCAGGAGCTGGTGTCCATGATCCTTGTGGGTCACTTCCAAACAAAGGACATTCTATAATTCTAGGAAACATGCACGAGCTGAACTCTGCTTCCAGTGCTCAGAGCATTAACGCCTGAGAACCCAGCTCTGTCAAGCACACACTTACAAAGTAACACATTTTGGGTGTCTTCACTTGCACAGCTATGCCCCCATGCAGGTATGGCTCCATCTCTGATGTATCACCAATGCTGAAGGAGTACGGCGACACCACTGAAAAGAGAAGAGAATAAACCATGACAGAAAATTCAAAGTGTCATTGGATGCTACAGTTCTGTACACAACGAAGTGGGGGTTTGCAAGTCCTTTTTTTTTAGTGCTGCAATTTTGCAGCAGGCAACCTTGTTTTGAAAGCATAAGCACAGCTGATCCTTCTAACAGGATTAACCCAGAAACTGGCAGAGGGACAAAGCATTAGTTTCACATGATCTGTTATGAAATGAGCTTTTTTAAGTGGCAGCAGATTTAACAAGAATTCTGATGACCACAGCTCTGTAACAAAAATGAAATCATGTTTAATTTTCTTTATAATGTGCACAGCAGTGTCCAGTATTAACTGCTCTGAGTAGGATTTTAGCCCTGTGATGAGAACTACAGGTAATCAAAAAAGGCAGCTGGAGCATTTTGTCACATCATTCCCCTCACACACAGGAAGTGTCATTCAGGCAAGGCAAAAAGACAGAAAAATTGTTAATTCATGAAAAACTAAAACCAAAAGTTAAGCTGTGAATAGGAGGAATGAACTGACTGCAGCATCAGTTCCAGCAAAATGCAAGGGCCCAGAGGAAACAGGTTCAAGCACATGTTTCAAGGGTACTGTTTTTCATCTCAGACCACAGAACAGTTAAAAACAACCAAACAACCACTGCCCACTTGCTCTCTCTTCTGCTCCAAACAAACAGACATTCAGATCTGGGAACTGGAAAATTCCCCAGCATCCAAAAGGAACCAAGTAGAATGCCTTGAGACATGGATGAAGTAGAACAAAGCAGGGTAGATGTAAATCACGAAAATTACTTCAAAAGCATTCTTAGAATGTTGTCAATGCATCCCTGTACACTTAAATTGTCACCCAAAAAAGCTACAAGGCAAACAGTGACATACCAAGTGTCATCTAAAACCACGACAGAAGCACAGGCCTTATGGGACCCTCCAAATACCAAACCAGCTTCATCAGCAGACAAATGATGGTCAGCTCAGAGGCTGCCAACTAGATTCCACATTTTGAGCTGAGCAATTCCACTGGCTCCTTAAGCAACAAGATGAGTCCAAGGTAGACTTTACTAAATGGAAATGCCATCAAAACAACACCAGGAAGACCTTTGCACCAAAAAGCAATTTTTTTGTGCAAGCTCACTGGAGATCTGCACAACCTAGCACTCCTCTGACTATGGTAACTAACATTGCAGTGGCTAAATCAGGCCAGAAAATAAGTACCTTGCAAATGAGTCAGCAGCAGTTTACCTGTTATTTGGTGCGTGGATCCATTCAAGCATGACATTCCATTAACTTCCCGGAAGGTTAAGAACTGTCCTGTTTCAAGCCTGTGTGGATGATTTTCAAGGCAAGTGACAATACCAGGATTTGACTGAAATAAAAAATGGCAGTCAGCAAGGAGGAAAGTCTCTCGTGCAAAGGGGTCACATTGTTTGCAGGCACATATCTTTCTGTCTACTGAAACTGCAGTCTCTAATATCTCTAACATCTCATTTCTGTCACAGCAAGAGAGTTACCTATGACAATTTTTTCAGTCCTATGATTTTCAATTTAACACAAACTTTCTTAATTTCACTGTTTCCTGTTAGCAAACTGCATTTGCTGGTTCTCAGCAGTCAAATCTATTGTTATGTTCTGAAATAGTAGCAGATTTATCCCCTTTTTCCAAACTAAAAATAGTCTCTATGTGCAAAGAAATTTTCAGAGGCATTAAAAAATAAAATCTTGTGAATGGTCCTTATTACTCCATGCTTCCTTTCTGTCTGATATCCTTAGAAAGGACATCTAAACTCATTCTTGAAAGTTTGGAAGCTTAAAAAGCTGGACAGCATACAGGAGAGACACAGCTTCAGCAGGTCACAGACAAGCTTACACTTGCAGGAATCTCAGACAACACCTCATCCTGTTACGGGACGTGATGCCAACCTGCCATGCACACAGACACCTCACTGTAGTCTGAACACAGCTCATCAAGACCTTGTGCTGCATCTCAGGCTGTAACCTGGTGGATTTGCAAGGAAGCCTGGCCTGTAAAGTCTCCTCTCATCCCTTCCTGAGTCCCCAGTATAAGAAAGATTTCAGTTAAGTAGCAAAGAACTTTACTACAGTGGACCACGTTGTCTGTGGACAATGAACAATGGCAGAGGAGCTGACTGGAGAAAATTCTGCTCTGATTTAGGGACACAGTGCCACCTTGACCCTATTTACAGGACAAGAACAGCCACTTGATGGCATTGAGCTTTAATTCTCACCAGTTTTACACTTCAGAGTGGAAGAAGATACAACTAAATTCAAGTATCAGATTATTAAACACGGGACATATATACAAATTTATATTCATTCATTGACTTGGCAGGTAATCAGCACAAGCCAAGAAACTCAGCTGTGTACTCCTTATGTAATTAATGAGAACAATCAAGCCATCCATTCCCTTTTAAAGGCACCAAGGAACAGGCTACCCAAATCATCACATCATAAGCTTTAATCTAGACCAAACCCAATTTGTTATACAACCCCACCTAGATTGGTTATTATAATATGTAGACTGGAGATAGGACAAAAGACTTGCTGCTGGATGAGTGAGCTTACTGTCTGGACTTCCAGAACTGAAAAAAGGACTTACAGTAATTTCTCTTTATAAAACAATAATACAAGATTAAATGGACATCCTAACATTCCACACTGGAAGTACTAGCAATAGTATCCCCTTCTCATTGCCTCTGCTTTGGTAGGTTAAAAGAAACCTTTAAATTTCTTTTCAAAATACGCTCTCGATCCCCTTGATTATTCCAGTAGCCCGCCTATAAGTGCTGCAGTTCCTTATAAAAAGGGCTCTTTGCACGCCAATTTTCACACTTCCTCAGAAGACTTACCCTATTCCCACACCAAAGTTACGCCCTCTTCTTTCTACATCTCCTCATTTCTCTCTGGCTCTCTCTCCAATTAAAAAAATCAGTATTGTGTGTTACATAGTAAGTAACAACCAGGAGGCAAGGGTAAGAACAAAGTAACCAAAGTAACTTTCCTTCTCCTATAGCACCAATTTGAAATTGCTTGCCAGGCTGCTCAAGTGAAGCACTCTGGCACTCCCCTTTTCAAAGAGCAAATAATGAATCCTTTTAAAAACAGTTAAAGCCACACAATGACTTTTATCCCTTACTTGTGTTATATTTGAAATGAAGATCTCCTTTGGCTCCTCTCCTGTTGTATCCAGCACTTCGAATTCATCACCAAAGTCACAAAACAAACGTGAACACACTCCATACACATCTGCACTGATGAACTACAAGATAAAGTAAAAATCATGAGTATCCCTAGAACGGCACAAGCCAAAGATATGATGCCTCACAATGGACCTTGTTGAAGGCCAGCAGGTTTAATTCTACAGTGGAAACCTGGTGTGTACTCAGGCCACTGACTACACAGCATAGCACTGACAGCAGACCTTGAACCTGTAGGAGCATTTCTGAGCCCATTCACAACAAAGAAGTAACATCACCACACAGTGAAACGCTGCCATTTCTACTTCTCTTACATTCAGCCTCCCCATGTCCTTCAGATTCAGCACATTCTTTCAGAACCATTTTGAGTTAACAGTGAAAACTATTTCTTTAACACAATTGCTTTTTAATTAAGGACCAAGCTGTGGTTACCTGTGCTGGTATCCAGATAATACCAGTAGCAGCACTGTATTCCCAAAACTCCTGCTGCTCCATCAGCATGCCATCTGCATTGAATTATATACCTCATAACCAGTTTTCTCCATTTTTGGAAAGAGCACCCTGGAGGTCCAGAATGCCCACTGTACAGGTCATTCATGTGTTGCATTTTTTCTATTACCTTAATAGGTGGCTGCTGGGCATGACAGAAGTCATTAATCTTCTTCTGCAGCAACAGACTTACTTCAGTCAATATGACACACTGTGAACAAGAACAGAAATTCTTCTAAGACACCGAAAGTAATCAGTATCTTCAGGCTATGGGAAAACTTAGTACCTAGAGTAAGTTACTTAGGTGTCCTGACTCCTATCCTCCACACTTAAGAGAAAGCACTCTTGATGAAGTTTTCTCATTAAAAGAGATTGGTTACCACCCCACAAGTGCTGGAAACAAAGTAAGAGCAGGAACAGCAAGTTCTCAGGTTTTTGGTTGTTTTTATTTTTTTAACTGCAGCTGTGAAGCTCAAAACCCAATTGGAATATTTACCAAAACAGTTATGGATAATCTCAGCAAAAATGTAGATTTTTAATTTTAGGATTAAAGCTAGCTAACAAATGCAAATAATACCCATCAGTGCACACCAAGAAGTCTGCATAGGCTTCCAGTATTTGTGGTCATACAATTGCAGACACAGAATTTCTACATACATTCCTCTAATGCCTAGGACAGTACTGGGTTCCAAGGCACATGCACTGCAACCCATTCAGTTACACATGGCCTGCTGTAGCTGGGATATTCAGAAACTTGATGTGCTTGTATGAAGCCACACAGTAAAGGCTCCCCACACAGACTGAGCCAGGCACACAGGCAGGAGACAGCTGACTGAACAACTGCAAGTGCCCTCACTCTGCCACAGAGGCACTTACATTTCATTACATACATAGATACATTATCTAATTATATAGCCTGAGCTTCTGCTGCCTGGAAAACAGCACACAGAATATATGTAGAACATCTGTGCTATGTAGCTGCAAAGAAAGGTCACACTTTCACCTTCAAAGAAAAAAAATTTCTGCAGTGACTCCACTTAGCTATTTATTGTCATAGCAAATTCCATAGTAAGTGTACTAAGAAAGTGGTGGGAACACAAACTCACTGTTTCAGTCTTGGAAAAAACAAGCACAACACTTCATCAGTCCAAATACAAGACCTACTGTTTTCTTTACACCATCCCAAAATATACTTCAAAGTTCTTCATTCTATTTACTTACATAAAAGATGCAAGTTGTATGCTCTGAGCAAAATACGTGAATACACATAAAACTGCTTTAAGAGAGACATACCTGGTAGTGCTTTAGGAAAGACAGATCTGTGGTTTCATCTAGTGGCACAGTTGATGCTGCTACATGGACATATGGATTGAGTTCTGCAATCCGAGGAAGTGTGGCCTCAGCCCTAAAAGAAAAGCAATTTTCCATTTTTTACATATCTACAAAATTGTATTTTCAATGCAGAATTTCATACTACACATGCCCTACAAGAGACCCTCACAATGTCTCCTGGCAACAACCAACAACTCATTTGTTCACACTTCAGTTCCTAGCAGGTCTGAGGAAAACTGCTGTGTCCAATATCCCACAGGACTCATGGATGGTCTGCTGTCATGGCTGTTGTCCAGTCTTGTACAGGGGGCTGACAAAGCCCAAGGAAGAAATGCAAGCTGTCCCCTGCTATTAAATTTGCATTACAAGCAGTGGCACTTGTGACTCAGAACCTCAGTGCCAGTCTAGACTTCCTCTAACATCTACCTGGGCACTGTACTCACAGCCAGCAACTCCAGAGAAAGGGTTTAACAGGTATTTCATACGTACTACCAGCTCTTGGACAACAAACTGCTATTTTTGATGCTGATGAGACTGTCAAGCTCAGTCCTCTCTCACTCCAAAGACTTCACTAACCTGTTCCTTTGACTGGCTACATCATCTTCATGGATGAAGAAGTTGATCCCCAAATCCCATTTTGTGCAGTGCTTGGTGTCATGAACTGTAAGAGCCTAGGAAAGTTTGCCAAAAAGCATTTGCTGGAAGAAATATACAAGGTCACAGCACCCAAAAGCATGGATTAAGCCCCACATAAAATGTTGGAGGACTAACACTGCAGATGATTTAGTCGTAGCACATATAAGAACAAGCTCTTTCAACCTCTTTCCCAAGAAAACTCTTACTGTTTGAGAGAGCAAAACACATCTGCAACAGGCACTTCATTCAGCATTTTCCTCGCAGTTTGCAGTGGTAAGACAGCATTTAAATATCAAGGGTGGTTTTTGCCAGACTGTGATACAGAGGCAATTATGATCTGAAAATTAATGGACTCATTTGATCTTTCTCTATTGGAAGGAAGAGTTTTAAAAGGCTTCTTGCTAATAAAATTAATCCCAGCAGCACAAAAGCAGTTTTTGGATTAAAACACCCAACCATTCTAATGTCTACACAAAAGGATTCTAATGGATGACAAAATAAGATAACATATTTTGAATAGTTTGGCTTTCGAGTTTGGACCACTCCATTTAGGAGAAGCCACTTTGTACAAAAGGATTCAGCAGCTGGGTAAAATATCTTATGAGCAATTTCAGAGTGCAGTGGACATTAACATGAGATTCTGACTGTATCACCAGAACATCCAGATTATTGCAAGTTGTCACCCCTAGGTTCTCAAATCTTTTGCAACCCTTCTACTGAGAAACAGATTCAGAATCTTCAGATTAATTAGCTAGCAGTGTTTTGCCTTTTTCTCATGCTTACCCAAGAATACCCAACAACAGAACTGTTTTCCATACCTTTACCCCGGCCAGAATGATGTTTTTGGCTGAAAAAACAAAAACAAAGCAAAAACAGAGAGAGGGACTATTGCAGGTTACTTGCAAATCTGTAACTGGGTATTTATTCAGGTGGACAATAACAGTATTTCATTGCTAAGAACTTCATAGCTTAAGAGTTTTTTCTCTTTTACATTTGGCTCAAGTATTCTACAGCATTTGTCAGCTGTTCATCCCACAATTGGGATTACAGAGATAGTAATGACAATAAACTTCAAAACCCATGACCCTGTACTGGCATCTGGTGCAGAGCACCACTAGAGCCAGCTGAAGGAGTAATACCCCAGGCACGAACCAGCCAAAACAAGTCTTGCTCAGGAGGAGTAAGGGAAATTGTTAAGGAGTCTCTTGTATCAGGGCAGTTATGCATTTTCACCAAATAGTTCTGTTCTCCTCCCATTTTCATGGGAAAAATCTGGGCTATAGCTATTCCTGTAATACATTCACTGATACTGATGCCTAAAGGAGTAACTTGCATTACCTACCCTAAACCTTCATTCAGGACACAAGACTTGGGTAAAGCAATCTGGCTTAGGGAAATACATTTTAAAGTAAAATTTGAAACCTTGTTCTAGTAAAATGAGAACTTAAGCCCAGGATCTTTCCTCCATTTGCAATGTTAGTAATATGCATCATGCACACATAAATTCAGACAGTTCAGAAATGCCTATTATATTTAAATTTAAGGTTTACAAGTATTCTGGGACAGTATGTTTACATACACTTGTGCCTTCTTAAATAAATGTTACCTAACTTACCAATCTCCACACCAAGGCCACCTATACCACTCAGGAACACGTGAGACTGAGCCATCTTCTGCATTGCTGTGTCTCCAAGAACATACCTCTGGCGACTACAGCAAAGACAAATTCAGATCAAAACAAGATACAAACAAAGTCAAGAGCATATTAAAGCAAGATAAGAATCCCCAGTCATTTAAAACCTTTTTAAAAATTCAAATGTTTATCAATCAAATATAAGATTTGCACTCACAATGCACACAGCAAAATGCATTTAGTACAGACCTTGTCAGCACCAGGTTTTAGAGAAGATAATTAAAGTTATAATTTTAAATCAGTGCAAAACTTCTTCAGGACAAACAAAGTTTTTTGAATTAACTATTGAAGACACAAGCATACAAAAGAATTTCCTTGTTATCAGAAACCTTCAAAACAGAAGGTAACAGCTTTTGTAGTCAGATCCTGAAATCTGGAAGAGTCCTAACTTCCAACTGTAAAATTAAACTTATACCATTCTAAACATCACCTTTTCCACCAAGGAAAATAACAACTTTCATGAGCCTACTGCCAAAAAGTAAAATGACACAACACCAGAAGTATTGTACTGAATTAAAAAGAAGCTTTATTTGTTCTGCATACAAGAATTATTAAAATTATTTTTTATTTTTTGATACACAAAGAAGCTTTTCATCCCACCATGCTTTTACAGGGATACCATTTGTCCCAGCAGAGACTTTCTGAACTATTACCATGCCAAGTGATCTCAAGACATTCCCAGCTAACAAGTTAAAACTAAATCAAAAGAAATAATTTTTTTTTTTTTTGAAATCTACAGAAAACCCTCAAAATCCAAAACCCTGAGGTCTGGAGGGTAACAGAGATATTGATGATGAGGACTGCAAAGCACAGCAAAGGCTGAGGGATGAATGAAATTATAACATGTAATTTAACATTAAATATAAGTGTTCCTGGAAAGTCAGGAGCAACACTTAAAGATCAGACAATCTTACCTATACAAAGCATCATCAATTTCCATAGAGTCTGCTGCCATGATTCAATGTGATTTATTTACACTAGAAGGGTTACAAAAAGAAATGAGCTGGTTATGTCAGATGCAATTTCACAGTTGGCCCCCTCTCCCTGCACCACTCAGGTCTTCACAAAGAAACTGAAAAATAAACAAGTGATGTCACACAGGAATCACTTTGAACATTAAGAAGCCTGTAGAACACCACAGCACCTGGGTAAGGAAAACACACACCAGCCAGAAGACAAAAACCCACACATCTTCAATAACTGCTTTCAAAATACAAACAGATATTAATTTCCTCACTGAGAAAATGCAAGACTTACTTATTATATTTTCCACAGTTAGATTTACTGAAAGAGCAACTTCATTTTATATGAAGAGTTCCAAGCTGACTGGCTCACATCTATCTGATCAGGGGGTTTTTTTGAAAAGAAGATAGAAGATCACTGAATGGCTAGAAATAGGCATTTATGCTGCATTATTTCTATGTTAACTGAAAACCCTTAAGAAACAAGTGTTTCAGCTAACTGAAGAAACCAACCCCCAAAGATCTGAATTATTGCAACATTTAATTAAGACATGCAGTAAGACAGTTTGATAGGACTGTAAGAAAAAACAATTTGTGCTATTAAGGCCTTTGGCCCTTAACGAGGATGTTTTCATTGTTAAGTTGGTGATAACTAAGCACCAGGATTAGGAACAAGCTGCCCCTGGGCACCTTGTTTCTTACTTATGCACAGCGGGAACTGGTGCTTCCTAAAACCTGGCAGGTGAGTGCCACCAAACAGAGGATGACAAAAAGAGACCTTGTGTGTACTTCTGTAGTAGTGATAGGAACTGATGTTCTGGGTCACATATCTTATTTCAGTCTTCTACAAACTGCCTGGGAAACTACACATAGCTGACAACCCTCTCTCCTGAGACTGAAAAGTAAGGGCTCAGACATACTAAGGACTTTTCTTTTGGAGAGCACAGATAAACCCTAAAACAGTTTTCAAGTCTGCCCAAAATCTAATTCCTGTTCACTGTTCAGGTGACTTCGGCAAACATTTTAACATTTCTGAGGTATGGCACCTGCAGTCTGTCACAATGTGGAGACTACAGCATTCTGACCCAAAATTCATCCTTTTGGTTTTTAGAAAGCGCTGAAATAGCACAGCAAGGGACAGTTACATTGGACACAGGCCACAAATCTCATCCACAAAGCTCTTTCACAGTGTGGATATTAACTCCTTCACTTCAGCGAGCACTCAAGGCAGTCAGCACGAGGCAGCCCCATCACAGTCCACACCACCAGCCACTTCAGCACAGCTCCCATGCCCTTGACACCACCTGGGCTGAAGACAAGCAGTGACCATTTACTAGAGCCAGATCTCAAGCCAGAGACCACATTTTACAGTCACAGGCTTCAGTCCCTGCTTAAATAAGGGCCTTCATTTCAGCCACTGCCTGAGACACAAGACTGGAAGTCCCCTTCAAAGCAAGCCATCTCATAACAGACCAGAGCTGTTCTGCCCCTCCACAGTCACCCTCAACAGCACTGGCACTCTGAGACTACACAACATAAAAGGATTGTGGTATTAAGATGGGGAAGGTGATCCATGCCTGAATAAAAATGCTCAGCTTCCACTGCTGTGGTTGCTGACAGCCATCTCAATCTCTATGCCCTCCCAAACAACTAGGACATGTGATCAACTGGCAAGAGAAACCCAGCCACCTGTCTCACACAGACTCATTTGACAGTGGCTCTTTCAATATACTTTTTAATTCCCCATTCTCCTCCTACAGTCATTGTTACAGCACTGAGATGCTGCCAGTGCACCCATCAGGTAGAACAAAATACCTCCTTCCACAAGGAGAATTTAATGACACCCTGGTCAAGTGAATGTAGGACAAACTTGGTTAATATATTTCTGCATCCAAATTATTTCTCACTTTTGTTCCATCGGTATTGAATCTGTTTCAAAAAAATGCATGTAAAAAAGTAATTCTAACATTATGTCCTAGTTCTTACCAGAGGCTCAACATTTATACACTTGTCTGTTTCCTTTCAAAAGACAACACTAACAGTTTTAATGTCAGCCTTGTATTTAACTGTTTAAGCAATGTTCTTCATTTTTTAAAACCTCAGCTTTAAAAAATATGTCATATTATTGACATAACTCAGGGACAAACCGAGGAGCTGCATGTTACCAAGAAGGACTAAGATGCTCTGAAGAGCAGCAAAGGCACAGGAGCTGCAGCGGTGTGCTGGTTTCACAGTGTTCTTACCTCCAAGTCAGTGCAGGCTGAAGCAATGTTAACTACTCGCCGTTCAGCACGCTGGGACGGCACGGAGGCCTGAACTCATCCCACCTACCCGGAGCTTCCAGCGGCTGATCCCTGTTCAGTCGGCGGGAGAGAGAGAGAGAGAGAAGGCTCAAACCCAGTTCCTGCCCAGCCGGGCTAATGCGGGAACACCGACACCTCGGATGTGCAGCGGGGAACCCCGACAGAGCCCATGGGCTGCCTCGGAACGCCCCGACCGCAG